>CM059329.1:12817764-13077886 GCA_030340685.1 Protosalanx chinensis | reverse complement strand
CTGCCTTCCTTCTATATTCACTCAATATTGATGAATTGAACAGATAATTTGTCTGGGAGATGCTGTGCAAAGATTCACTGATGTGTGTATGTGTGTGTGTGTGTGGGGGGGGGGGGTGGTGGGGTGTGTATGTGTGCGTGTGTTTGTGTGGGTGTGCAAGTGTGTGTGTGTGTATGTGTGCGTGTGTTTGTGTGTGCAAGTGTGTGTGTTCTATTGTGAAGCACCTATCCTCACAAACTAAGACACTGGGTTTCTTTCTTAATTACCCATTCTCTATCTCACTTTTTTTCTCTTTCTTTCCTATTTTTAGTTATTGTCAGCATTGTATTACATAATCTGCTTCCTCTCTGTGCTTTAAATCTTGAATGAGAGGGTCTTGTTGATGTGTTTTGGCAGTCTGGCATACACAGCTTGCTAACAGAGATTGTCATCTTTCACGTGAGTGTAATGAATATATGTCTGTATCTCCTTACAGTAAACAAACAGTTTAACACGCCTTTCAAAGGTCTGCCAGACTAAAATGATGGGGTACTTTTTCTCCACAGCAAGACTGCCAGTCGTACAGCTGGTGTTTTCGCGAGTGAGAAAACATGGACACAAAAGTGTGATCACCATGCACGTGTATACACATATGATACACCTGCATACCTATAGACCGATACACATTCTTCCATACGCACGTTCTCGCGGGCTCCTGTTCGCACGCACACTGGCACAGTAGAATCGGTTTTATGCGACTGGATCATTCACGGCGTGGCTTTCAAGTGACATCTTCCCACGCTTATTACATTAGACAGAGGTTGGCTTAATCTCTAGGTACACGAGGCAGAGAGAGAAAGAGAGAGAGAGAGACAGAGAGAGAGAGAGAGAGGGCGAGAGAGAGAGAGAGAGCGAGAGAGGGCGAGAGAGAGAGAGGGCGAGAGAGAGAGACAGACAGAGAGAGAGAGAGAGAGGGCGAGAGAGAGAGAGAGAGCGAGAGAGGGCGAGAGAGAGAGAGGGCGAGAGAGAGAGACAGAGAGAGAGAGAGAGAGAGAGAGAGACAGAGAGAGAGAGACAGAGAGAGAGAGAGAGAGAGAGAGAGAGAGAGAGAGAGAGAGAGAGAGAGAGAGAGAGAGAGAGAAAGCTAGAGGTTGATCTACACCCCTTTATGTATATAAAGCATGTGTTTACTTTCTATTAGAAATTGTCATGAACCTATAGTAGCTGTGTTGAGTGGGCACGTGTTTGTGTGTCAAAATATTTTACATTTCTAGTTTATTTTCATTGATATTTAACCAAATCGTTCCAAAACCCTTAGCTGACATCACCTGTCAATCTCCATTCTTGTTATTTTTCCTAACATAACACTGTCTTTAATAAAAACCCAGTTAAATCTAGCATACAAAACACATGGTCAGAGATAATAACACAGCTGTAATACAGTGCAGAGAGGGAAAAAAAGCCTATATGTTTAATTTATTAATAGTAACAATTATGACGAAAAAAAGCCTGGGGTGATGTAATCATTGTCATATTAACTACATCAAAATCATTATGGTCACGCTCTGGATTCAAACTTTGGCCAATAGATCTACGTATCTCACGTGTACACACGTCTTAGCGCAGGAGTGAATAAAATATGAATCATTCACGTGAGTTCTTCAAAATAATGGTGAATGAGACCATGAATAAAACAAGGCGCTGTCTCAGAAAGGAATGAATGAGCGCCTCATCTATAAGAGAAACGTGCCGGAGCGCCTTTCCTCCACTAGGCGGCAGCATTCCGCCTGAAACAGAGCCGTGTCTTCGCCTGTAATCACATGTTGGGAAAGGTTTAAAGTTACCCACTCCATGTCACATACCAGCAAATTTGATGGGGACACTCAGGCATAAAAGTGTGGACTGACATACGATCAGTCATACGGAGAGTGAAAAGGGGAAAGTTATCGGTGGGAAGCCGGGAAGTCTGTTAAACAACATGGAGAGAAGGAAACACGCGAGGAAACATTACGGCGTCTCTGTCTCCACATGATAGACTCACGTTTATTTTGCTAATTGAGAAAAGTTGTGCGAAAATATACAATGGTGATAAATGAGTCTCATCTGAACAGTTCTTCAGACCTCAATGAGCTCGTTCTGAATCGCCCCCCTTGGGTCACTACAACTTTGGGGTGTTTCCTGATATTTACTATCGTGGTTGATATTCTGGGCAACCTTTTGGTGATATTTTCCGTTTACCGAAACAAGAAGCTGAGAAACGCAGGTGAGTCATTAAAACTGAGGATATAACAGAGATGTAGGCTTCTGGGGGTTATGGTGCACAATTTATTTGTGTGAGATTGAATTGTTAAATATTAAAACTGCAGACTCACGGAGAATAGCGTGTTTATTTTTAAGCTGTACGGTTTGGTGGGGCAATTTGAACAACAAAGACTATTGCTATTGTTTATCATTCGCATTCCTATATCAAATGATTCGTGAATATCAGCAATAATTAGACCATATCTGAATCTGAGTCTGCCCAAGAACAGTTCAATTCCAATGCATCAGTGTTTCTGGGCTTTAACTAGATCTTTATTTCATTCCGTAGTATTTCATGTATCGTATTTCATTATTGCAGTTATGTCTGTCGTCCACATTTATTTTTTGGGTGACTGGGAAAGCGGTGCAAATTGAATGAATGTACACAATCCATAATTTGATAATAGACTATGTTGAGAGAAGCCCTGTTCAATCACGGTGATATTCAAATGAGATTCACCCACTTGGCAAAACCAGTTGGAATAATTCGACACTTTCTTCCCAAAGATGCTCATCTGATCTGTGGTCATACTCAATAAGAAGAGGTAGATATTGTTTTTTTCAACCCATAAATAAATGACTCAAATTGACAAACTAAACGAGTGTTCATTACCAAACTATATTGAAATGTGTCAACAACAAAAAAATGGAGTGAACTCGGTTTTCCCCAAATAAACATGAACGTAAATATTGGAGTAAAACAGTAGGAGTAAAAAAACAAAAAAAACATGTGCATGAAATGGTTGGAGATCTCCAAACCCCCGTTTGATTTAGGTGGCTAGTGTTGAATTTTAGTGAGTTGTTTCCAATATAACACTTAACACGCGTCAGCGCTGCTATCGTAACAATTGTTTTTAGTTTTCAATAAAAGTCAGTGGACATTTATTTCACTCGATATTATTCCACTGGTACGCTACGCACACCAACAGCCGTTGTCATAAATTGTAGTTGGACTTGCTATTATCTTAGATAAATCAAATCAGGACATTGGTACATAAAGCATCCTGTGGGGAAATATGATTGTCATGACTTGCCGTTATCTTTCTCTCGTCTCATGATAATCCCTCCATCTGATAAAAAGCACTACACAGAATTGCGCAATAGGGCGTCCTGGATTGAGGTCTTTTAATAGTTCATACAGATAACTGTTATATAAATAGCACTCTGCATTGGAGGAGCAAACTGTAGTTTTTGAACTGGAAGAGCTGGATGCTTCTGTAGTCCAGCACAAACCTGAGCTGAATCTAGGAAGTCCCTGAGTTAAATTCTAGATGCTCAGATGTGTTTTTGTGAAATCTGGAAAGAGAACATGGACTGTTCCATCCATCACTATCATCGTAGGTGTTTCTCTCGGAAATGACGTAAAATGTAAAACGTTAAGCCTCTTCTCTCTCAAATAAAACTAACAGGCACGTCCCATTGGCTGAGAACAAAGTGATTCATAAAATTACTCTGTCACAGTGTTGATTAACTATATTTTAATATTCTAGAGCGTGGACTTAGTAAAACTGGAAGATGTTTGAGGGGAAATGTTGGGCAGAAAACACGATCCATAATGTCCCTTTAACCATCCCCACAGATATCTGGTTCTGAGATCTCAGAGTCCGTATCAGAGGTTTGAATGAGGAGCTCAGCGCTCCAGCCTGAGGCACACAGTCTGGTGAACAGAAAAACAGTGTGTCTGCTAGTGTTCTACCAAAGTAAAGATTCATATCAACAATGTTGATGTCCTTTTTGGGGTTTTTTCCGACTATCTGGAGCTGCAATCTTCCAGTTACCAAATATGATGATTGCCCTCACAACTTCAGATGGGCTGCGCAATTTTCTGTTCATGCAAATAAAAAAGGCTTTAGTAAATCGATAGCCTCTGTGGTGGTATGAGAGGTCACATATAACTGGAGGTCATTCTGGTCAGATCTCTAGGTCATATCAACTGGGGTGGAATGTTCACCAGCTGATTACATACGATTGGGTGAAGAACGTTCCTCTGCTCTGGGCCAGCAAGCAGTTTAATTGTTAAAATATCTCAAGTAGTCTAACTCTATCCTACCATCTCCTTAAACATCCCTACTTAAGGTGTGTGGATGTTTGTGTGTGTGCTTAGGGAGGAAAGGGGCGTGCGTTTGTGTGTTTGGACTTTTTGTGTCGATGAGAATTTATGGGGCTTCAAATTAGCAACGTTAAACTCCAGTCTGATTTTCTATTGTGTGTTTTGTTTATCCCCTCTAAACCCGGAATCATTTATCATATACAATTTGTGCCATTGAGTACTGGTTTGTGTTGTGTACATGGTTTCTGTTTAAGTGTCTAAGCCACGGTCCTTTAACCATGTTCCGGAACGACATATTTGTTCAGAGAAAAAATGCGTTTGAGTGTTGGATGACTGTGATAGTTTGATTAAAGGTTCGTAATCATTCTGGGTGTAGTCACTGTGAGATTCAAAGTGTGACAGCAAGCCTAACCGCAAATGGATCATTTGCATCTGATAAGTTGGTTGAAGGTGTGGTATACAGTAACCTACAGCAAGGCAGTGAGGTAGCTGAGCGGTGAGCATGATGGGCTGGTAGTCAGATGGTCCTTGGTTCAAGCCCTGGCTGTGCCAACATGATATTGTGGGAAACGTCCCTGTAAATTGCATTGTGTAAGTGTGTCTGCTAAATGACAAAATGTAAGTGAAATTATTGTTGTGCATGTGTACAGCTGACAGGTCCAGTATCAAGTCATTATATTGTACTGAAGTATTTTCAGGCTCAGTGTCACGGCTCAGGGAATAATGTCATCTAGCTGTCGTGGGAATCTGCGTTTTGGATGCTCTCCTTGTTGAGACAATCGTAATCTACTTCTATTATTTTCCCATCCTTCATTTTACACGTTTGGCAATGTGCCAGCCATACGATTTTGTTTGGTTTTTGTACTAAACATTCAGAAGAAGGAAGGATGATGTGTAGTCTGGATTCACCGCTGTCCAAGCATGGGCTGTCATACAGCTGAGGCAAACTGCTGCTTGGCCTACAGAACAAGCTCTTGTGTGTTGATACTGGGCCAGAACTCTAAGGTGGAGCCATTAAATAATCCTGGAATGGGACTTCAGACTCCTCAGAGAGGGTGTTTTTCCATGTGTCAAATGAACAACTGTCGTATTTCAGTCAAAACGAATATCAGAACAACTTATAAAGTTATAATTCCCAAGCCATTTTTAAAGAATGTTTGTATCATGTATTAACGTGTATTTTGCGATACGTTCCGAACACACCAAGTAGAACTGACAGCCCTTACCCAGGAAGTCTACGTGACATGAAACCAGACAAGGTTGGTGTCCACGGAAGAGTGGAGTGCCTTTCCCATTGAGTGTTGACTTCATAGAAACCTGGCTGTCTCTTTGGGTCCTCTCTTTGCCCCTCCTGGTAGGATGTGATTGGCTGAGCCTGCAGGGGGTCTGAATGCGACACACAAGGTGTCCAGCACCTGCGTCACACCGAACAAGCCTGTTATGTCTGAACTTGTCGATATAGAACAGGGATCACCCATCCTGGTCTTTGAGGTCCGCTGTCCTGACAGTTTTCAATGTTTCCCTGCTCCAGCACACCTGATTCTAAGGAAGTGGTCGTTATCATCGTTATATGTGGAAGCCTCATAATGACCCTTTATTAGAATCAGGTGTGCTGGAGCAGGGAAACATTGAAAAGAAAGATAGAATATGAGTCTTTAGTCCCACTTTAGACCGCTCTCCCAACAGGCATTTCATTTACTGTTACTGGCTTTTAATCACACTTGACCCCTTATGAACTTTCAAAAAGGTCGAGTTTATGGAGAAAACCTTGTGCACAAACAAACCAGTGTGTTGCCTGGAACCAACTCATAATCCTCTTGTGGTTTGTTATAGAACTTGAGCGACATCAGTCACCCTTGGTCATAGTGAACACAAACTGCCTGTTCTTTTCTGACTCAAGGCTGCAGTTCACAAGCTGTTATTGTTTGACCCGGTCGTGCAAAAGGCAGAAATAATAATCTGTATGTGTGTGGGGATGAAGCCAAACGTAGTTAACTTTCTCCCAATCTAAACTACTTATGGGCCGGATGTATATAACTCAGCATCCTCTTCAGGCACAGAGGGCTAATAAACAGTAGAAGATGCATGACGAAACATGCTATGCATTCTCTGCTATACTGCAGAATGCGCCCTCACTGGGCTGGTCAGAAATGCAGCGTACTAGTACCTTTAGGAGTATCAGGGCACTCACTGATGTACTTTTTTTAAGTTATTATTGACTCGTGTGACTGTCACTGCCCTGTGGAGTCATATCTGTGTCTCTATAAACAAGACAGTCCTTGTTCTTGATCTACCAGCTCACAAGGAATTTAGTTTTTAGAACTATCTATTTGCAGCTACTTTGATTTGTGGCTGCCAGCTACTTGTTTTCTTCCCCAGACTGTTCATGTGTTGTGATGATAGCAGAAGTGTGTGTGTCTCTGTGTGTGCGTGCGCACGTGGGCCAGGTTATTTTTGCGTCTCTTAGTGTCTTTGTCTCCCTCAATTCAGTGTTCTGCTGTGTGGAATGAGTGACAGGATTGTCAATATGTACAGCCAGACAACTTCAGTCGTGAGAGACAAACAGTCATTTACATTTAGCAGACACAATTATCCAGAGTAACTTACAGCAACACATTGACATTCCTCATGAGGTGAGTAGGATGAAGTGCCTTGCCCAAGGACACACCATCATTTGGCACGGCCTGGATTTGAACCAGGTTTGCCTGATTACTAGCCTGATTCCTTAACCGCTCAGCCACCTGACTCCCGCAGGCAGGGATACAGACAGCTTCACAGAATGCTCAATATTCCATGCATACATCCAGTTTTTTTCTCTTGCGAAGCTTTACAACCCAAATGTATCTTAACGATAGTGACATACGATGAACATTAGCAAGAGATACAGGTCCTGGTGAGATTTTAATGGAGAGGTCAAACTTCCATTTCCTTCCCAGGAGTAACGATGCCCCCCCATTGTGACCCTCACACCCACTTACCCAAATACGTGACTGTTGTTCCTTAATGGAAGAAGTTTTGCGATAATGGGTTTCAAAAAACTTCCCTGACTCTTTTTGCCCGTAGGGCTACTAAGGCTGGGCGGAGTTTCACCCTACTGGGACTCAAACATCTTTACACAGACCAGATAAGAATATCAATTCAACTTGAGTGTGAGAAAACACACTCACACGCATACACACACACACACACACACACACACAAACTCACAGGAATAATATAACCTGCACATCGCACTGAATATGTAAAGAAACAGGACCCGTGATATGACCTTAGAAAATATGCTGAGGCACAGCACTGAAGGCAGCAGTTTGGTGGGACAGGCTGTTCCAAGACTCTCCACTTTCTTTGCTTTCGACATGAAAGAGGGAAAGAGCCAACTCTTAACATTCTATCTCTCTTTGTCTGTATCGCTCTCTGTCTGACTCTGACTGTCTCCCCTCTCAAGCACTTTCTGTGTCTGTCTCTCTCTCTCTCTCTCTCTCTCTTTCTCTCTCTCTCCCTCTTTCTCTCTCTCTCTCTCTCTCCCTCTTTCTCTCTCTCTCTCTCTCTCTCTCCCTCTTTCTCTCTCTCTCTCTCTCTCCCTCTTTCTTTCTCTCTCTCTCCCTCTTTCTCTCTCTCTCTCTCTCTCTCTCTCTCTCTCTCTCTCTCTCTCTCTCTCTCTCTGTGTGTGTCTCTCTCTCTTTGTCTGTCTCCATCTCAGTCTGACTCTCTTCCTCCCACTCGTGGTTGTCAGGTTCATTTTCTAATTCATTCACTCTTACCTTCACCTCCCATGTGGAGCCTCGCCTCTCTTTTTCCCTCCATCTCCATCTCGATTGTTAAGACTTTTCCTTTTTTTTCATTCGACCTCCTAGACTTCTTCATACGCCATGACACCCACTGTCTGTTTGCATCACTGTAGTCAAAGGCCTCTCGCCCCTCTCACCAAGAACATGATGTCATCCGACCACATACCTTCAGAGGAAGGTTGCCAATAGCGCTTTGCATCAAGTGGCCAGGAGAACACGCCAACCGCATCCAACACAGTCGGATAGCGAACTAAGGGGAGAGGAAATGGTGGACATATTGTGTCTTCTGCATGTAGTGTTATTCTATTGTTTTTTTTTTTGCTTTTAATGACAAACAGCCTGTTGAGCTCAATTTAGCAGAAACTGGCATCTGTTCATTTACTTGAGTGTGTGTGTGTATGTGCACATGCACAGACGTGAGGGCACAAGCATACTGTGAAAAGGCGTACACTCGTACACACACACACTCCCGAACGCACGTAAACACGTAATACACTAAACATGAACTTTTACCGAACTAAACTAGTCTGATTAGAGCCAGTGACAACACACATGGGTAACAGGAGCTAACGATCGTCCCTGTGGAATCACACATTCACACTGTTGGATAGCCTAGACTAGCATAGCTGCAAATTGATTCCACTGCAATGGGTCTCGTTCCCGCTGGCCCACCCCCCACATTTCGAGGTGGGACTGACGTCCAGGAGATGTTATTATTAGTGAAGTGGGGGCTTCAGTGAGCTCTCTAAGCATGAGCTTATTCATTGTGCTGGTAAGTAAAAACCAACAAACACCCAAAGGAGTGACATCTCTGCCTAAAACAACCTAAAACATACAGCAACATCATCAACGCTGTCCCTTGTTTATTTCTGTCTGCATATATATAAAAATATATATATATTCTGAAACAGATGTTCTAGGCGGGCTAGTCCTGAAGTATCAAGGAGTGGTATGTGCATGTCTGTAGGGGGTGGGGAGAGGGGGGAGTGGGGAGAGGGGGGAGTGGGGAGAGGGGAGGAGAGCGGGGGGGTAAAGGGTTAGGGTTAGTATGTGCATGTCTGTAGGGGGTTTGGAGAGTGGGGAGTGGGGAGAGGGGAGGAGAGGGGAGAGGGGAGGAGAGGGGAGAGGGGAGGAGGAGGGAGAGGGGAGGAGGAGGAGAGCGGGGGGGGTAAAGGAAAGAAACAAGTGTGATAGGAAGTTGGAGGGAAAGCACATAAATGACCTCCGGAGGTGAAGGAGAAATGAGTGTTGTTCTTGTGCAGCGACTCAAACAATGAATCGCTGCCAAACTAAATCGCAAAAAGGAAAAACAAAATTAGTAAGGTTGAAGGCAGCTCTTATTTTTTGGGGGGGTCCCCCGCCTTAGCTGCGATGGAAACACGTCAAATTAAACACAACAGAAATGTATTTAGAGCGAGTTGTGATTTGTTGAAAGCCTCACAGGAAGTCAAATCACATTATCGATGTTCTAACTGATTTTTCCTGGAAGCCTTTACCAGAACTGATGTCAGTATACTGTCCTTCAAACGTAACTTTCCCACCGTTGGGGAATCTGCTTAAGATTCTAACCTCTAAAACATCCTCCACAGCCCCAGTAAACAAAGTTCTCCATCATAAGGGATCCTATGCTGTAGACTTCTGTAGGTCCATCACTGCAGTTAAAGAGTAAAGCCCTACTGGTTTTATTCTTTGCCTAGAATAATCAATTCAGATACAACATTTAGTTTAAGAATTCCCCTTTATTGATTGTCATGCTGGCTTGCATTGACCTTGGCAACACTTTATGGAAAAAAGTGTGAATTAACTACCGTATTTTTTGTACTATAGGGCGCACTGGATTATAAGGCGCACTGTCAATGAATGGTCTATTTTCGATATTTTTTCATATATAAAGCGCACCGGACTATAAGGCGCATTAAGCGGGAAAAAAACAGTCAGATAAATCAGTCAAATAATATTATGGTGAAGCACAGTATGTATTACTCCGCGACGCTCCTGGCTACGGTAGCCTTAATGCTGCAAGCGGTGCGGCTTTGTAGTTTACCAAAGTCGTACTAAAACATTTTTATTTATTTCCTTGTACCACACAAAAATTGCTTAGAGGTCAGTAAACAAAATAATTAATCCATATATAAGGCGCTTCGGATTATAAGGCGCAGTGTCGTTTTTTGAGAAAAATAAAGGCTTTTAAGTGCGCCCTATAGTCCGAAAAATACGGTAATCTATGGAAACATGTAAATGGCAAATTGTGCTGTGGATCCATATTATTAGTACGTAGATGTTCTGAACTCCCACGTACTCACTGGAGCCTCATTCATGGGACGACAGCATTGTTCAGAGGCTGTATGGACCAGGGATCAATTCATGCTTTTATGGCATGAGAATGATTCATCTGTGGTAAACAGGATGATAAAACCCTTGGCTGGTTACAGAGCACCACTGTCTGCGTTTCGGATGTAAAATCGTCCACAGCACATACACAGAAACACACACCTAGACTTGCCAGAGAAATAACCAAATACTTTAGTAAACGTCAACTTGAGCCATATATATCGTTGCATCCAGAACTATGTTTACTCTGGTTCAAGCCACAAGCATAGCATTGGTGTCCATCAGCCAGCATTGCTTCCCCCATTGAAATCCGTCAGAGAGGTCAGTGGTCACTGTGAGCTTTTGAGGCCATGCAGTATGCAACTCTAATGGGCCGTAAAGAAGCTTTGTGCGATTAATGTCAAAATGAATCCAGTTTCATAGACCTCCACTCAAGCCCACATTCTCTGTCTGGCCTGCAGCCACCTCCTCCCCCCCATCCCAGAGTGAAAGCTATTTGGGCACTTTCCAAAAGCTATTGGAAATAATGCGCTTGATAGGAAGAAAGAAATGAGAATAACGTTTGCATCCCATAACTACCACCCCCCTCTGCCCCCCCCCCCCCCCCCCCCCCAAAGTCCACAAGTAGATTTTGTGGCCCCAAATCCCTTGGAAAAGTCTATAGTGTTATTATGTACGTCTGCCATGTTGATGGAAGGCTGACAGATTCATATTTGTGTGATCCTTATCGTTCTGGCATGTGGTATTTTAGGGGGGAAGATAACCCCCCCCAACATGCGAGCCTCTGAACAGTGTTCACAGTTTGGTGTGCCAGTGTGATATCTCTGCTCCTGCAGGCTGTTTCTGCAGCGATCCCTCACCTCAGCTCTCCAGACACGGATCACTGTCGGAAAACGCTGAGGCTCCCGATTGGACGAGGCGGCGCTGTGCTCTGTATCGAACGAGTCAGACTGCGCGGCGTTGCCGTGGTTAACTCTTGAAATGCCCCACTTTTGTGATTCCCACAAACGAGAAAAGGGAGGGGAAAAAACCGAGGGAGGGAACAGAGAAGAAAAAAAAGAGAAAGAAAGAAATGGTGTTTGAGATAAGATAAGACATGTTTCCATTCATCATCACACACCCGCTTTTTCACTTTGTCAACATCGTGTTAGCGTAGGATTGAAACCCGTTTTGGAGACCGACATTGTTGATGAAGTAACTCAGCACACCCAGTTCCCTGAGTCACAATGTGGTTGTCACTTGTTTGTCCATGTTGGGTGTGTGTGTGTGTGTGTGTGTGTGTGTGTGTGTGTGTCCCTGGAGGGAAAAGGTTCTCACTTTTGTGAACAACGTTCTACAACATGGAACAAGCTGCTCGACTTTTAAAATATTTTTATTTTGGTGACACACCGACCACACTGCAGTACCTCCGTGATATTCAAAGGGAAAAGGTAGAGCGCTCCCCATGGTTCTCTCTCCTGTCTGAGAAAGGGAATCGTCATTCTCTCTGGTTGTGCTTGCGCAGGGTGGGGTGGGTCGGGATATGAAGTGCGAACATCATGCCCTCTGAGAACTGCTGAAAAGCAGCCGTGCATGGGCTGTGTTTCAGCAGCCGTGCGCGGGCTGTGTTTCAGCAGCCGTGCGCGGGCTGTGTTTCAGCAGCCGTGCGCGGGCTGTGTTTCAGCAGCCGTGCGCGGGCTGTGTTTCAGCAGCCGTGCATGGGCTGTGTTTCAGCAGCCGTGCGCGGGCTGTGTTTCAGCAGCCGTGCGCGGGCTGTGTTTCAGCAGCCGTGCATGGGCTGTGTTTCAGCAGCCGTGCGCGGGCTGTGTTTCAGCAGCCGTGCGCGGGCTGTGTTTCAGCAGCCGTGCATGGGCTGTGTTTCAGCAGCCGTGCGCGGGCTGTGTTTCAGCAGCCGTGCGCGGGCTGTGTTTCAGCAGCCGTGCGTGGGCTGTGTTTCAGCAGCCGTGCGTGGGCTGTGTTTCAGCAGCTTGCAGTGACACGGTATGTCAGCACATGCTCCGGACATGCCGGGAGAGGATTCATATGTCGGCGCTGGCTGAACAGCAAGGCAGCAAGAAAAACTGTGACAATGTCATACTGTAGGTCAGCGACCTTTCTGTCATGTCTCCTTTGAAGGTGTGTGTATTAGCGAGCATGTGTGGGTGTATAATTGCGTTTGTTCAGTTTTCTGTGTCGGTGTGTGTGTGTGTGTGTGTGTGGTTTATTTAGTGTGTTTTGGTGCCGACTTGCTGGGCTGTCAGGGAAGTTATTAGAGAGAGCGTGTGAGCGCATGGCTGGAGGCAGGAAGGCAGGCAGGCATTGAGGATCTAGTCACTGTTGTGGAAAATGGGATTCATTTTAATGATGGATAGATGATACTACTGGGGGTTTTTAATACAGGGATTAATGAATATGTGACTGAATTCTCTGAATATGAGATAAGGTTGGTATTGGCATGACTTTGATGTTGTGCTGTTGAATAAATTGCAAACTGTTGGGTCTACCGGTTTGAGCACTGACATCCATGCAAAGCGGTTAGCTAGCCCACTCATATGACAGGATTAAATAACATTAACGTTAACAATAACAGTAACTTTATAGTTAGTAGAACAGACTAGAACATCAGTGGATGTACAAACGGAAATTAGTTTGTTTTTTTTTCTTCATGTGTACTCATTTTTTAAATGAGTGCTCATTGAAACAGATTTTCAGGAGATTAAATGGGGTTAGTCAGCATGGTCAGATCAACAGCTTAATGAAGATCGGAGCCATCTGAATAACAATTTACACTAACCAATCACATTCAAAAGGTTAAACAGTTCAAGGCCATTTTTACTATTTTTTGGTGAGACAATACTAAGAAATTGTCTCTCAGTTGTTAGCAGTGTTTTAAAATACTGTTTTGAAAAGTTTTTTTATTAATTACGGACATTAATACAAGATAAATGTTGACATAATTTGGTCTACGAGTCTACATAATTTGCCCACGGTTCAGGTATCAAAGATAGATGATACTGCTGTAAGTTAAGATACATTTACTGCAGCAGTGAAAGTGTTGAGTGATAAATCTAAAAAGCTTTCTATCATATGAGTCAAATTTGAAGCTCAATAATGACTTTGGCTGACACGGCAATCTCAAATATTTCCCCTCCGATTGAAAGACTGAAAAGTGTGAACCCGTCCCTTTTTTGGGGGGGTATTCGGTTATTTTTTACAGCGTCATATTAGCAGCCTATCTTGAACAAACTCCCAGCTGTAATAGACTCCTTATCAAACACTCCCACACCATCAATCTTCTCCTGACTAAACAGAGATGTTTTAATTACTTCCTTCTGACAGCGGTGGGCAAACCAAGCTCATCCTTGTGTGTGTTTTTACAGCACCAGTATAACCGTGTGTAATTGGAGCTTTTTTATTTAAAAAGTCATTTTTGGGGGAGAAAATGCAATCGTACGCAAAAGAACCCCCACAGGAACCTCTACACACACACACACACCTTAATTGGTTTATTTTTTAAGGACGGGGTCACGAAAAGAGAACAAAGGTAAAGCTGTTTCTTCCGGTTCTTTAACCCTTAAACTAGTTCCATTTTTGTCACATTTCCTAATGAGCAAGAAGTCAGACGCCTGATTAGAACGCCTCTCCCTGATGGAGAGTAACGGAACAGTTGGGCTGGTGTCAGGTTTGGTTGGTCAGGCATACTAACCCAGTTGCAGAAGTTCCCAATCGAGCTCTTGTGACCTGTAAAGACTTTGTGTGAGTATACAAAGCTTCTCTGTCAATACGCTGAATGCTGTGCTGTCCGTGTGCTTGCGTAACACAGACTGGGTTGCAGGGTTCTGTCTGACCGTGTTTATTCCCTGCTTGGTCTTGTGGCTGGGATTTGATATCATGAAGAGCCACAAACCCCGGCATGGGAACCCAGCAGGTCTCTATTCCCATCTCTCCTCTTTCCTCTTAACTAAACACAAAGTAACCATACTACTCACTACCACAGTCTGGTTCGGAATAGCCAGCGATCATTCACCATGTTATCAGACACTTGCATCGACATACGATCTCAAATGATGTGTATACCTCGTACGCACTCAGTAAAGTCTCAGATAAAAAAAATTCTCCTTTTTATTGGAGAATGTTGACATGCTGTCTGAGCAAGCAGTAGTCAGACAGATCCAGGAGCATTCAGGCGATGGCAGGGTGAAAGGTGCTTCATGCAGGACTTAGTGTTCAGGCTGCAGGTTCATTCAGTCTTCCCCTACCTGGGTCAACCCTCTAAGCCCCCTGCCAAGCTCCACCTTCCTGTCTGAATCCACACCACCTGGGAGAGAAAGAGAGGTGGAGGGGAAAGGGAAGAGAAGAGGATGGGAGGGAGCTCGGAAGAGGGAAGAGAGTCCATTCTATTACTGTGGGTTCCTGTTGTGTCAATGTCAGGCATCTCTGTAAAATGTAAATGGTGCAACTATCCCATAATGATTCAATTAGTTTAGGTGCCACACCTGGTATCCTTTCCCCCAGAGCCCTGACCCTCATTAGAGCAGATGACCCTTGGGGTTGGGTTGGGGTCTAATATAATCGCTTTGAACTTGTGAACTTACTAATGATCCCATGCTAATGGGATTGGAAACAATGAAATAAGAAATTCATCAGCGAGCAGCAGTTAGGTCGTGTTGAAGACAAGAGTTGTGATATAATTAAAATGTCCTAGTTAAACATTTGCTGCCGTGTTGGGGATTGGGGGATTGGGTTCCTCATCCATGCTGGCGATGTGGTTCAGTGTGGCTCGGCAGGGTACATACTGTAGTTTTACCATATTCCCTACGCTCTGTAGTGGGCAGCCCAGCCAAGCAACTCTTGGAAACAGCTGAGGTTGGCTTTAGTTGTGCCTGCGGCCATGACAGCTGGGACCCACATGGTTCACCCAACCCATAACTCCTCGCGGGCAATAAGTACAGTAGCCCTGTTCCTCCCCCGTCGCTGACAGAAGATCGTAAAACCAAGTCATGCACAAAATATCTAACTGTGCTACCGATGTTAACGTGGACATCCGAAAACATATGTCTTATTTGTCTTGTTACCTTGTCTTGTTATTTTTTTTTTTTACCAAAGGTTGAACTCTAAAAGTAGAGTCGTGGTTAAAGTCGTGGAAGAAATGCCTCTTGTCACCCAACAACCTAGGACACGATGAGTGCTGTTGCTATTCTACCTTTTTTCCTTCCTTTCTTTCTTTCTTGGCTACCGCCGACGGCTTAAGAAATGAGAGACGTGTGATTGGTGGTGACAGCATGGCAGCGGAGTTGTCCAGGCAGGGTTAGGGTCCAGAGACCTGTCAGCTCGCCTCTCGCCACCAGCTGTAAGGGCCCCTGCGCTGACAAGGACTGTGACGCCACCCGTGGTGCTTTGTCATCTCGGCTTCCTGGGGAGAGACAGTAAGCGTGGTGGACAGGTAATGTTCACAGTCTGTGTTCCTCATGGCTGGGTACCAGGTTATTGGTGTTGGGGGGGGGGAGGAGGAACGAGGGGGTCCCCCAAGGAAGTGGCTTTCTAAGATGAGATCCTCTTCATGGGGAGGTGGCTAAGTTGTGTCCGGTTGATGGCTGTCAGTGTGGTTGAAGCTAATATTAGCTTGATGCCTTCAGGATGTTACATAGTGCCCTGCTGTGCTCATTAAGAACCATTTACAAACTTCCCTGTGAAGACATTTGTGAAAACGTGAAGGTGCTCAGGGTTTGATAAAGCTCCCAGTTCAGTTCTCTATACACCCTGGTGATGCTAGCGGTTTGCGACTACAGGACTATCAGAGCAACAAACCCAGTGTTGTCTTCTCTCTGAACAGTAACAAAGAGCGCATAACCGGTTACCCTCCAAGGCATTCTGTCCTAAAAGGTAAACTTTACGTTTTTCCTATCAGAGAAAAACAAACAGATTCTCTAGTCACATGGATGCTGTAGTGAACTCTTTAATGTGTAACCACCTTCAAATACGTCTGCTTGATGTGAATCTATTCTGGTATAGCTGTGTCGGTTGCCTTTCCCCTCTCTACTTGCATTCTCTTTTCTCAGTGACCTATTAACTGGTCAGTGACTGTGGATCATGGGGACCTCCCTGGTTGCATAGCAGCTCTCTACGCCCTGCCTACCATTTTGTTTGTTTGTGTTTTTTGCGGGAGCGTCGCATTACTGAAACGAGAGGAATTCATGTGTCGAATGCCAGGTGTTGTGATAGTGTGATTTAAAAAAAAAATATCATGGATTAGAGTGAAATGAATCGCCGCGGGTCATTCATGTACAGTACATCTGTGTGTGTACAGCCGTGTGCCTTGTGGGAATCCGAGTCCTTAATGCTGGGAAATAATGGCTCGGTCAAGTTGTCAATCCCTGCTTTCCTGCTTACTGTACCGAGCAGGAAAAATAAAGCCGAACCAAATCCAGTTCCCCTCGCTCATTCACTGTTTCATTCTTCATTCACTGTTTCACTCTTCATTCACTGTTTCACTCTTCATTCACTGTTTCACTCTTCATTCACTGTTTCACTCTTCATTCACTCGCTATCCGGTTATGAAGGTTGTCTTTTCCAGCACAGCTACAGATGTTGGGCAAATGTATTCCTATTCCCTGTATGCACATATGGTTCATATTCACCCCCGGAGTTGATAAGATGTGAGTGAGGGGGTGGAAGAGATGGAAGATGAAAGAAAAATATGTCATCTTCACCTGTCACTTGCCTTCATTTATAAACACAATAACCGCAAATCCAGTTTTGACAACGGAGTTGATTGTTTCCGTAAACAGATTTTTCTTAATCTCTGTCAATCTGTTGTCTCTGTCTGTTACCTCCGCCCACGTGAAAGCCAGTATATATTTCCAGTAGCTGTAGGCAGCATCAGGACCACAGTGCTCAGTTTCTGCTGGTGCCTCTTGCCATGTCGAATGTTTGTGCACAGAGTCACACCAGTGTGTTTACAACAAGCTGTCAGTGGGCTGCAGAGGGGACAGTGAGCCATGGTAATCCAATTTTTCGCCGCAGTGACAACAGTGGAAGGATATTTTGGCTCGATTTCTCAAGCTATTGCTAAATGCCCCCCCGCCCCTCCGATAGTCCAACAGTGACTCATTCCAGTGTGTGAGGCCATCTTCTACCTCCACCAAACTCCAGCCCTTTTAAAGAACATGCCATTAACATTGCATCGATTATGTCTTTATTTTATGCCAAGAGGTGCTGAAAACTAGGGCCATGAGTGAGAAATTACAATTTATGAGTGCCAGATATGCAAGTAATTACAGCCTAATTATCATCCATCTCTTTGTAAAAAAGGAAGTCATACATCCTGATGTACTAATGTATTCATAGTCCCGAGGTGCATGCCCATACATTAACATATATCAGTAAAAAGGTCATGTGCGGTATTCTGCCAGGGGTAACCTTTCTCCCTAAACTCCAGCACATTGACTTCAGTAACCAGGCTTTGACCCCGGGCTCTGGAGTTCATGGCTGAGCAGTGCAGCGGGAGGGTACAGGTGCTTGAAGCTGACGTGATCGGACTTGCTCTTGCTTACTGACCTTCAAAAATAGTTATGTTACTTCGTGCTTCAAGTAGCCAACATGCCGTACGCAAAACACAAGATGAGAAGTGGCGTGACGCGTGACATTTGAGGAGTCACGCATGCTTTTAAGGGCTGTGAATCCAAAGGTGTGTTAGTTACAGGCTGTTTGCAGCCAGATCGGTAACTAATTGTTGGCGTGTGCGCGCGCCTCAGGAACGACCGCAGGTGCCCAGAGAGTTTTGATTGGAACCTAAATCCTAGCAGATTTCAGTGGGAAAAGTGAAGTATTGAGAGATTGAATGTCATAGGGGGAAGCGTGGCTCGATACTAGCGCCGTATCTTTTCCTAAACCAAATCAAAACTTCATGGACTCTGTCAATCACATACCTAGTCTAGAATCGGTGACAGAACTGAAGGAGAGAGGAATTTGTTAAGGTCGAGGCTTGGCACAGTTTTCAGCCGTAGAAGTGTAAACATTACGTACTATGCTGTTGCCATAGCAATTTAAAGGACTATAGATGGAGTAGTCCTCAGTTATCTCTCCCCTACCCGGCTGAAGAGGTGACCTCTGACCTCCTGCAGCCACCTGACCCGCTTCCCCAAACCCAATGCCTCTTTCACCAAGCATAGTCTGGATTCAGAAACAAGGGCAAGTGAAACTAATCCCACAGTAAGAAGAGTGTGTGTGTGTGTGTGTGTGTGTGGGGGGTTGGGGGTGTCCGGATGGCAGATCTAAGAGAAAAAGAGCTTAATTAATAAGCCTAAAGGTCATCTGCAGTGGGAGTATGTCTGGTATGCGGGCAGCAGGTCGACTTTAAATCGAAGAGAAAGGGGCAAAAAGGCGCCGGGCAGTCCTGGGTTGGGATGTTTTGAGGTTCTGGTGGCGCTGACGAAACCGCCCTAGGCGCCGAGGACAATGAAGCGACCCCGATAGGCCCTCACCTAAGGAACGGCGCTGCATTCCAGTGTCGACGCATCGCTGGTGGGACGCGGGGCAGAAACGACGGGAGGAGGAAGTAGTTGACTTTCATGCGACATGACAGCCGCTCGTCTCTGAGAGGGAGAGACTGCTTCGTCAGAAAAGCAAGACATTGTCGTTTCACCTTTAGATAAGCCTGACAGAGATATCGCTCTATTGTTTAGACTGGACATTCCTGTGACACGGGGATGACAAGCGTAAAAATGTAAAAGCCCAGATAAACGCACACTCCCGCCCCTCTCGACTACAAACTCACTCTTCAAAGGAACTTGCTGAAAGAAAATAAATAAATACTGATTATGTTCCTGGGTAATTAAACAGCGGTAGACTCACTGAAGTGTGTGAATCACCAACTCAGGTTTGGCCCTCTCAGAATACGGTCACACGATTTGTCCAACTTGAAAGGCGTTACAGTTTTGAAGATCTGTTTACAGTCATTTTCTATCACCTCACAATGAATAAAATTAGCTCTTCCAAAAGCCATAAAGTAAATCAGCCACAGCAGTGGAATTGATTGCCACCTTATAATCATGTTTACAGGGCACACATGCACGCTATGCCCAGTGCCTGGTCTGCGTGGCAATTAGAACCGTGCATTCATTAGATGTCACTTTCTATGACTCTCATTATTCTCAGACGACAACAAAGAGGAGTGTTGGCCTGCAAACAAGGGACCTGGCACGCCTTCCCATCAGGAGAAAACAAACACGCACACTTTCCCTCACGCTGTCCCTCTTTTCTCTCTCCTATCTCTCTTTCACTCGGCTAGGAAATAATTCAGTCAGTCAACAACACTTGAACAGGCACTTGCGAACTCCGAAGCGTTCCCTTTTCTCTGGCTTTCAGTCTAGTAGCCTGGAGGTATGGAGTGGGAAAGGCTTGTATAAGAGAACCTAACATTGGGTTTAGAGAGCTCTTAAGAATACACAGAAACGCAAGTCTGTAAAACCACAATAGACTTTCATCAGATCAATACCAGAGACAATTTTTTATAATTTGTTTTCCCCTTCCTGTTCTTTTTAAGGCCTCTCTGAGAATTTCAGCACGACTTGAAATCAGACCTCCCTGAACACTGACCTCCTTGTCTCCTCTCTCTCTGTCTCCCCCCACCTCCTTGTTCTTCCTCTCTCTCTGTCTCCCCCTCATACAGGGAACATCTTTGTGGTGAGCCTTGCTGTTGCCGACCTGGTGGTGGCCATCTACCCATACCCACTGGTACTTACTTCCATCTTCCACAATGGCTGGAACCTGGGCTACGTCCACTGCCAGATCAGCGGGTTCATCATGGGCATCAGTGTCATCGGCTCCATCTTCAACATCACCGGGATCGCCATCAACCGCTACTGTTACATCTGCCACAGCCTCAAGTATGACAAACTGTACAGCGATAAGAACTCGGTGTGCTATGTTTTGCTCATCTGGGTGCTGACCGTGGTGGCCATTGTTCCCAACCTGTTCGTGGGCTCGCTCCAGTATGACCCGCGCATTTACTCCTGCACCTTTGAGCAGTCGGCGAGCTCAGCCTACACCATCGCGGTGGTCTTCTTCCACTTCATCCTGCCCATCATGATCGTCACCTACTGCTACCTGAGAATCTGGATCCTCGTCATCCAGGTGAGACGGAGGGTGAAGCCGGACAACCGGCCCAAGCTGACGCCGCACGACGTCAGGAACTTCGTCACCATGTTCGTGGTGTTCGTGCTGTTCGCCGTATGCTGGGCGCCGCTCAATTTTATCGGTCTGGCGGTGGCCATTAACCCTGAAGTGGTGGTGCCAATTATCCCCGAATGGCTTTTCGTGGCAAGCTACTTCATGGCGTATTTCAACAGCTGCCTTAACGCCATCGTGTACGGGGTGCTGAACCAGAACTTCAGGCGGGAGTACAAACGCATCGTGGTGTCGGTATGCACGGCACGCATCTTCTTCCAAGACAGTTCTAATGACGCTGTGGAGAGGCTCAAAAGCAAGCCATCGCCACTCATGACCAACAACAATCAGGTCAAAGTTGACTCTGTTTGAAAGGAATGAAGGATTTTCTAGAAATTTCTACAACGACAAAGACTGTGTGCAGGGACAGAATGATGAGATAGGTGAAAAGAGAAGAAGAAATTACAAGGATAAAATACATAGTTGTAAAAAATATATATCCGAATGAAGGGAAGTGTTTTGGACAGAAAACGAACTACCAAAAAAGAATTTCAACGTTTGTGAACTGCGGGAAAAACTGTGCTGTGTCATTCTCTATACAATCAAACCGAAGCAGGGGAAAATATCTTAGTATTCACACACCTCTGTTTTGTTTTTTTGGAACCCCAAAACATAACAATTAACCCCGGCCCCACCCCCACCCCCCCACCCCACCCCACCCCCCCCACCCCACCCCTTCCCTTTCAATGTTCAGTGTTGATATCAATGAATCTACGTAAAATGTATTGTATTTATTTTTTATGACATACAGTATATGTTAGTATATCTATACAAAACTATATATTTCAGGTGTGTTTCGCCCACAGTGATGGATCCAAAGTCGTGAACAAAGTGGAAACTAAATATATTGTGAAAAAGCCTGCGTCCTTGCCCAGAGTGTGGTCCTGTACACAAACCAAAATAGGTTACGGAATAACTGTTTAGGAACGTTTAGGGGAGATTGCGAGACATTGACTCTTTCCTCGGGTCCAAGCAATATGGTGTGGGTTGCTGCTGTTACTGTTACTGTCAATTGGTGGAAGTATTATGTCTGTAAGTATGCGATCTTCTCTCTTTCTCAATCTCTTTTTTCTCTCTCTTTCTCCTCTCTAAATCCATGTGAACCCTTGTACTGTATGGATGGATCAGAAGACTTGTTTAATATGCAAAATAAAATCTAATGTTGGAGGATTGCGGTGTTGTCAGGCACTCTGTTCATTACGCATGAAAAACGAATACGCACAAACTCTCGGTGTGGATTCAGTCATTCAGTTCAACACATTTCCTCCTTAATAAGTAGCCTAACCTTGACATGTATAATAGCTGGGCTGTAGTGGTTGACTTGCCACTGAGACTGAATACACGTCAGTTGCTAACGAAAATGTCCATACACGTCTTTGCATTTATCTTATTAACACATACGTTAATAATATGTACATGCATGCAAATGCACATATGAATTGGCTACTTCACTATTTACATTTACATGCTATTCTTTAACATTTAGTATTCAAGCTAAGCTTAAGCTTCTGTAAATTGTGTAAATCTGTTTGGATGGTGGGGATGTATTGATGGGAAGCTCTAATAATCTAATCGATGCTCCTTGCCTGGTTTGTCTGTTTGCCTCCAAAGTTGTTTTTCATCCCAGGGTTTAGAGATGAACTGTGATCTGAACCCTCACAATAGCACCACTGGTTCAGAAGGAGATGGAAAACTGACCCAGGTAAAAAACAAAAACAAACATGTTTTCAATGTTACTGAAATAGTGTCGCTTCCCGAATTCTAACATGTTAATAAGGATTGTATATCGACGCATGTTTCCTAATGAGTGAGAGTAACTGGGTTAGTGGGCCAGAGCAAGGGTTTATGAAGGGGCTCAATGGATAAAGAGCAAGGGTAGTGGGTGGACCTAACAGCATTTCACATTCCCTTTTCTTACGTAACGGTTTCTCACTAATACCACCATATAAAAACGTGTTTCATCCCAGAGTGATGTGTGTTTGTGTGCTTGTGTGTTGTATTTGTGCAGTAGGAAAATAGGGAATAGCCACCTACTAACAGAATCATACAGTAATCTGATTTAGCTCAGAGATTTGTAGAACTTCCACCCTGAAACTAGGATTTTCAACACTGAAGGACACACACACACACAACCACACACGCATAGTGTGTTACCAGACTATTCATAGTGATTCAGAGCTGAATCCCATTACTAGTCAATTCAGTCGTAAGAAAACAAAATGAAATTAATGCAGGCTTCACCTTAATATACAAGTGCTATAGGTCAAGAAGGCAAATTAATGCGATTGAAACTCTAGCATTTTAAATATATTTCATCAGTCCTGAGGTCGACAGCCGGCATCCACAAATCCTTCAAACGCTTTTTATTTAAACTTTAAACTTGCATGGCTTACTGTATATCTATAAATAAATAAATATCTATAAATATTGTACATCAAAGGTAAATATTCCTCTTGCCGTGAACAGAAGCAAAAAGTCTCCAAACAGTCTTGGAACAGACAACATTTAAAAAGGCTTTGTTCAAGGTTTTTGTACACAGGCCCAGCGGGTGTTAGGGCCTTTCGTACCATCTCCTGCTTTGTAAGCACCAAGTACATTAGCATCCGCTTGGGCATTAGGCCAAACCCAACCAAGCAGGGTGTCGTCTAACCATTAGTGCGTGCCTGCAGACAATAGTCCTTTGTTTCACCACAGGCGGCCCCATTTGCATGGAAGGGAATGAGGAGGGAATCGTTGGTAAAGCGGTAGAAGTTCCTGAACAATAGAACATTCTAGGCCTGGCTAGTTTTTGAGATGGATTGCTATTGTGTCCTACAGAATGTGCAAGGTGTTGGTATGCAGTTGTACCATGTCCAACTGTCCCAGTTTTGGTCTCTGATAGGCCATTCGACTGTGTGAAACTGACTTCACATTGGCAAGGCAAAGTTTGAAGCCAGACCCCCAACCCCACTTACTTCTGTATCAAATGCAAACATTATTTTACAGTCTTATGTGCCATATGTGTGTCTTATGTGTGTGTGGTGATCTAAAAGCAGTTTCAAGGTGATATGAACTGGGCCCATAGCCCATAGAGGTACAGTATGTCACGTTGCCAGATGTTGTGTTATACCCACCGTGTTCCAACTTGGCTTCGCTGTGCCCTTCATGCAGGAAATATACTACTACTGTATATATTTCACACTTGAGCCATATGGCTTCTTAGGAGAACTGATACTGAATTAGTGGTACTGGAAGTTTTCTCTCTCTTTCAGACCATTCAATTCTGTTATTTTCTTTTTACATCACATCCTGTGCCTGCAAGGTCAGATGGCAGCAAAGGATGGAAGATATAAAACACACACCTGTCACTTATTCTCAGCTAATACCACTTAAATGACTAATACACTTATGAGATGGGCTGGGTGAATAGATCCAGTTCCAACTGCAGTCTGCAACTGTGTTGCTTCCTGAAAGCGTGCTAGCACACACACATATGCACACACACACAGCTTTATTTGTATGTAGCCCAAAACGATGTAGACTAGAGATGGCCAAGACATATATATATATATATATATATATGTATATATATATATATGATATATATCTATCTCTCGCTCTATGAAGACTTGTGTGGGTGGGCTTGACTAAACTGGAAGGTTTTTGCAATAGGAAAACAAGAACCGAATCAGAACACAAATGGTCCTGTGGGTGGTTAAGGGAGAAGGTGACACATCTCTTCTACATTTTCATTTAGCCATTTAGCAGACGCTCTTATCCAGAGCGACTTAAAGCCAAGCACAGGGACATTCCCCCCTGAGGTAAGTAGGGTGAAGTGCCTCGCCCAAACACACAACGTCATTTTGGCACGGCGGTGAATCGGACCGGCAACGTTCTGACATGCCCGATTCCCTAACCGCTCAGCCACCTGACTCCTCTTCTGCCACTCCAAAGAAGACACTCATCTCAGGGTCTAAACAAATATTAGCATATTCATGAATATTTCAGTTGTGACCTAGATCATGGTGTTGCAGCGGAGAAGACATGGAAAGAGGATATGTTTTGCAATGTAGTTTTGTAGTTTGTAGTTTTAGTAAACCACTGCATAAACTATGAACAAAATGTTACATGACGCGACTCAATCATTCAAAAGATTTGTTGGTTTTCTTTTTTTCTCCCAATAGATATTTACCCCTTATCCCACAGGGAAACTTTTTTTGATATAATAATAAATGTGTCACGATAGGTGGGGTCGGTCATCCATCACTGGGGAACTAAATTAAGAATGGGATTTATATTGGGATTACTAAATCACCAAGGGATATTAATCTTACCACACCTAAGAGCCACATTTATCATTTAATTTAGACATTCAAGAAGGGTAGCCACTATTTCATGTTTCACATGATGCTGTGTGTATTTATTTGTGTGTCTACAGCTACTATGTGTATTTATAATTCACTGTTACACAAGTGAAGGACGTAAACACGTTAATTAGACCAGGGTTAATCACAGATATTAATGACTAAAAAGTACTCCAACAGGTGATCTTAATTGGACTAATTACTGGCCCTCATGGACTGATCCATCGGTTTCCTTGCAGTGGGTGCGATAAACCAAGGACGCCTAAGTACCCGTTTTAGGGCAATTAATAATGTTCTCCTGTGTCCCCCCTGAAGTGCTACGTAGTAGACCTAGTATTTGTGTAAGTGACATCATCACATCCACTCATATTTTTATGTATAGTTCCGAGTTGCGTCCAGCCACGGATAATTACAAGTGATTTTCAGCGGCTGATTCACAAGAGCTGGAAGTGATCTTTCCTGAAGGTCTGTTCCTTTTTTTTTTTTTTTTTTTAAATCTATTTCTATTTAGCTAAGTATTCTAGTGTTATTCTCAGTTGTCATAGCTACAGAAAGTTAGTGTTAGTGGTATTGTTAGTTGTCGTAGCTCCAAAAAGTGTGTCAGTACTTTGCTAAATTAGTTAAAAACGTATCTCTTAAGGGGGCACTTGTCCATTGTTGCTCCAAATTAGGGCCATCGCGATAGACTTGTGTTGATTGGGCTGTTATTCTGATCATCAATCAAGAGTAGGAGCTGGACTAATCACTTAGACTGATGTAAATGTACTGCATGGCATTCTGACAGTGCTGTATACAGAGTCCAGAATCAAATAATTGCAATTCAATTTTTCAACAGATAGATGCATATTGCTTCAGGCAGCACCTTTTCAAAGAAATCATGTTTCATAAATCATCAGATCATGTAAAGTTGCTCACCAGTATGCGTGGGTTTGGGGCAGTGGCTTGGGTACTCTAAGATACTTAGTATTCATAAAGATGATTCCTCTGCACCATTTAGAAAATTGCTTATCATTTGTGTTGTTGTCTAGTCTGGTGTTGATGGGGCTTCCGCTCCAGAGGGAAATCTAAAGGATGGGGTGTTTTTCTTTAAACAATTTTGAAACGGGTCTTTAAATTTAGGTCCTTAGATCTGATTATCTACTTCAGGCCATCCCTCGCCAGGTATGGTTGGATGAGTGTTAGTGAGTTACCGGTTCCAGTTTTGCGTGGGGACGTGGCATACCTTTCCTGAATGGTTTACAAAATGATGTCATAGTCATGAGAAATGAGTCAGCCAGCGTAAAGCTGCAATGAGTTGATTGTGGATATGATTCAAGGACAAAATGTGCGTGTTGGATACAGGGACCCGAATAGATTGACTCGGTCCAAGGGATTTGGTGTGGGGAAAAAAACACTTCTGTCTCTTCCTCGCGTCGATTATCACTTTGCATTTTCAGCATATGCTATTTTTGGTGAGGCAGCTTGTGCGTCACAGGCCTTTGTCGAGTAATGCAATTTTTCTGAGATGATCTAAATCGATAAGCTTATTAATGCCCATTTTCTCAGTTTGAAAGCTTTCAGGAGCAAGTTGTGCGTTTAGTTTCTTCTATCCCTCTGGTGTATCCTTCCTTCCTTCCTCTCTCTTTTCTCTTTTTTCTAGTTTGTAAAATGAAGGCCCATTGGAGGATTGTCCAAACGCAGTTGGTCATTCATATGGACATGTGATCTTTCATAGATACCTTCTCTGTACTCTTATCTTATGTCTGAATGACAGAGAAGAATGGAGGAGAGGAAGGTTCTAGATGTGAACACTAGAAAGATGTCCATCTGTGTCAAAGTGTCACGTTTTCACCAGGAATTGAAATAAAGTGAGCCACCGCTGCTTCTGCATAAGCATTCAGCTCTCAGGCAGGTGACCTTGAGATCCTATTTAGAGGGACAGAACATGCATCACATTGATCAGCGTTACACCAAGTGTTTTGGATATATAATCAGTTTTAACAATTGTAATTCTATAAATAGAAAATATGTTTATCATTTAGCATATCTTCATATCATATCTAACTGCAAATCTCTTTTAGATAAAAACATCTTGGGTCCCATCTTGTGGGATTCTTTTTTTAGTTAAGAGCAATTATTAATCCCTCTTTTGTGATTCATGTATTGGTGGATATTTAAGCAGAATCTTAATGAATTCAATATTGTTATTATCTACTGGCTAGCAGCAGTACATGCATAATTCCAAAGAACCAGTATAGATAATCAGCAATTCTTAATCTGGCATCCACTGTCACCTTGAGCAGCGGAGTCATGAATATAAAACATCAAAACCAACGTAATGAGCATGGATGCTATCACTTTGCCTATCTCCGACAAGTTGAATAATCATTTCAAGCTTGGAATCAGACATTTTCCCATCCCTTCACTGCGCCACAGATAAGAAATAATTATAAGCATTACTGAAGTAGTTAACAGGAGCCTTTATCTAAGGCATCTAATATAGCCTGAAGTAATTTGTCTCTCGACTACACTTACTAGTTTTAGGCCTATTTGGGCTTTTTTCCCCCCACTGAAAGTTAATTTCTATGAGCATAGCCACCAAATAACACTTGTTTGTTTTGTGCATTGTTAGAACATAGCAATTGTCAGTTTGAAAACCATGAAGGTATTGGTAGTTAAGGGGGCATCGCAGATGGTTTATTTGGTTCACACTCCTGGCAAATTTTCTTTAAATCAGATGGGAAAAACCCAGCACTCATCAAATATTTATTTAGGCTATGTGGTGACCATTCAGTGGCTTTCAAGTCCACTTTATCCATTTACATGTATTCATTTAGCATATGCTTTTATCCAAAGTGACGTCCAAGAGAGAGCTTTACAAAAGGGCATCGGTCACTGGTCATGGCAACGTGATGTATTTGAACATTCTCTATGGCACTTTGGGTGATCTACCCTTTCCAGACTGCAATTCAACATTTTTAATCTCACATTTTATTCTGTTCTCAAAATGAGACAGCGGCCCAAATTTACTGAGTAAAGTATGAAATATGTGACAGTTTTGTGACAGGGTATTGCTCTCTCCTTGCACTCTTGCTCAATGACATAGTATTGTTAAACGGAGAAATTACCCTTCTATTCAAGGACATTCCTCCCTTCTCTAAGATTTTAAATACACTTCTTTATTCACCAGGCAATTCCTAAAATCTGTCTAGTGTCTGGTCTCTGGCAATACCAATGCTAACTTAATTATAAATGTATGTTGCTGCATGTCAAGACTACATATGTCCCACATCCTGTCATTTATATCTCTTTGGGTACCTGAATTTAGTCATGTTTCATTCACCATCTCTAAGTTTGGCCACTCTTGGAGCGGAGTTGAGAACTTTGCTTGAGGTGCAAATAATTCTTTGATGTGGATGTTAGATACATGGAGAAGAAGAAAACATGTATATTTGAGATTGGGTACAATGTACCAGCGTTTTATGAACTTGTGGCATTTAGATTCAAGTCGGACCCTGGCTGACTCAAAAGCTGAGGCTAATCCTTTGCTTTACTTTCTCTGTTGCATCGCATCTCAAAGAGATGTAGCACACTAGATTGCTTGACGGGGTTTTTAAATGGATAAAACGCTCCATCTATAAAATGAACTGGATGGTTTATTTTTAGCATTTTTCATTACTGAGTAACATATTCACATTGTCCAATCTATCTGGGGGACCAGAAGATGATGGTTTCTGAATATGGAATTAGCCACAGATGACTTTGAGAACTTTTACATTTAATGACTGCACTAATTAAGAAGTCATTCTTGGGTCCCGCATAAAAAGAACAATGATGTGCGGAGAGAGGGTGAATGTGGAGTCAAATTAGTTTACTGTCTGTGGGTCCTGGTTGAATAAAGTATTGCCCCAATTTCTGATCCTGTTTAGGTTTGTCAAGTGAGATCGGTTCTAACAAGAGGAAAGTACTGAGCTACCTAGCTTTGGTGCACCAACTAGCTGGTGTCCAACCACACACACACACACACACACACACATGAATACGGATGTTGTACTTTCAGCTCAGTGGAGCTGGCAGCAGGGGTATATTTAGATGAACAGATGTAGGGTCATATCACCACATTAGGTGTCAAGGTCAAAATGACCACAACAGGTGCCAGTCACTGGCCATGGAAAGTATGTTGTAGATATAGATATAGATATCTCACACCTATTTCATCTTAGTTTTTTTTGGCAGTAACTTAATTATTTGTGTATATACAGTCACTCTTCTGGGGTTTAGAAGCGCCACTAAACTGATTTGACACCGTCTCTTGACAAAGTAGTCCTGCAACCTTGACAAATCTGAAATGAAACAGTTAGAAAGAAGGAAGGACGGAAGGCAATAATAGTGAAAGGAGTGAACACACACACACACACACACCAGTAAGGTTTCCCAAGGGGATCTGGAATATACTTCTGCGAACTACAGTCACCTTGTTTAAATTCAGTAGGTCTGTAGGACCATTGCAGGCAGTGTCCACCTCTGCCTATAAAATGTGTCTAACTGGAAAGGAGAAAAAGTACCTTGTTCTGTGTTTTCCTCTCCATCACTCTTTCACTCCCTCTGGCTCCTTCACACTCTCTCCACTCTCAGCTTTTACAATGACCAATGAAAATATTGGATATCTTTTTAAAGTTAACACGTACATGATTTAAGTCTCCTTCTGCCCTTCAGTAACGTGCACAAATGGGTTTACCTTTCTAATCCCATTTTAATCCCAATTTCGTTCAGTGTCAAGAGGGAATCGAAAATCAAATATCTTCATTTTTTAAATGTATTTTTGGCTTTATTAAGCGCTACAAGGAAAGGCAAATATTCTCCCTGATATCATGAACTCGAACTGCGCAACATTACATTTTAATGGTGTGATTATTGCTTTTTATGTCCTCACTTAACTGTTCACCGCCCAGCTTGGCTGTTTCAACACATTTTATGCTACCCATGTCTTCATAAACCACAGGGATGAGTCTGAGACTGTGCCAAGAAATGGCAACACCAGTGCCCAGCCAGATCGTTGTTTTTGTTAGTTTTTTTGCTGACTAGTGAGCACACCATATGGGGGTTATGAGACTCCACTGTACACAAGTTATTCTATTTGCTTCAGTACCCCATCTGTCTCTCTTAAACACACTGCTATTTTAACAGCACGTCACTGAATAAGTCGGGATGGTGTGAAGGTCAGGGTGTGTGTGTGGGTGTGTGTGGGAGGAGTCGGAGCAGTACATTTACATGGCTTACCTGAGGCATAAAATGGGGGCGGAAGGATGTTTCTCCATTGTTTGTTGCTATATTGTTTTGTGATGGTGTGTGCGTGTGCATGTTTGCGTGCGTTCTTGAGTCTTTGTCAGTTTGAACACGTTTAGGATAGCGTAAGTCACACGGAGTCCCACTGACCACATAGTATGGCTACTCGGTTAACTCATTGTCACTGTATTCTAAGATTTAATGGAGTTTCCTTAAGCCTTCTTGCAGTTATAAGATTTCTATAGCCTCTGCCTTCACAATACAAAATAAATCGGTTGACTGAGATAAGGGCGGCTTTTAGCATTTTTTACAAGGCCATGTAAATGAACAAAGATATTCAACAGAAATGTTCAGTGTCGACACGCTGGCCTTGTCCATCTATCCATTACTTGAGCCCTTCCACCCCTCCCATTCCAGCAGGCCTTTGCATTGACCAGCTCTTTGCAGGCAGTTTCTTGTATTCATGTCTGGTTCTCAACAGCAAGTTCACTGACAGTCCCTCCTTTCAGCCAGCACACTTTAATGGCTGCCCAAGGCCTGACATGTCTACTGAGGTTAAAAGTTTACAAAACTGCCATCTCTGTCGTGGGAACCCACAGGGTTGTGCTGTGGGCACTGTGACTGATGTGTGTGTGTGTGTGTGTGTGTGTGTGAGCCTTGGGGATGGACTGACTGTTGACGGTTGTGTTAACCCAAAACTCAAGAAGACTTGGGGATAGTGGTGTTTTTAAAGAACAAAAAACTGTGAGGAAGATTCAATTTTCTGGGATTAACAGTTACTGCAAAAAGGATTACACATTCACAGCATCCATCACATGACATGAATAACAAACTATGTAGAGTAAATGCGGGATGGTATAAAAAAATCATGTCAGTCTATACTTACCCCTTACCAGGTGGGGATCACACGATTAGTGGAGCAAGGAACCAGACCCTGAATTTTCCATCCGTTAAAGTCATATATGAACCAACCTCGTTTTCTATTGTAACATAATGCAAATGTGTGTTCGGAGTAGAATCTAAGCATTTTGAGATGGAAACTACATTATAGTGGAAGTCATTTGATTTGATCTCACCCACTGTGTAGGCTGTCATATAAGATAACGTATGTGTTGTGTTTTAACATTCTCAAATGGCTGCACAGTTGTGCAGATTCAATCTCTAGATTAGAGCCGAGTATGGCATCTTTGCTAAGTAAAGCTCCTTTTTTTAAAGGCTGTCCTCTTTATTTGCACAGGTGTTCAGACTATTCCTAGTTAATCCCACACAGAATGGAGGAGGCCCTCATAAAGGGAAGCATGTGTGACCATCATCATGGAAGACATACCTCTGATGCTCTCTGTCCATCTATTTAAGCAATGGAATACGTCAATGTAATGCTCGGATGTATACAGACAAGTGCTGGAGAGACAGGGCGATTAAGAAGAAGAGGGGTTGCAAACAGGACGTAGGTGTATGTCAAGGTTGCTGATTTGTCGAGTGTTTTTTCTGAGGGGGAGAAACAGGAGAGGGATGGTAAAAGTGAGATAAGTAGCTACTAAATCACTTTTATTTCTAGGATGTCTGTGGTTTCTCTCAATGTTCCTGTTCATGGGTGAAGGGATTTCTGTTGGCTAAGTCATGATGACTGGGTAGATGGATCACATGAGCTCATGTTTGGGCAGTCAGGCAAGAGATCCATTGTATTTACATTATCAGAAAATGGAATGGCTTATGGGAGGACATGCACCTAAGGCTGGACATAAAAAGACTGTGCGTTCATGTGGTAGTGAGAGAGAGAGAGTGAGAGAGACATTACTGCTTGTGTGTCTTCCTCTTCCACTCCAGAAAGAGGGGCAGAATGAAAGAGCACCAGGGGCTGTGACTAAGAATAAAGCTTCATAACGGGCGGCTTGGTTGGGCTGCTTCTTGACGGCCACATTCTCTCCTGGACATGAGGGCATCAGCGCACATGAACCTATCCTAAAATCCATATGTGAGATGCAGTACCAAGTACAGACTAGTAGCGTACAGTGGTGATGAATTGAGATGAAGTTGGCCATTTTGCTGCTGTTCCTGTCATCTTCTTGAGACATACAGTACATAAGCAATACTTCATCCTCTGTGGTCATGTTTATTGTTGTACAAAATTATATTGTTATGTTATCGGTATGTCAGGTGGAAAAATGTTTTGGCGCTGACCTGCCTCCTAGTGGACATTCATTCAAACATGCATTTAGACCAAAGAGGTAAATTGTTGGAATCTGTTGCAACTGTGCACTATGTACAACCCCAATTAGTTTTTGGGCTGTACACTTACAGTTCTCCTTATCGCTGCTTTTTATTTTACCCAAATGAACATCAAACAGTTTAATACATCATATTTTCTGTCTCATTGTACTGCTGGCTCCGTTCCTCTTCATGTCTCTCTTAAAAACCCTTCCTACTCCCACAGCCTGGAAGTGGGAAGAAGCTGTTCTCCTGGAGGAGTTAGTCATCCTTGGTCTGCTGTTTTAGAGTTGACTCTGTGCTTAGTTAGTCAGCCTCTGTCTCCTGTGTTATAGATGATTCTGTGCTTCCCTAATACTACCTGCCGCTGGGCATTGATTGTAATTTGAAGTATCCCTCGATGAGACAGCAGCCATGAAACGGCAAGCTCTGGTCTGCAGAGAGACAGACTCTGCAGGAACCTCTGTGCTTTAATGCCCGCCCATCTCGGGCACAAAAACGTGAGAGCTGTTTTTAGAAACCTAGATTACCCTTGCAACCCTGATGCCAATTGTGGAGAAGTGGCTTCCTCTGCTCCCAGAATAGATCCAGAAGGCGTCGAGGTTGTAAATGTTTCATGCCCGTGCAATTTGTTCTGGGAAGCCCACACAACAAGTTCACCAACACAGACCTAAAAGACGGTGAGCCGAGCTATACTTAGTTCACTCGACTCACCTAAGGCCGTGGTTAGGAAAGCTTTACCAACCGGATTCAGTAATGACTAAGACTTTGGAGGGTTTACAGAAGAACACGATCAACTCTTATCAACCTGCTTTCCTTGATCGTTTAAAAAATAACAAGACAAGCAAGCACCTCAATGAGATATTTAGCTTTCAGCGATGATGGATTCATAATCGAAACCACAACATTGCTTTCTTAGACAGTTATCCAACTGCTGAAGCTTCACTTTTTCAAACCCCATTCCAACCTCACAAGATGTCCTTGAGAAACTTTGAAAGCTTCAGACTTCCCTCTTTCTCTTCAGTTGTTTCTTTATACACCTTCGCATAATGAATTCCAGAAAAGTAACCTTCTAGACACAGCAGTATTCTGTTCCCATCTAAACGCTGTAATACATCTAAACAAAATGCTAAAAACTAAGAATGCTGTCAAAAGTCCCTCATCCATGATCAGATTTGTCTTTGACCCCAGGGTTTTGGTGGGATTATCTGATTCTCGATAAATCCACTGAGGGAAACTTCAATCTGGGTCTAAAGTTGGTGTGCTCTTTTGCTAATCTAACCCAAACAGGCATGCCCTGAGCGTTGACCAATGAACAGCACAGTAATGCCATGCTTTGGCCTAGGAACTGCTAATTCCCTTCGCACACGCTTCCTGTCCATTGGAATTTGAAAGGGAAGTCTGCTAGAAAGGCCAGAAAGTCATTCTCAGGCACTGAAATCTCAATGACCGGATGTTTTCTAAGAGGGCTATACTATTTTACACTAGCAGGGAGATGCAATCTATGCTAAACAGTTTAGAGCTTATGCTCTAAGGCCACAGATGCAATTAACATTGATTAATTGGAAGTGGTAATCAACAGGGCTAGCAAAACAAGCAGACATCTGATCAACTCATTACAGTGAAGTGTGCAGTGTGCAAATAGATTAGCCAACTTCTCAGCATAGTTTCCTTGACTACTACATCAGTCACTGCAAACATATTCAGAGAACCGATGTTTCAAAAGGCTAGGGGTAAGCACAATGAGATTGAATGTGCAGTTTGAATGTAGAAATACCATTGAAAACATGTCTGAAATATTGGCTTCCTACTAAGATTCTCATCAGTTCGTGCCATATTTACTGTGCTTTTCATGTCCATAAATCTTCTGTAATTTGAATGCGTTCAAAGAGAAAGGAAAATCACAATTTTCCAAGCGGGAGTTTAGCGAGGAGAGATTTTAGACGCAGCTCCTTTGATAAACAACTGGAGTCCGGAGTGCTTAATCTCATGAATAATTGATACTAAAATATTAAAACATGCTCACTTATTTTGGGCCATGTGGGGGCCGCGTGCCAGTGCTATTTTTAGCCCCTCCTCGCCTGTTTCTGGCATGTGCACGTGAGGCTCTGGCAATGTCAACAGAAGGCTGCAGATAACAAGGTGGAAAATAGAAAATGTCAGATAGAGACAAAGCTTCCAGGAATATCACTGAGCCATTTTCTGTCTGAATATCACCAACACACTTAACGTCAGAATGAGATGAATGACGTCTCCTGATATTTAGCAGAAAAACTTTAAGCTTATTGTAGGTTACACACACTTTTTCGTGTGTGTGAGGGGACAAGATCTTGGAAAAGCTCTGATCATTAATTTTTTTGGGATGTGTCGGCTAATTGAATAAAATGAGAGTCAAAGATGTGGGGGTGAACTGTTTACCCGAAGCACATTTCTTGTTGCAGTCCTAGCTATGATGAAATGAAACACGCTGGTCTGCATAGCCCACTTTTCTCACGCTCATTCACTCGCATGCTTTCCGGGTCTTTCTCCCAAACCTGGCATGGATATTCTGTCTCTACCTCTTATTGCTCATAGCCACATCAAACTGGCTGCTGGGAGGTCTAAGGAGTGGCACAGTGAAGCGATAAGCAGGTGCCTATAATCCTCCTGGGACCCCCCCCCCCACACACACACACACACACACACACACACACAGGTTTGGACACAACTCACTGAGACTAGAGGCCCTGCCTTGGGAATGTTATGGTCTGTACAAAAACCATAAAGTCAGGTTTCATTATCACCGGGCAGTTCAGCGATTTGATTGTTCCATTTTTGCTTTGATGTATCAAGTCCACGCTGTTGCCGCTCTGTTTAGATCCGTCACCTGCATTAATCTGACTGATCTGGACACGGACGTGTTCATGTGGCGCAGCGTTTGAAGTCCAAAGTGTTCCGTAACTAACGTTCACATTTGGATAATCAAAGTGAAAAGGTGAGGCTCAACCACGCAGACGAAGACATGTTCTGACTTTGACATTTACAGGTCAACCTGCTGTGCGCTCTACACTGCCCCCAGGTTGTATGGAGGCACAGCACAGTAGGTCTAAAAGTGTATGCGCTATTTAAAGATGACATCTTGCCCTTAACGTTACTGTGATTTATGGAATTTATCAGCTTGTTATTGATGCAGACTCGGCTCTAGAATGAATCAGATTAGGTTCTACAAGGGGTCATTTTCATATAAATCTTTCTTATAGAAACGAGTATTCCCCATCAATGCCCCCCCTTGGAGCTTATCATGTACTAATGTATGCATGTTGACATTACAACCCTTCCATCTAAAAATGAAGCCTTAAAAAACGAATGGGGATTTCTACGTTGTAAGACTTGTTACACTGATGCATATTTTCTTGCAAATTATTTAAAGGTATTATAGATGTTTAAAAGTGTATATGTATTTTTATGAATGCCAAATTCTAAGGTAAATGTCTCCCTGCTTTTTCCACCTCCCAATATGTCTGCTGTGATGTGATTTAAAATGAAATCGGCTAAGCAGCGATGTCATCAAGATTAGCGCATGGAAATCAGCTCTGGCTGTCAGTCATCATGCTATGTCATCAAGATTAGCGCATGGAAATCAGCTCTGGCTGTCAGTCATCATGCTGCCACGGCGATCATCAAAGTCCCCACAGACGTGGAAACGGAGAAAAAGAAAGAGATGGAGTAAAAAGAAGAGGGGGTAGAGGGAGGGAGGGAATTAAATAAGGAAAGAGGTCCGTGGACCACTAACAAAGTATGTGCCGATAATCAAATCCCAAACTGAGCTCCAAATCCTGTCATCTCTATTCATGTGGCTTCCTGCAAATACATGCTGACAAAAACCTTCACACATTCATGCAAGCACAACGCTTTATCTGAAATCACTTGGATCCACATAAGACCAGTATCAAAATGAACCGCCTCAGCTGTCATTAAAGCTGTGAAGGACAGAAAGAATTTTCCTCAATAATGCTTTACAATAGCTTAATAGCTTCCAGTGGTTCCATTGCTAGTCCTTGTCGTACCTGTGGGTCCTTGTCTTTTCTGAGTACATTGTCTGTGCTGAATCATGTCACATGAGTTCATATCCAGGACGATACAGACTGTTATTGGTAAGAGGATTCAATAAAGGCAAAATTGTTAGTCAGACATTGGGAGTCTTGAGAGAGAAAGAGTGTGAGTGATCTTGCCTTTTGTAACGAAAGACAGACGCAGTGAGCAAACATAAGAGAAAATCCCCTCCATTCACAACTTGCTTTGCCTGAGTCGTCGTTTTCATTAACGTTAAAACCCTGCAAAGCGCATAAGTACTTCAAATATCTACCGAAGCAGACAGTTACTAAATTACACCCAACGTCTGGAAACATAAGGAAGCTGAAAGAAGCACAATACTAAGGAGCCAAAGGCACGTTAATCTGTAGCAATGGTGTGTGTGTCTGCGGTGGGGGGTTATGGGGGGGGGGGGGGGGGGGGGGGTGGGGTGTGATTGGAATGAAAGACAGGCTTAGAATGAGTAGAGATATTTCTCATCTTCTTTTTCATCCTGCAGACTTCCTTTTTCGCCCATTCTTCTACTGTCACTCTTTCTCGAAGTGGCCAGTGTTTTGATCAGGCAAGTTATGTTCTGCTTTCTCACCTGAAACCTAAATGCAATTATCCTCCCTCCCTTCTCAACGCATTAATTCTCTCCTGGAGATAAGTCAAATGTAAAATATAATTTAATCAGGATGAAAGTCAACTGAAAAATAAATGCCACTCAGGTGTCAGTCAAAGAAAATACGGGTAAGAAATGTTCGACTGCAACAAGGCTTTGAGGAGGTAAAGGGCTAGAAACATCTCAAGATGGGGGGGGGGGGGGGGACATTAAAATGTTCGGAGTCTTGTGTTGATGTGAGAAACAGAGAGACCGTGTGGGGTCAGTTTGTGTGGCCGAGAGAGAGAGAGAGAAATCTGAGCCTGCACAGGGATGCAGTGTGGTGGAGTCTGATCCAAGTCCAGCTCATCCCTGGGGGAAAGGTTGGGGGCTGGCTGTGGTGGGATTGGTTTGATTTGATAGCACATGTACAGAGTATTTCATAGTTTCTCACACTGACATTTTACCCATTCTCATTCCCTCTTTGAAACTCAGATTGATGAGCGTCCGACCATTTCTGAAGGCATGCACAGATGATCATTACATCCTGCCCTTCACACTGAAAAGCTGTTCATCACATGACAGTTCCTATCGTTTAATAGGCATTGTTGTCAGCAGCCTTGATTAAAGCCCAAGAAAGCGACACAAATCATTTTAAAGGATAAACTGAGTTTCTCCACTTAGTGAAATCAAACTTGTTATTGAAATCAACTTAGTAGTGGCTTGGTTGGCAGGAAAACCTGCACCCTTTTGGCCTGCGATTGCACGAGTTTGACACCACTGGTTTAAACACACCCTTTAAAGCACAAATGTACATATGCGATGAAAGTGAACACACAGTGTCCCGTCTACACTGTGGTCTTGCAGGGTCATGGACAAACGCATTCACCCTGCCTGACAGCAGGATCCTTCTCTAGAACTTCTGACCACACCGCAACATGATCCCCCCCCCCCCTCCCCCCGAACACCTCACGTCTGGAGAAGCATTTGAAAGTTAAACCTAGACCATGTTTTCAAGATAAGCATTATGTAAAATGTTTTTTCTTCATCCTAAAAACCAACTTTTTCCATGGTTTCGCTTTTATACTTTTATTAGATAATAATTATACAAACTGAAAGTATTTCATTTAGTACCTTTTTGTCCTTGTGAGCTGTTGAATTTGAAAGGTGAGACAGAAAGAGAGATAGAGAGCTATGTTTTTACCTTTCAGCTCAAATATAATTGTTTCTTTCTTGTAAATGTCAGCCACTTACGGTACATCTGTGGTGGCTGGTTCGCCATTTCAAATTGGCAAACTAATGGACAGCTGGAAAACTGGTCCGACTGATGTTGAATTTATGTCAATTTGTTTTTCTTTTAATCCTGTTTTCACTTCCATAAAGCCTGTTCCTGTTTAAGTGAGGGGAATATAACACAGCTCTTAAAGGCTGCATGTGTGACATTTCATTTGAAGTCACAGCCAAACTGAATCCTCCAACAGAAAGAATTCATAGAAACTATAAGGTTCAGCAGCAGAAGTGAACATGTTGAATCACATGTCCATTGTCTTAGTGAGAGTCCGACAAGATATCTTTTGCCTGTTTCACGCTCTACATCTCTCAAACTAGTAACAATGGCTGTTCATTATATAATATAAGAAAATCCTATTTTTTGACCTGTAGTGGGGAAACTGCAGTTTACAACAGCAGTAGGGTACAGTATAGCACTCAGAGTACCAGGTTAAAGTATAAAAATACATCAAATGCAGTAAAATAACTAAGTACGAGATGGGGATGTATCATGATCCTTGCTGTGGTCATAGATTATGGTTACACAGATCATTCTTGCATATGTGCTATGCTTTTAAAAACAAGACGTGCAGTACATTCATGAAACATAATGAAACGCAAATCAGACCTGAAATGTTTTTTCGTGCTATGTCTTTGGAATTATGTTAAGCATATAGTACAAGCTTGGCTACTTGGCAATTAGAATGCTGCAGAGGAATAGCTCTCCGCATATTGATTACTTTGGGGAGTTGGACTGGTGTTTTCTAGATCTCCGAGTAGGAAGAAACGTCATCAGGTTTTCTTTAGGGATGACGCATGCTTCTTCCGATAACGTCACCGAGCAAAACAAGTCGAAGTGGTACACTGGCAAAACTTATCTCAGGTAAAAACATTGAGAGGGAGACAATGGAGTGTGTGTGAGTGTTGGGAGCAGATGACAGAAGGGTGATGGTGGAAACTTGGAAATGAAAGAGACTTTGCAAAGCACTGGCTGAATGTATAATTCTTGGGGAAGGAGTGACTTTAGAGAAGGAAGAGAGGAAGTGAATAGTCCCAGAAAAAAAATGAAGGGAATGCAGACAGTCCAGCTCTCTGTTTTACGTGTTTCTCTTATCCCTCTTTCTCTTAGTTTTCTGGTATTCTATCTGTCCTCTTGTGCATGGGAACAGACAGTATGAGTCAATTAATGTTTAACTAAGGACGTATCTCCCTCGCAAGCTCTCTCCCTCTGGATTTAGCATGTGATCCACTTTGAAATCCTAACTTGAATCCCTATTCCCATTGAAAGTAAGATGAGTGATTCTGTTTACACAAGTCTTTTTACTATGCAGCTGGTGTATGTGTGGGAGCTTGGATTTGTATCTGCATGTGTGCAACAGTCTTGTACCACTCTTGCATAGGCATACAGATGCCCACGCTGACATTAGCACTCTCTTCAATTACTTTCATATCGAGTCTTTGAAAAATTAAGCTTCAGTGAGAAATCGGATCGACCAAACTGCATGAAAGGCCACGTTGCTCCTCGGAAGCGCCTTCTGCAGGGATTGACCCGAAGTTTCAGCATCATGAGTCCCACCCTCTGTTCATGTTTGTTTCATCACACGTATGCAGTCCACTGATGCTGCCCTCAGGCAACCATTTTCAAACACTTTTCTCGTGCCTTTTGTGGCCACAGCGTGTCTGTGAAATAACCTCCATTGTGATATTTTGTATGGGTTGTCCACATAGAAATGAGAAAAACAAATGTTGTTCACCAAGGACAGTTCATGTGGAGGGGGGGGGGGGCAGGGGGGGGGTTGCTTGACATTTGGAACTGGAACTGTTACTTTGCACAAGAAAAGGCAGTGGACAAGTACGGTTGCTCACTTAAAAAGCTTGATGTCCCATTTCATGGACAGATGGTTTTCCCGTTTGTCTTGTGTGCCAGTATGTTTTCGTTCTGAAGTAAATGTCAGTTGATTTCATGCCAATTTGTGTCTTGTGATATGAGCTACCCCTTGAGAGAGGAGGCAAGCTCTGTTTTGACACTCCTAATAGCAGACACTCACTCGTGGCAAAGTCGGGAGCACAGTCTGTCCAGGCTGCTTATTATTAGCACTGTTCTGATTTCCTCTTAACCTTTCCTTCCTTTCTCTTTCAAAGTAAGCGTAATGTTTTTAAATACTTGGAGCTTGGTATCATCCAATAAATCGCCGGGCGTGGGATACTCAGACGTGTGGTTTTAACCTCCAGTCAACATTTGACATTTCTACCACAAGAAAAAAGGGAAAAACAATCGTACACAAGGGTTCCAGAATAGAACTTTGCCTCTGGGAGTTCCAAAATGGGATCCTTGTACCTTTCATGCGACATGCCACGTTTGCCTCGCCGATGCTATCTTTAGAAAAGAAGCTCATGTAAAGTTAGCATCTCCCTCGTAAATATTTTAGAAACATCAAGCTACATCCCCCTTAGCTTTGGCACATTTTCTGAAATAGCACTGCATCTGAAAGCCATTAATTATTGAAAGGCACGTTTAATAGCACATGTGAGTTATTTTTTTCTTCAGTTTTGTAGTCTGAAGATTCAGCCACAGGATGGCTACAAGCCCGAAGAGTCCAGAGAGTTCCGGTCATAGTTTCCCAGATAGAGTAGGTGGAAAAGTTTGAAATTGAGATTTCGGTTCACAGTGGGGTTCTTTATGACCTCAGATGTTTTATTTAAAATGATCTCATGAATTTAGAGCGTTCCATCAATAAATGCATTACATGTATGAAAAAACAATTGGTCCACCTCATTTAATGAACACATTTTTGCTAAAACAGTCACCGGCGAGTGCAAACTAGGCTGAGATTCAAAGAAGAGTTCAAGTAGCATTCCTGATTTTGAGTCGCACACAAAAATGGAAGAAAAGGCCAATCAAAGTCCTCCCTGCACTATTTTTATCCAGGTCCCCAAAAACCGTGGAACACTGGAAGCTATACTCACAGTCTCTGTTATTCAGCCCTCCAACATACACTGTATATACTGGTACAAGAGGTCAAAGCACAAACGTACATTTTAACTGAGCAACCCAACAAACTCTGTACCTCTCGGGTCATTAATTTTGAACTACAGTCACACAGTCTGGGTTCAGGCTGATGAGCGATCACCTGGTAAAGCTTCTCGTCATCTTGACTGACAGGCAACGGAAGGGTTCATAAACCAGGATATTAAACTCCTGTTGCTCGGATCAGCTCATGGGCAGCATGTCTACTTCAAGTCTCGGAGTAAGTGGAGCTGATTGGGCTGCTAAATAACCAATATGGCTGGTGTCAAAAGGTCTCTTTGCTTTGCTAATGATTCCGAAGTATTTAATCATAAGCTATAATTGACTTCAATCACATATGACCTCCGACAATGGTTAGAATCAGTAACGGTTATATAAGTTCTCAACACCCATGCAGAAAGTTGTCTACATAGATGGATTTTAAGTACTTACATGACCTGAGTTCGATCCCTATTTAGTAAGGGTAAGAAGAAGATTTTTTTTTTCCAGTGGAGAATCTACTGTGAATGGAGTATTCTACTTTATAATCCAGTCAGATCCAGTCTGCATCCTTATAACCACTGTCATAATAATAAGTAATAATATAATTAGACTCGTCATAATAATAATCATCATCCACATCCTCCATATGAGTTTGTGTAAGTAATGGCCTGTCTGGACCATCACAGCCCCATCATCCAGATGATTTAACAATGCATGTGATTGTGGAACACTGTGGGTAAGGAAGAATAACAAGGACAAGTGACGCCTCACCTAATGGGCAGATATTCAAAGATTTTCTTGCATTTGGAATTATTTGATCACTGGGGCCCCAAAGAGATGAGGGAAGGGGAGAGGAAATTGGCCTGAAGTTGCTACTGAGTCATCGTCAGTGTGGGAGGATTGGCTTTCTTGACCTTTTTAATGTTGTGCTCCACCAAGCCCCTTTGGAAAACAACACAACGCAGTGTGGACCAGATATTGGGCCTTCAGGCTGTGACTTCCCTCAGCTACTGGACCAATGATCCTAAGGGACCCAATCTGTAATGATTCAGAAATTAGTTGTAACAATTGACCTTTCAATTAGTTTGGTGGGTCTTCTATGCTCCATAATTGAACAGGCTAAATGCTAAATGGATTGGATGATTAGGACTCAGTGTGATCCATTTAGCCAGGGGTGTGTAATCTATGTGAAGCAAAAGGCTTGGTGCCAGACATGCTCTACCCTAGGCTACCCCCCTGTGTACACATGCTAGCACTATGTCAGCTTTGGGTGTTGATGCTTTGATGGTGGTCCTACAGGCAAAGATTGTAGCTTGTCTGTACATCATGACACATTTGCGAAAGCATGTGACAAAAATACACATTCCTGGGCACCAATCAACATCTCCCCCCCCCCCCCCCCCCCCCCCCCCCCCCCCCACACACACACACACACACACATTTTTCTCCTTACTCACTCGGAGACTGTCATCTCAAGATTTGTTTGGTTGAAAATGAGGACAAGTCTGAAGGTCAAGCCTAATGACCTTAGGAGGGCCCATTAAAATGACTGGCCATACCCAGAATGCAATACTGTGATCTTGGAAGAGCTGTAGGAGCAAGAGTAACAGCAGCTGGTGTGTGTGTGTGTGTGTGTGTGTGTGTGTGGGGGGGGGGAGGGGGGGGGGGAGGGGGTCAAAGAAGAGGAGTGGATCACCACAGGTGATCAGGTAGGAAGATGTGATGACAACCTGAGCCTGGACCTGAGGTTGCTGTTGACGTTCTTATTCTCACTTGGAGATGAAGGTTTTTGTGTGCAAATCCTTTACACATGCACGCCCAAATGTACACGCACACATCTTTGTGATTTTCTCTCTCCCAACGCCATTGAAACTTTCGTCTCTGTGTTTTCTTTTTTTCAATTCGATTTATGCTCTGTGGTTTGGTAATTGGAGCCTTCTTCAAAAGTCACGATACTTTTTGTAGCAATATGTGTTAATGCCATTAAACTGGCCTCAGAGTGCTAGTTGATGTTGTGTAGGATACAGTTGTGTATCTTTTTATGCATTCCGTGACTCGAATGTGTTTTCTTCAGCCCCAGTGCAGTTTATGGGCACCGATGAGAGCAAAGCCGGTCATTTCATTCCGAGCCCCGAATGAAAGTCCACGGGTTCCCAGGTTTGTGGGATTTTCATCAGTAAGGTTCAACAGTGCCATGGTAGACATTAATGCACAACAATTGAGGGCGTGGCCTCTCCAAGGTGTTCTGAGAACCTTGACTTCCTTGCAAGGAAGCAGCTTTTTGGAGAAGTTGGCATTGACACACCAGCCAGACCAAAACCTCTTATCGATCGAATACAGACGGCAAAGCTGCCAGTTGTTGCAACTAAATCAATCACGGTCAAACATGGTTGAAGTCAGGTGTTGGGAGGAGGGGGTGTAGGGAAGATTCTGAGGTGAGGGGGGGGGGTGTGGGAAAGGGGGTGGGTGTACTGTCAGAAACTCTGGAGAGAAACGGGTTCCCATCGACACAGCTAAAGGTGGTATTGATCATGCGATAGACACCTCTTTGCAGCTTCCTGTGTTGTGACAGCTGGCAGTGTCCTTGCCTGTTTGGGTTTTCATTCATCGTAACGTGCTCCTTCACCACACGGGTCACATGTTTGCTCCTGCCACCAATATTCGTGGTAAAACCACTACCTTTAATTACAGACGTTGTTGGCGCAGCCTGAGTATGTGTACGTGTGTGTGTGATAGTATGTCTCTGTACTCAAATTGTATCTTGTACCTTTTTAAGCAGAAGATTGGCCAGCCATGCATTATTCAACACCTGAGCTGCCTGCAGTCTCCCACCGGCTCACTCATCTCTCTGTAACTAATTCGTTGGTTGAGTGAGGTTAGGTGAGGCTAGGGACCGACTGCACAAATGGCCCAGGGAGTCAGTGGGAGTGTGTGTGTGTGTGTGTGTGAGTATGTTAGAGAGAGACAGAGAGAGACAGAGGTGTGGGGAGAAGAGAGAATGACTTGAAATTAGTGTTGATGGTAGAGACCTCATTAGTCCGTCACTGGAGGTTGAAATAATAAGGTGGTGGGTTGGGGCCATACCAGGGGGCCACGGTATTGTCCCTTGGAGGGAACTAGTGTGACCTTCCCCTTTATCAATATCCAGCCTGTACAGTAAAAAGTTAAATATTAGCCCTCTTACATTCCTGTAGACATACCTGTGGCCCCACCCAACACCTTTCACCTTTGAGGTATTTTAAAACGGAGACCTATTCGGAGACATTAAAGCTGTAGTCACTCTTTGTGTCAGTCTTACGCAATCTCTTTGGTGCTAGGTCCCAACCGTCAACCTTGATAGACCGCCTGACCTACTGTGGAGGTGCTGATATACTTAACACGCCCTAAAAGATGGTCAAAGTCACAGACCCCATTGAAAGGTATCCAGGAGCTTTGCTCATTCTGCCCTTAATGGATGAGGGACAGTCTGAAAGTCCCTGAAATGCCGCTCTCTCCATTCCTGCTCTTTGTGTCCTGTCAGCCACCTGCCTCCTTATAAGCTGGGTGTGGGAGCCAGCAGGTTGAATGGCGGGTACATGGTGTGTTACTTCAGCACACAACGAATCACTGACAACCATACTTCCTTGCACAGGCATGGAAGTATTTTCGTCTTACACACACACGTGCACCTATGTTTGTTTTTAATGGTGCTCGCACGCAATTGACGGGACCTCTGTAAATCGCCCTGTGTTTATTAAATAGACACAAAAAACTATCCAGTAATTGATGCAGACCTGCACAGACATCTACTGCACCTTTGAACACAAGTCAAGTTCATTTAAACAGGCCTTCCTTTAGTTGACCAACACACACACACACACACACACACACGCATGCATGTTGAGGTGGGGTGAACCTGTGTGTGGTGAGCTGCTGGGCCATGGATTCCCTGGGGTCTCTGGGTTCATGGATTTCCATGCTGCTGTAATGGAACCAGACAGCATTAGCAGCCAGTGTTATTTCAAAACAAAACTTCCCTCCTAACCTGCTGCGTATCTCTCTCTCTGTCTCTCTCTCTCTCTCTCTCTCTCTCTCTCTCTCTCTCTCTCTCTCTCTCTCTCTCTCTCTCTCTCCCCCTCTCTCTCCCCCTCTCTCTCTCTCTCTCTCCTGTGAGGTTTTCTCTCCCTCTCTCTCTCTCCTGTGAGGTTCTCTCTCGCTCCCTCTCTCTCTCTCTCGCTCTCTCTTTCTCTCTCTCTCGCTCCCTCTCTCCGTCTCTCTCTCTCGCTCTCTCTTTCTCTCTGTCTCTCGCTCCCTCTCTCCGTCTCGCTCTCTCTTTCTCTCTGTCTCTCGCTCCCTCTCTCCGTCTCACTCTCTCTCTCGTTCTCTCTTTCTCTCCGTCTCTCTCGCTCTCTCTTTCTCTCTGTCTCTCGCTCCCTCTCTCTCTCTCTCTCGTTAGTCTCTTTTTTTTTCTCCTTTTCCTCTCCTCTCTGTCACTCTCTGAAATCATTTTTTTGTTGTTGCAAATGTTTGTCTTAATGTTGTACCAGTCACAGATGGAAGATGTGTGTGCGTTATCTAACATCTGTGTATTACTCTTCTCTCACACAGACGGAAGGTTTGAACATATTTCTGATGTGTTTTAACACGGTTTGTGACAGCGCACCTTGGGATACAGTAGCACTTTAGTTACTTGTTGCAAGTGTACACACACACACACACGCACAGTCACGCAAGTCTGGCAGGTTTCTGAAGATAGCCAAGCTTGGCGAACTGTCTCTGGGGATATGCAAGAGAAAGGGAGGGAGAGAGAGTGATGGGGAGAGGGGGAGGGACAGAGAGAAAGAGAGAGTGATGGGGAGAGGTAGAGAGAGGGGAGGAGAGAGGGGGAGGTACAGGGAGGGACAGAGAGAAAGAGAGAGTGATGGGGAGAGGTAGAGAGAGGGGAGGAGAGAGGGGGAGGGACAGAGAGGGACAGAGAGAAGCACTCAGCCATGCAGACGTTCCACCTCTGAGCATACAGCATGTCAGCAGAGTGGTACACGTGGTCAAATGTACAGTACCTGGCACTCTCATATCAGTGCAATGCCATGATGTGTGCCATTCTAAAATATACAAAATAAATATTAGACTTTGCAACGGCAGGCCTGTAGAATATCTTAAAATCATTGTATTCCTGGTATAATCTTTACACGAAAGATAAAAGAATGGGTTTCCTCAACCAAATAAAGTCTTAGAATAGCAGAATGCATATTTAAAGGAAGAAAATGAAGGACACTTGTCGAGATGGGTCAGCCTAGTTGAATGCGTAATTATTCTGCAAACACTGCCTACATAGAGCCAGTGATTCTTCTGAACATGTGTGCTATTTACAGTTATTTGGCTTGAGGATGTCTGAGGATTGTTTCTACCACTGTGATGGCCTCAATTCCACATTAGCTCTATTTTCTGAAGTGGAATATCCATATCTCAGCGTTCATATAATTCTCGCTCTATTGCTTTCTTCGTCCTCCCTTTCAGTTTCATTTCTTTTCTTTCTTAATCCATTCCCCCATTTTGCTTTCGCTAAGCTTTCCTTCACTCATTCCATCGTCCACTTTCCCTCTCCCTCTCTTCCTCCCCCTCTTTTCCGCTCCCTCTCCCCCCCCCCCCGCACTTTCTCCTTCAGAGAGGGCTGGGGACACAAGAGCACTTTAGGGATGATAAAACGGCCCGTGAGTATACAGCTGTGAAAATTTGTGACCATTCAATCAGACTCCTGTAATCCTGGATACACAGGAAGGATATCAGGTGAACGTGGGGAGATGGTATGATGCAACGTAGCTTTATGTAATGCTGCGAACATACCTTATGCATGATATGTCATGTTATCATCACAGCTTCTTTTTTTAAGGGCTGCTTCCAGTCTGGCTTTTCTCCGTGATTCTCGGATCCCATCGTTCACACATGAATACACATGCTACTCGCTCGCCGCTCGCCGTCTCATCTCTTTGCTTCTCCACCCGAGCAACAGAGAAGCAGAGGCGTTGGGTTCCCCCGTGACCAGCTCCCATATGCAAGGGTGTGGTTGTTGGCTTAAAAGGGGGTGTGTTAACATCAAGGAGACCCGTCTCTTCCAGCCCGGATGGCTCTGACAAGGATGGACGCAGTGACACTGTGGTGATGCTGAATCAGTAGGGAGCGCCTATGCGGTTCCATGCAGTCGGACGCACGTGTATCAGGTCAGGCCACCTAGGTCTGTGGTGGAGGTCCATGAGTGGATGTCGGCGTGTGTTCCTATGATTCTGCGTGCGTAGCAGATGACTATCTTAGTGTGCGTACTTAGACAACGCCTTCCAAACAAGCGTTCAGGGATGAGGCGTTCGTTGTGCACCCCCCCCCCCTCCCCTCCCCACTCTAGCCCATCTGCAGACATGAAACCAGTCAGCATTGTGTGTGTGTGTGTGTGACTACTGCTGAGGTCCTTGACTCCTCAGAGTTGGTTCCTGGCACGGGGAAGAGTTCCGTTAATGGCCTTATGTTTCACCAAAGCTGGCGAATACAGGCATCTGTGTTCCTGTGTGGGTGTGTGTGTCAGGTGTGTGTCAGGTGTGTGTGTGTCAGGTGTGTGTGCGTCGTGTGTGTGTGTGTGTGTGTCAGGTGTGTGTGTGTCAGTTGTGTGTGTGTGTGTGTGTCAGGTGTGTGTCAGTTGTGTGTGCGTCAGTTGTGTGTGTGTGTGTGTGTGTCAGGTGTGTGTGTGTGTCAGTTGTGTGTGTGTGTGTGTGTCAGGTGTGTGTGTGTGTGTGTGTCAGTTGTGTGTGTGTGTGTCAGGTGTGTGTGTGTCAGGTGTGTGTGTGTGTGTCAGTTGTGTGTGTGTGTGTCAGGTGTGCGTCATGCACGCACTTCTTCCTCACCTTTCTTTTCTTCAATCACTCTCTCCCATTCACTTTCCCTCCTCTGTGTCCTCCTGAATGTCTTCCCCCGCTACCCTCCCTCCCTCTTTATCCATTCAGGATGAGTGTGTACGCCGGCTGCACTCAGTCACGTTTTGCTTCATACTTTCGCAATCCCCCAAAGGCACGGCATCCCAGGCGAGTGCACATGCGCCCGCACATGTAGGACCATGTGCAGTACATTGTCTGAGACGCGCACACAGCCATTCTTACTTCCCACACACAAACACACACTCACGTGCGTTCTTAACCTGCCAAAATCAATTGTGTTACACCGGGACAAGTCATTCAGAGTGAATGTTACGGGGGAGTCGAGCAGAGGAGGGACTAGCTGAAGGCAAGTCACAGCGCGATTCATTGATTCATGAACGTATGAATGTCGGAGCGTTGAAAATAAAAAAACCAGATTTATTCATTAAACCTGCCTTCCCGCTGACCCAATCCCCCTCCCCCCTCTCTCTCTTTCGCTCCATCTCCCCCCCCCCCCAATTTCATTCAGCTTTTGCCTCCCTCCTCTGCCGCTATCTGTGAAGGTGTTCTAAAAATAGAGGTCTACCCTGTGCACGTTTTGAAAACAATTTCCTCTGGGTTTTTTTTCATCTGTCTCTTTCTCTCTCGCTCGCTTTCTCTCTCGTTCATTAATGTATTTATTCTGCCTTTTGGAAGACGGGCGTTCTCATTCTAAATCAAGCATAGTCTAGTGTATTGGGAGGTTTTAATTTACTCTTGCTGTGTCTTTGCTGTGTCTTCTTTTTCTTCTGCAAACGAAGGGGGTCAGTTTTAGATTGGACCGTGGAAACGCATCGTTCGTAATGTGACGTGTTGATAGGCTGGGGCCTTTTGATTGACCGCTCTAGTCTTTACCGTGCACCTGCTGCTCATTTCACCTCACAGATGGAACACACACACCTGTGGGGCACCTTTCAACACTTTCAGGTTTTCCGGCGGTGTTCAATTAAATGTCTGTCATAAACAGGTGGAAGCAAACAACTGTGCTTCACTTCCTCCTCAGAAGATACTGAAAAGCACATTGTGTCTTGTTGTTTCGCGTCAATCTCACTGATGCACACCCTCGGTTTAATTAGCCTGTGTCCCGCTGTCGAATCCACTCTGTGCACAGAACTATCGACCCACTCTGCGTTACATAACACCGTTGGAACAGACAGACGATAGCTTTGACAACCCCAGTGTCTCTGGCGTGGTTATCTGCGGCACACTGCCAACGGTGTGCGGTTTGCTAAATGCTAACTACATCCAGGGCAGCGTATGTTGCTGTTTCTCTACCATGTGTGTGTGGGGGGGGGGGGGGGGGGGGGGGGGGGGGGGGGGGGGGGGCACTCTGGGAATCATGCAAGGTATTTCTGAGGTCAGAATGGATGTGACCGTGGCTGTTCAGGGATGTCTAGCACATGAAGTCACCGAATGGGACAGTTCTCACGACCCCCATGATCATGTGCTCAGGGTCGACAATGGTCGACAATTTTTTATTTATTTTTTTATATCTGCATTCCTTAACCGCATACTAGCTTTTCCTCAATCAAACGGAATGAGAGCGTGTGCATTCGCGTGATGGCAAGGGCAGTGCTCAATAGGGCCAAGGTTTGTAGGCGCGCTGTCTTATAGGGCAATGTAGTATCTGCCTCACTAGGCTCCCTTGTACACAGAATGTGCTTGCTTACACTGTGAGTGCAGCTGGGTCCCGTGAAGGAAAAAAGAAGAAGCTTGTAATGGAGAGTAACTCAATCCCATAATCCCAATCATGAAAACAATCAGGACACTTATGGGTCTGTGGGAAGTGAGCCCTCGCTTTTAAAATTAGATCTGGTGATCAGACGTTCTGGCCTACTTTTGGTCTGAATGAAGAATAAAAGACTAACATTGATGATATTTTTATATATATATATATATATATATAAATAAACCGAACCATCTCGGGACCCGGGAGGTCTTGGTGTTGACATGACATGGGCCGATTGGTCAAGAGTTGGCTAAATGTCCAGGTTTGTGCTACAATAACACGACACTGTGCTCGCGCTGAGCTAATGGAAAGATGATGTTGTGGAGAATGCCCCTGAGAACATGCGCGGAGGGGGGGGGGGGGCGGCCCAGGAGTGGAGTGGATGGAGGATAAGAGTGACGAAGTGTGCTCGGTGTCACTCAGAGAGCATGCTGGGACAGTGTCACTGGAGCAGAAATAACTTGTGCTAATTGGTTGGGCAGCATTGAATTCCACTGCAATCCAAGAGAGAGGATGGCAGTGTCTTTGTTTGCATTCTAATGTACCATAATGATTTAACAGCACAGAAACGCATAATTGTCCAATTGAATGTGTGGGCGTATGGTACTCATGTTCACATTTCATCTGCGTAACGTAATGCAATGCAGTGTAATGTGTATTTTTGTTTGGTGGGGTATGGGGAACATAGCTTACTTGGAAGCCCTGTAATGTTCCAATGTTCTGTAACCATCCTCTACTTGTAAAGTGTGTTTTCACTGAAATTTTCAGTGAATTAGAATCAAGAACATCATCATCAACATCATTTTTTCAGTACTTGCTGTGACCTTTTTAAACAATGAGCCCAGCATCCACCAAAGCAGTTCTTATGTATTCAGAAGGTTGATGTGCGCTGGTATGCAGGTGTCATGCTTCTTCAGTGTTTACGGTTCTAAAACATGAAGGGAGGAACGTTGTCGTGCAGATGCGATCATTGAGGACGGAAAATATCTCTCTCTCTTTGTTGTTTTTCTCTCTCTAGATTTACACCCCCACCCCATCACTTCTTGCCATACACACACTATGGCACACGCTCATCGCAGATAATAAACGAGTGTGCAAATCACACATCCGAACACACACCTCATGTGTGTCAGGGCAGCAGCTGAGTCTTTTAGATAAGATTTCATCAGTGGTGTTTTGCACTGCTTGTGTTTGGCTCAGTGCCCTCATGTAAAGTACATTAGAGTTACCAGGGCATCTGTGTCCTTGTTCAGTGAGTATATGAGTGAGTGAGTGTGTGTATATGTGTGTGTGTGTGTGTGTGTGTGTGTATGTGTACGTGTGTGTGTTCTGGCCTGTGTGTGTGTGTGTTCTGGCGTGTGTGTGTGTGTGTGATCTGGCCAGTGTGTGTGTTCTGGCCTGTGTGTGTGTGTGTGTGTGTGTGTGTGTGATCTGGCCAGTGTGTGTGTGTTCTGGCCAGTGTGTGTGTGTGATCTGGCCAGTGTGTGTGTGTTCTGGCCAGTGTGTGTGTGTGTTCTGGCCAGTGTGTGTGTGTGTGTGTGTGTGATCTGGCCAATGTGTGTGTGTTTGTGCATGCAAGTGAGAGTGAGGCGGACTGTGCACATGCACACTGCAGGGCCAGAGAGGGCGTGAGGCTGTGCAGTGTGGGAGCTGCCGTGTGGAACAGACCGCTCATGCTAAAAGTGACTTATCGGCCCGTCTTCCTCCACACACGCATCACTGCCTAGAAGGTAAGGCTGCATCCTGCAATGAACATTCCAAGTTCATGCACATGTAAACAATGCACGCACACAAGGCAGTGTCTAAGATTAGATTCATTCATCGTGGCAGCCGTATGTTTCTTTGTGCTATGTGAGCCCTCGAAATTTGCGTTTCTTTTTTTGGGGGGGTTCTGAAATTGTATCTCAATATTCATAAGTCATTGTACCAGCCAGTCATTAATACATTAAACCTGTAATCAGTGAATTATCCTACTGAATAGCTCTTCACCAAGCAATCATGACTAGTCATATGCTCACCCCATCAACAATAAGAACCGCTCAAACAGACAATTCATTCCTCCAGTTGCTGATGCCTAGAATGCAGGGCGCAAAGATTAGTCTAAGGTTTATACTTTTGCCACAAAGGGAGACGATCTTGTTTTCTGCTCATGTGAGATACCGCCTTCCGTGAAATCCAATGAGCAATGTTTCCTCACTGGTTAAGGGTTCCAGTCAGGCCACATTTTGCACAGGACTAATGCTTCAACTTCCTGGATTGGTAGTTAAGTTTGAAACTGCGGGATCAATGTAACCTGCTCTCGTCTGTTGTTACATTGACTGTTTCTACGTCTACGTGGGCCATTTACAGATAAATCCCCTTCACCTCCAAAGTCTCTCTATTCCATATATTAACCTCTGCGGTGACCTCACCCCGTCAGTACCGAAGCCTTTATCCAATCATCAGTCCTCTCCCCACTATTGACACAACAGCAGTGGCAACATGCAGGTGAAGGATCTCTGCAAAGTGCCTGCTCTTACGTTCATTAGGCTTCTTTTTAATTGGTCGAATGCCAACGTTAACACCTCACTTCCTCTCCCTTCCTTCCTCTCTCCTCCTGGGTTTTGATCTTTCATGGCGACCCACAGATTCTGTCGACAACCCTAAGCTCACCTTTTTCTCTCGTCTGAGTGAAGGAAACTGGGGAGATGCAAGACAGGGAAGATGATAAGAGGAAATGGTGGCTGACTGGGTTTCTTCAAATAGCAAATTAAAACATTATGCAGCTGGTTTAATTGTGTTACTCTGACTGGATACAATGTTTAATGAGATCTTGTTGACTTTGATTGCTTTTCCTCTTACTCTCTCTGTCTAGTCACTAGACTCGAGTGGATCAAATACCTCAGAAAAAAAAGCTGATTTTATTTATGGTCACCCTCTTCTAATCTATCATCATATGGGGTTCTGGGAAATTTAATAGCAAATCTGTCTTGTTTAGCCGGTGCACAAGTCCTTTCTTGGAGCTGTGTTACAAAAAGACAAAAACCAATCGGTAAAACCAAATATAAAAAGACTCTTCCTTACTGTCTCATGTATCGATGTTGTAAAATCCAGATATACACGTTAAAATGTGTCAAATATTTATATGTTTAGTATTAGTTTAAACATTAGGTTTGTAAACAACTGCTGCAACTGCGACCGACGCAAGCACACCTATAACATTTACATTATTCCCTCCACATAAGGCCCACCAACCACTTGGTGTATAACAGTGGATAATACAATCACACACACTGAGCAGCAACTCTGTGTGTCCATGTCACCTGTGTATGTCACAGGAATGAAGTTTGAATCAATTACTGTCCCGTGTCCCGGTTTCCAAAAGAGGACTATGTACCCATTAAAATGGTTACACCAGAATAAGCTAATGGTGCACATTGTAATAGGTCAGCCACATACATACAGTATCTGTTATTATGTTAAAGGTGCTTACACACTAACAGGCAGCATCTCATTGATCTGAATGATTTCCTCTAGATGCCAGAAGTGACAGGGGTCTCTTTTAACCTGTCATAAATCACCACCACAAGCCATTTGTAAGGAAGAGAATAAGAATCAGAATGGGTTTATTCACCATGAAAGTTCACGCTGACAAGGAATCGACTGTTGCAGAAAGACGCACACATGAAACGTTTAAGAATCTTAAGTAGTAATATACTATAGAAGTCTAATTCATATTTCGGGGAGAATAAAATATTTAGAATAAAATACAATATAAAATGGCTATAAAATACAAATAGCATTGCAACCTAGTGCAATATGGTAGGGTGTATTGTGCCGATTAATTGTCTAGTGTTCAATTCAGTGTCCTTGGTTTTAAAGAGGTTAGCAGCAGATGGGAACAAAACAATAAGTGACTTTAGAAGCGCTTTATGAAGCAGTATGCTCAGCAAAATGGAAGGGTAATATAATTTTTTTTGTTCATGAGCTTTTTCCCCCCCTGTGAAGAAGGAAAATGCTCATACATATGTCTGTGTGTGTCGCCAGCTCATGACTATGTCTGATGGCATCTCTAAAAGCTCATATAGAGCTGGAGCCCCAGCTGCTGAACAAACAAGCACACGTCCATCTTCTTGCTGCTTAGTCGATGCATTTTCTCCCGCTCTCAGCAGCGATATCATCTTACGCACATGTACCGTTTTCACCAACGACCTTGCATATCCAGATTGACAAGATTTACAGAAATGCTTTTTAGAACAGACTCTGCAAGGTCTATGATGTACTAAAAATGGAATGTTGTATACATTTCAGAGATGACCTCATCATTTAACTTATTTAAAATGTCTGCCTTGCCAAAGGCTGTTTCATAGCACATAAAGCAGATTACCATATGCTGTAAATATAAAAATATAAATATAAAAATATGAAAAATATACAGAGGAACCCATCTCATTATGACAACCTACAAACCCCATTTCATTATGAACCATAGCAAATGACCTTCTTTATATTTTACACTATGCTAGTTTCTGTATTATAAATGCTAGCCAATGCAAGCATTGTACATTGTACACACTACATTATTCTGTACCAAAACAATATTTGAGGCATTTTACCGAAACCACGCACTAAAGATATGCACCCACACACAAAGAAAAGCAGCTGATTTTGATTGGAAACGTGATTAACCTTTGTCGTGGACCTACATTCAGTATCATTTTGACCCAGTACGCAATTTGTCTGTCCCACACTTATTTTCATCCATCAACTGTAACCTATGGCTGAAACCCACGGCAACGTTATTGCATTTCACCTACATTTACGATGCTAGGACACTGATTGGCAGGGCTGCTGAATATATTTCCTGTGTTGTTTTCTCGTAGCCTGGTAGTCATCAAGGCACATTTGCCAGTCAAATCTATGCTCTATATCACCTGGTTCTAGGGAGAGGAGAGAAGATTTCCGTTCGCAGTGGAAGCATTAGGCCCAAACGTACAAAAGAAGAAGAGAGAATGTGCAGGGAGGTGGCGGCTCATCTGATGATTGAATCCTGGCAGCGTGGGAGGATTAGGGACCACATGTCCATTTTTCTTCTCATCGACACAACTCCGAGATGCAAATGTGTCTGGTTTCCACTTTCCTTTTCTGCAATCCCTCTCACAATATACAATATATCCTCTTATTATACCCCCTTTTATGTCCATTATGCACATTTTGTCGTGTGGAGATTAAACAAAAAGAGTCAGGGACAGCTACTCCTACAGATAGCATACAGTTTCGAATTTCAGAATATTTTAAAGTTTTTCCAAACCGCACACCGACACACTAAACATCTCACCTCTACCTTTGATCGCTTCATTATTTTCCTCTCTTGGAGGCCTCTGGAGGGATATCCACCTCTCACCTCCGTTCCCCCAAGGATCGCCCAACCAGGGAGCCTTTCAAAGGCAGAACCTGTGACAAAACAGCGCCGCCTTCCCTCTGGGCTGTGTCCTCTCTAGTGGCTATGCTGGGGCGGTCAGTGGTGGCGGGCCTCCTGGCAGAGATGAATGGGGCAAAGGAGCCTTGGCACGTTCTTTAAACGTCTAGGGGGGCGGGGGTGGGGGAAGAAAAAAACGTAATCCCCACTGGACATCTGTGTCAGGTTTCTGCCCTTGACGGTTCCATGCCTTTGGGCTTGTGCTGCTTGCTTGTGGGTGTCTGCGAATGTTGGTGGGCGGCTTCATGTTCTTTAACCTTTTTTTGTCGTTTGGTTAACAGCAGCTTTCTCCTGTTTGTCTTTGCGTAAATGTCATTGGACGTTACCATGGACTTCCCATAGACGAGGTCATCCATTGTATGTTGACGTCCAACAAGCAGGTAATCCATAGTCAGGCAGCCACGCTCCAGTCCTTGTTTATAAGGTAATGCAAGTGGGATGAGGGGTTAATGAGGTTGTGAGAAATGAGGTTCGTTGAACACGTGAGGACATTTGGCGACCCAAGGAAATAACTTATTGAAGCCTAGCTAAGTACACAGTACACACACGTACGTCACAATATTACAGTGACCGTATCCATTTTCTTGTAGCGTTGTAGGTTTACAGAGAAGTTAGCATTTTCCCATATTTCAGTGTGGATGAGTCCCTGTTGTGTACAAGTGTGGACGGAGAGCATTTAGGAAAAAAAACAAAAAGTGTAGATGTTCTGCTAGAATGAGAATAGAAAGGTTGACCCACAATTTTTTATATGGGGCCCAAATCACAGTGTCTGTGTGATGTGGGCCTCTAGCACAGGAATCGATAAACTATTTCAATGTTCCCTTGCTCGATGACAACTGAGATCTCCTCCTGATCCTGTTTGAGTTGCTGGGTTTAAAACAGTCACTTTGATTTTGCTTCGCTTGACGACCTACTCTAATATGTACCACCACATCCGAGTCTGCAAAAAACCATTTGAACACAGAAGTCTGGCGTTATGGAATGTGTGTATAATTTTCTTTTCTTCTTCCACCTCATTCCCCTGAAATTGTGTTCCGGTGCAATTTTGCAACCCTGTATAACATTCCATCACTCCCAGCAACCTTCCATTGATTACTGTTTGGGTGATTACCTCAACAGTGGCTCACAAGTACTGTATACACCACCAGCCAAAAGTCTGGACACACCTTCCCATTCGGATTAATGGGGAAAATGTTCAGATATGTTGAATGTGATGGTTGTGTAAGGGAGATGGACTTGGAACCATTACCTGGGAAGGAAATGCGATGCAGGGGCATGACCGCCCAACAGCCCATGTCTTCACCAGCCCATCTGATAATGTGATGGCTGGGGTGTAATGGTAGGGTGAAAGCTTACGGAAGTGTTGTGTGTGCGCACATCACTCTTTTTTCCCCCTGAAAAAAACCAAACCCCTGGTCATCTGTTGCATCGTATAAAACCCTGCACTCGTTTACGGTGCGTTGGCATGACAATTGAGAGAGAGAGAGAGAGCAGCTGCAAGGTGTGGATGAGAGAGACGCTGTGCTTGAGGATAGATGGGAGAGTCACAATGGACGGGGTCATACATAGTGGGTTCAGTTTACAGATCTAGGCAACAAGCAAGCTTTTTAAAATGTCTTTTAACAAGAACATGAATGCAGCAGACCATTACTCTCTAGGACAGGCTGACACTTCTCGACACTGGTGATGCTGGACTAACATATGGAAGCTCACACCTGCAATTCTTCAATCTGTCTCTGGGAATCATGGGAGTTCTTGTTTTGCTGATTATCATGCAATGGATCCTTCTCTAATGATATGTTACCCTTGCCTATTCAGTTTTGAAATGTGATTTTATCCCTGCAAGCCACGTCAAATGTCGCCCCTTTCCTCCACATTCCAGATGCGTGTGGAATGTGATGTGCATAGTGATCATCATAGGTCATAATAGCAGCCATATGTCGTATGATAAATAGAAGAATATTATTAAGGGAACTATATTCTGATGAAATTGAGTTAATGATATTGTAGGCTGGCCACGCCTTACATAAAAATAGGCAAGCACACATAATGACATGTTGCTTTGTGAGTGACAGTTTATTTATAACAGTGTTTCATACTATCAAAACATGAATAAAGTATTGACTGGACAAGAATCCTTTTTTATACAGCGTTACGAAGGTCCATTCATTCCAATAGTAAAATTCACAATTAAATACTTTACCATACTTTACTACATACCGGTAATACTCTGTGTCTCCACAGATAATTATGAGAAGTCAGTTCCATGAAAATGCCAGCTATACACTTAAAAGATTGCTGGACAAGGAGAATTTAAGGGGATTTTGAAAGGATTATGCCGCTTTGACATCCCCCTAATGTATTAAAATCCCACCCAAGTTTATTCATTAACTGGGAACAATGTTCCATGTCAGCAACTGGGAGTGCGGTCCAATCTATTAATTTCTTACAGATCACTAATCACTTCAAGAAGAAAAAAACCTGTCTGCTTTTTGGCTTTGGGATGAAATGATATCATCTTTGTACCAAAGGCACTATTTAAATTAGGATAGAGTTATGTTTGTGTGCTTTGTGTGAGTGTATCGAAAGTTGCAGTGCTAAATCAGGCTTCTCATCGAGACGTAAAGGAGATGGTCTGCTTTCACAGAAAAGTTGGGATTCTCTGAACTTGACTTCTCTTTCACTCCAGCTTTTCCAAATATCTCTCTCTCTCTCTCTCTCTCTCTCTCTCTCTCACTCTCTCTCTCTCTCTCTCTCTCACTCTCTCACTCTCTCACTCTCTCACTCTCTCACTCTCTCACTCTCTCACTCTCACTCTCTCTCTCTCACACTCACTCACTCACTCACTCTCTCACACACACACGTACACTCAAATACACATGTTCCTTCTTTTAGTAATTCAGTCTCATGTTACCAGTTTCCATTTCTTGCTCTGTCTTCTCTGGTCTCACCTACTCACTTTTGCATCATGCAGTAGTTCCCCTCATCCCACCAAAAGTCTTTCATTCACACTTGATCACTCAGCGTATTTCCCATATCTTCCAAGCCAACTTTGACTTACTGTACTCAACTCTATTTCTCCTTCTTCTTTATACCCTGTACTTCTATCATCTGCTCTTCCCTTCATCTCCTGCCATGGGCTTCTTTAACAGCTTTCTCAATCCCCTCTGGAGATCTTTGTGATCTTCACATGGCGCCAGATGTCCAGGTGAATACAGAAGAGAAAGAAGGAGAGAGGGAAGAGAAAGATAAGAAAGAATATGAAATGAAAAAAAGAAAATGAAAAAAAAAGCCTTCTTGTCTTATTCCCTCAACTCCAAATGGATCACATCCCCTGTTGGAACTGGTGTGTCTCTAAGCCAGTGAACTTTTATTGTCTACTAACTTGTCTGACATAGTATACAGCCAGATGGACCAATAAATGTCAGCAATAATGTATATTAGGCAGGTCTGAGTGAATTCTAACTGCAGTTTGAGGTCAGTAGGTAAAATGACCAAAGAGCTGAATTAAAATATTGGAACAATTCATGTTTATTAATAGTTTTTGGGGGCGGGGAAGTTTAATTCATGTTTATTAATAGTTTTTGGGGTGGGGAAGTGGATACTCTGAAAGCAGTTAGTGGAAAGGTCAGAATGGCCAGAGAGTGAAGACATTTGGAATTAATGAGACTCCTTTACTGTAAAACTTCATACAAAATATTTATGAACAAAGGAACATGCAATAAGTATGTATAGTCAGTGGCCAATACAAACCATGTCAAATAAAACATGAATATCCATTTTGAAACTATCATTACTGAGCAGTATTTCCATAAATGGGGTTATAATTGGCTTGCTTGGTTCTTGGTAACTCCATTACTTTTTTCCCCCTAATGGATTATTTACACCTTTACCCTCTCTACCCCCAGCATTTACTGAAGGTTAATCTCTGTGTACGCGAAACATGAAAATTCAATATTTCCCCTCTCCCTTGTCGTGTACCACAGACACATCATCAAATTGCCGTATTTAGAGCCCAGAGTCCACAACGCTCGAATTCTACTGGTCGCCCTTGACATGTGACGACCCCCCAGGTCTTCCTGTGGCACTTTTTGACGTTTACATTGACGTGTCACTGTCTCTTAAGCGGTGCCGGGTTGATGGCTTTAGTCAGGAATTGACCAGAGGACACAGACAACAGTAATTGCCGCAGCTATCCAGCGGAACCCAACGTGCTAACGGAACGAGGTCGGAGCGTCTAGGCAATACGACAACATGGTGGAGCTGGAAGTTATGTAAGGTCTTAACACAACAGGCTGCCTGGGTCTGAGAAGGAAGTGCTTCCTGTTGTAAGTCTTGTGATTAGAGAGATTGTGACAGAAGACGGAATATAACTCTATGTTCACAGGCAGTGATAACATGGAAAGGTAAACATAGTTGAGGAAACTGAAAAGACACAAATATGTGCACAGGACTACCAGCAGGAAGGAAACCGGGTTGGTCTCAAAGCAAACATGGGCTAATGATGCACATGTTCCCCTCTGGTCACTGTCAGAAGAGCATGATTAGCCGGGAGGCAAATTCATGCTGTCACTTGAGTTTATTCCAAGTACAGCTTGGGTCATACAGTACATCGTCGCATGTCAAACTTCAGCTGTCTAACCTTTTCATACTGACTCGATGAAATCCCAGGGTAACGTTTGTGGAGATTTTTTTTTTACTTCTTCTCAACTCACTCCTTGTTCCTTATCCAAGAACACCTCATTCAGCTTTCTGCCAAGACCTCAGTTTCCTTTGAACTTGGGAAAGGACGTGGCCCTTGATAATAACTTTGTTTTGCCGTCAAACGTCACGGTTATTTGACTAATTATAATTTTATTTTAATCTTCCGCAAGAGAACGCCTCTTCTGGCTGTCTTGGGACATCTCCTTCCGTGTCTCGTACTTCCAGAAACGGCCTCAGGGATTTTTTTGTGGTCTTTGAAGAACAACAAACAGTAAAGGAGATCCGATATCATATTCTTTATGATGGCCCATGTTACATCGCAATTCTTCCTCTCCTTGTCTCTTGTTCTTCACTCATACTGTATGTGAATGTGCTGGATTGGTGAAGGCAACAGAGAATAAATCATTTAGATTAGATGAACCTTTATTTGTCCTCCAGGAGGTGGAAATTGCAGTTCACAACAGCAGCAGGGTAAAGTACAGCACACAGAGTTGCAGGGTAATATACAGTACATAATGACAATAACATAACAATAGCATTTACAGTACCATAACCTTTACTGTGCTTTTTCCTGAAAACATCTGAACCATGTGCTGAAAGTTACTGAGTAAGAACATCAAGAGTTTTTGAAGGCAGTTAAGACCAATAAAATATTATTTGGAAAAGAACCCACCTTTATTTTTGTGAGTAGAACTTCGGTTGGTAATGCAGTTAGAAGGAGATGTGTTTAAACCATTTCCCCCCCTCACACAATCTGGTTTTCCATCCTGTCCTTATCCATCTGACAGATCGATGTCAAACACAATTATTTATCTGCGATCAGTTTAAATGTCTGTTCATTTAGCTGGTGACCCAGAGCAGTTGGACAAGATAGACAAGATGACTGATCTCATGTCATTTTAGGTGTGTGAGGAAGAAGGGTGTGTTTGTGTGTGTTTGTATTACTAGTGGAATTACACTTATTCTGATCTTCTTTAAACAGCAGTTTGCCAAAAGGTCAAGAGTTAAAACCTAGTTGGCATCAAAATAACAAACAATCTACAGAATAGAAAACGTCCTTGTGCTGTCCAGATCAGTCTACAAGGTCAATCCAGTGTAAGGGGGCATTAGATATCCTCATGCTGATGAGGTGAACCATTCATCCCACTCTGGCTGTTGTAGCCTATCTGCCCAAGGACACTGCAAGGAAGGTCAAATCTGCGTAGGTCATATCAGCGTAATGGATATTTTACTGGCTCTATCACTGTCAGGGTGTAGAAGGTGGAGGTGAGACTGGGTGTAGTTTACAGGCTAATAAAAAGGATCCAGTGTTTCAATAAAACACAGTGTTCTGAGTTTTGGCTACCTTCTTTCTTCTTTTTTTTGGCAGCACATGTCTTACATAGATGAGGGGTCAGCTAGGCTGCAGCCTGAGAACGACATGGGGGGGGAATGTGATTCATTAATGGGCTGAGGGGAAGCACTGATAAGGGTCAGTGCTTACTGAAGGTCAGGGCCAAGACTCAGTTCCCCTGACTACCAACACATCTCAGGTGTGAGACTCTTTCACCTGCGGTCTGTTGAAGTACTGAGGGCAAAAAAAGGTGTCAAGTTTATAATTGAGGGTTGGATTGAATGTGTCTTTTTAGTTGATAACCTCGTTTGATTAACAAACAAGCAGCTGAGAAAAAATTAGATGTTCGATTTGGTGGAACGAGGGAACCTTACTATTTACTGTGATCAAAATTCCTTCATCCCCTGTTAGCGTGTCAAAACAAAGTCAGCCACGATGTATTCAAATACTCTTGAAATATATCTTTATGAAGACCTTATGTACTGTTTTTAGGTTTCAGAATGAACACCGGTGACAACTGTGTTAGGTTGTCAGGAAACCCAGTCACAAGACGACTATAAAGGTGCATCTTTCTGACTTAACTTGAAGAAGCAAACAACACAGAAACCATTTTCAAGAGTGCAGTGTACCTGATGATAATATCATTGGTATTCGTATCATTGTACCTGATGATAATATCTGCCAAAGACCTGCGCATTACATCATTCCACTGTCTATTGAATTCTCAAACTCCTAAACAAACAGCTCACTTATACAAAGCTGGGCAAGACCAAAGGCTTCACCTCTCGTTTAAATTAGAAGTAAATCGTGGCGAGTGTCTTCACTTGAATGGGGGTGCGTGCACGCATCTGCCAAGGGAGAGGGTGCATTCATTCGGGAGATGAAGGGACTTCTAATGTTTTTTCTTTTCATCTCTCTGCGGCAGCCATTAAACACTGGCAGTAAAAACTCTGCGTTCTCAACATGGAGATCATCCTCACTTTGATGTTTGATGTGAAAAACCATACAGGGAAATGCTGATGGGTGGAGAGAGGTAGAGGGAAGGACAGAGGGCCAGGAGGACAGGGATGAGAAGAGCTCCTCTTACTTTAATCATACACTGGGTTTTAATGAGGACCTGTGTCAGCAGAAAAACGAGGATGCAGCCAGGGCCAAGCCCACTGCTGTCTAACCCGAGTGGAATATCATAAAATTATTCATAAGCCTCCAGATCAATATGGATTCTGGGAGATTTGGTGCCGGTCTTCCCCTTAGTTGTGTTTGTTGTTGTAGAGCTTAAAACAAGGTTTACACTGGAAATGGACTGAGCAAGTTAGGGTGCAAAGTATGGTCCAGTGCTTTGAAGCCGTTCTATCCTGATGGAAGTGGACATGAAAGACGAATTCCCTCTTCTCATGTTGAGTGTTAGTTGAGAGTCTTTTGACACGCCATATTGGGTTCTCTGTGGGTCAGTGATGCAGTGACACGGTTAGCAGGGCATGGAGACAGTCATGTAAATTGAGATTGTTCACGACATGTCAGACATTATTGCCACCTTCAGCGAGGAGGATATTTCATCTTGTCTTATTCTTGGTAGGAAATATCTCTTCGGTGTTGAATTTGCTCTTGTAGAAAGGTCAACTGCCCCAGCTTAGGTTGTTGTATCTTAATGTTCTTCTTTACAGTATTTGCAACGCATCTTACCAATTTCGCATCTTGCTAACTTAGATTTTACCATCATTTATGACATTACAGACTAGAATACCTCTTGACTAGTCCTCTACAATAAGGCTTCTGTGTGTTGGTCAACACGTGGAGAATAGCATACAGGCTTGTGTCTGGGTAACATCCAAGCCCACATGAGATGGTGGGGCACACACCTATCATCTGTCACATTTAAACCCTCACACTCCTGAGTTCTCAGATCTAATGACCTCAGGAGACGAGAGAGTCCTGAACATAGACTGGAGTCCTGTACGTCTCCTACCTGTTCTCCAACTAGTAGGTATCGGTAACCTGGTGGAGTAGATAGTTAGAGAGGACTCAGACTTTGCTAAAAAAAAGAATTCTGCTTGATTTTTAATTTTACAAAAACTTTGTGCTTGGCCTTTTACAAGAACTTGGTAGGATGAGAGCGTGTTTGTGGGAGACCGTGAGCTATTATTAGCCCAGCTTCCATGGTCTGATGGTCTAGACACATGCAGGCAACCCCCTAGGACCTCCCACTCTCTCTTATTCCCAGTCTATCTTCCCTTTGTTTCTAAGAAGTCTGAGTGAAATAAAAAAGGACTACAAACATAGATTCATCATGAAACTCCAGTCTCTAGGAGTCAGGTCAAGTCTTACCTCCAGGCCCATCATGAGTGAACTCTCTTGTTAAATGCCAGGGCAACTCACTGACTAGCCATACTGTACAGCCCTCAAGGTGTGGATCTGCACACTCTATGTTTAGGATGGATTTAAACTGTTAAGAACTAATCATCCTTATTTCCCCTGGTGCTGACATAGGTTAGCTTAGGCCCCAACAGGCGCTTTAGCTAATTAGTGGGAAATTATAGTATAGTGTCACCCTGGGGCACACTGTAGGCACACACAGGAACCCAAAGAAACAGTAGTCCTGACCTGCACCTTCACTCTAGGGATAGCCTCTCTCTCTCTCTCTCTCTCTCTCTCTCTCTGTCTGTCAATCCTTCTCTCTATCTCCCTCTCTTTCGTTCTCGCTCTTTCTCATTTCCTCTCTCTCTCTCTGTCTCCCTCTGTTACCCTCGTTTGTCTGAGCTTCGATGGAAATTTCTCATTGTGTCTGGTTCCTTATCTCTGGGCTTTGAATATTTGCTAACTATTTCTCTATTTATCTTTCTCTGTGTGTGTGTGTGTGTGGGTTCATTTTTTTTTCTCACTGGCTTACTCTCCCTGTATCAACTATCTTTCATCTGTCTCTGAGAAATGAATCTAACAGAGAAAGAGTGAGAGACAGGGAGGGTTTAGAAAAAGAAATAGTGACGCCCATGTCACAAAAAGCGTCTGCCAAATGCGCTGCTCTAATTCCGGCCCCATCACACTGCAGTATTTTCTTTGTGTTTGTCAAAGTATAACTTGCCTGGGATTGTTGAAGTCCTTTGACGACTCACAAAAAAAGGAAGCAATTATTAATTCAATTTCTTCAGAGAAATCTCATCATCTCATTTTCCTGCAGCTCAGCTGTGTGCATGTTACTAATAGAAAGCTTTCTTTGTAGTTTACATGGTGGAACTACTGCTCCCTCCTCAGCATGCTCATACTGCAGTGTGGTTCACATGTGCACACACATGGAACACCCATGCACACCGGTTCACGCAGACAGAACACACACGTTGAACATACATGCTACGTAGCACACGCAAACTTGGTGACTGGGCTTTTGGTCATTGCAATGAAGAAGCAGTGCGTCTGTATATCTCACTCCGGGTCCTTAAGGCAACTGCTTGGCCACCCATGGGGAGGAAACCAGTGGGGGAAAGGCTGGGAACTGTACAAACTGCTCCGGTTTCATTACCTTTTTCCGCTCGTCCGTTTCACTTATCATGACTCTCTCTCCGTGCTCACAGATCTCAAAGGTATTTGTACAGAGTCACGTGGGCGGATGGATGCAGTATGTCAGCGGTGTTTTTACAACCCCTGTCATCTTGCTTTTCACACTGCATTGGCTTCTGCAATGACGTGCTCCCCTCTGCCAAAGTCATGTGTGTGTCAGCAGAGAGCTGACATTGGGCCAGGGGACACCCATGCCAGGCTCTTTTAAAAGCATGGCCAAACTGCAACGGTGGCAGGCCCTAATGTAAGCAAGTCAATATTCAGTGTGTGTGTGTGTGTGTGTGTGTGTGGACGGGGGGGAAGGGGCGTCTGGGCATGCTGACAACGAGGTTATTGCAGCCTTTGATCGTCCAGCTTTGATGCGTGTAAGCTACGTTCGGCTATCAATAATCAATGGGATGGGAAGGATGCTGTGTGTGTGTGTGTGTGTGTGTGTGTGTGCGCGTATTTCTCAGTCTTGATATTTGTGCACGCGTGCATGGGTGTGTGATCATGTTTTTGGAACGTCCATGGAATTGCCCCAACCGACTGAAAATTGCCTTTCAAAACCATCGCGATTACAGCTCTCACGCTGGCCTCCACTCTCACCCTCTGTCTGTCCTTGATGCACATGTTTACTCCCACTTCTCTGTTCTTCTCTCTCCATTTGTTGTCCTTATTTCTGTTCCTCTTTCTGGCTCATTTCAGTGAATTGTTAAATATTTCAATGACAATTTACAGAACAATAATAAGATTCTGTCTGCTGTTTCACTGTGAACGTGTAGAGTAGCTGAACTGCTTACCTCCTAAAAATATGTTAATAATCATACCGGCATATCTGTAATATTTAATCAATAAACTGGATGTAATCTCAGCGGGGGTTTTGATTGAAAGGCCATTGAATATTCAGCAACCCCATTACACCATACTTATGCTGGTGAATCTTCAAAGCAAAGGATTTGAATAAAGCCAGGATGAGAGCTCCTTGGGTCTTAGGGAGGGTCATATGTCTAACAAGTTCTTTGCCAGTAATTGTCCAGAGGAACACCTGGATGTAGGTCGCATTTCAGCCTCTTTTTTTTTCACAGGAATGTGTCTGTAAATGTCTCGCTTTTTCCATCAAGTATAAATACCCTGTTATGTCTTTTATTTTTTTTAATAAGCAAACAAAATACTTGCACTCTTTTTCAGCCAACTGGTCTGGCTGGTGTCTTCACAGATTCTGGGCACAGACGCTCAGCCATGTCGAAAGGCTGTGGATGGGCACAGCTTCAGATGGAATGTGTATGTACATGTTTTGTGTGTGTGTGTTTACGTGTGTGTATGTATGCTTTTGTGTGTGTGTGTGTGTGTGTGTGTTTGTGAGTGTGTGCCAAGCCAGACTCTGAACTGGATCAGGTACAAACTAAACTTCATTGGATAGCCCTGCTGTACCCTCTATGGTTTTTAAAAATATATATATTTTCTCTCACAGACCAATGAAATGGAGACTGCTGCCAATCCTTCTTGCACTGCAAAGCATTAACAGAGATTCTAGGCATTTCTAGTCAGTTCACTTCAAATGTGATAGTTGGGTTCAAATACATTTTTGGGAACTAAAGAAGCAGTAGTGTGCCAGGCTTGCAAGGCGCATCCTACTGCTTTTCAAAAAGACAAGGTGTCTCACACAGAGAGAAGAATTCATATTCGGAATCTAATTATAATGGTATATACTGCATTTTAAAATGTGCATGCCTTTCTTTTATCTTTTAAAAAGGAGACAATTCCTGTGGCTGGGAGAGAAGAAAAAAAAGTTTCTGTAGGCAGGGAAGTCTGTTTTCCCTTGTTAACTGAAATGATTACGCCTCTAATTTCGACATCTGTCCTCCCAGCAGGGCAGCAAAGCCCATCTTCCAGATTTAATCATGATGGTCTTAAGCCTCCTCTGTTATCCACAGCAGGTCTAGGAAAACAACCTTTTCAATTTTCACTTCCTGCCACCGAGCATTTTAAGGTGGTGTGGACATTACTTCCTCCAACCTTTGGGAGAATTACAAAAATCAACAATTCAGTGGCGTGTTTACTGTCCCAGAAAACCCATTTTCTCTGCTTACTACACTGCGGAAGTCTGATTTGATCACAAACGCTAATGTGTTACTCCTAAAGACAAGAGGGTGACCTTCATCCCCTGAAAACATAAACCTACATGTTCTGTACATACAATCAAAACCTGTCAGACTATGATCCTCACGTTATCTTAAGCAGGTCAGCCTTGTTCCTCTTCTAACAGGAACTTAAGAATGCCTAAAACTTTATTTCTCTGTGAGACGTTGGAAGGACCAGGAATTTCTTTCCAACTAACCTGTTACAACAACAGATCACCTGGAACTTTTAGCTCCTAGTTGTATCAGAATGGAATTCACTGTGGCAGAAATGAGCAAACATAGAACATACATGTGGCATACTAATAAAAAATGAATACAATGTAAAATACACTACAGATATGATACAAATAACAAATAATACAAATAATACAAATAACATAGAAGTACAAATAACATGGGTACAGAGTGGGATGGGTATATATAGTACGGGGGGGAGGGGGGGGGTTGTATATACCCAGTAGTGTAAACAGTGGTGCAAAAATCACAGTAGTAAGTTTTTAAAGTGTTGTGTGCTAAAGTGGCAGAGTGCAGGGAGAGTGGAATCCCTTCAGAAAGGAAAGCATCTGTGGACGTGTTTTCCAAGTTCCTGACCTAGTTTTCTGACTCCTAAGAAGAACATACTGTCCTTGGTTGTTCCCTTCCTCAAAAACAAGTGCTTCTTTTAAAGTCTTGACAGTATTGACCGTCTTGACACTACATTTTACTCAATCCATCTTAGAAGGAGGCAATCAGAGCCGTTGATTGACTGATGTCATGTGTTGTTGCGTTTCGGATACCTCCTCTCTACCCTTCAGTCCCTTGTCAAGAAATAACAAGCGCGCTGGGCGACCAAGCTCTTAAGTTGACATCTACAAAAAGCAGAAATCTAAATGAAGTCTTCTCATCACCAGGGACTTGCCAGTCAGCTATAAACCCTTCGCCATAGAAAGTATCACGTAGACAAATCACACTTTGGAATTTCAATTATAATCTATTTATTTGGGTTGAAATGTCAACCTGTGTTTTTAGGGGAGGTCAAGTTTCCTGCCTGAGGCAACAAAGCCAGAGGAGTTAGACTGCCAGCTTTGAGAGAGAGGAATGCCGGGAATCCTTCTAGAACAGTTTGTTATGGACGTCTAAGGAAGAGTAGTTTGTGTGTGTCTGCATGCAAATACGTGTAAAACTCTGTGCTTTCCTGCATTTTCTTATCTACCAACAGCCCCCTGCTGAGTTCATTACAGAAGTGGTGAGAAGAAGTGAAGAGGAAGGACAGGGATGACTGGATCGAAAAATCCCTTGAGACACACGAGGAGGATGAGGACAGAGAGCTGTCACCTTAGTTTGCCTGCTCTTTGCTCGAGGTCTCTGGATGAGAGGGATGTTATCTTGTCTTTGTATGGCGTACGCTGCAGATCTCTCACCTGCAAGTCACTTAACGCTGGAGGAATGCAATCGTTCTGCTTTTACGCCGTTTAAAAATGTCTTACATTTGAAAACAAACACCATTGACTTTGGCCAGTGTAGAATATTATTCATACACTGGTGCAGGCATCCCTTGATTCTAAAGCAAACCTACTCAACCAACTCAAGATGTGCAATGACGTCTTAAGTCTTCTGACCTACACAAGCAAGGGGGGGTGGTGTGGGGGGGAGTGGGGGTGGGGGGAGTGGGGGGATTGGGGGTGGGGGGAGTGGGGGTTGGGGTTTGACAGATATGTTGGGTGAAATGTCTTTGGAAGTATCGGTGTAACCCTTCAAAAACAGGATTTAGATCTGATATCTAAACATGTTAGCTATGTCCGTTGCACACAGCTGCTAGGCTTGCTGTGATTTTACACAGACATATTATAACCTAGTCATGTGAGCGAGTCGTTGTTCTTAGAAGGTCCATAATCATGTGCATTGTATGTTAGAGAAACCCTTTAATTACTGTATTTTGCACATTTTGGGAGCGTGTCATGCCTGTCCTGCCAGTTTCTCCATGAATGAATTAATGAATTAATAGGTTTACTTCCATCTACTTACCAAACCACAATGTCACATTTTAAACCTAACACAGTTTTTTTGGTTGTTGTAATACCTTACCAACAGCTGCGGTCTTTGTGGCTAATGTGTGGCTGGATACAGCAATACTGACGGCTTGGCCAGGAGTCAGCTAAAGTTCAGACTTGGCTCCAGCTGAACCGGCGATCACCGTCACATTTCATTCTCCTGACAAATAATTAAAACAAGGAATGGATAATTAGGGTGAGGGTGGCTGGCCCCAGATCAGAGGCTGACGTCGGGTCATGGCTGGGCGCTCTCAATAGGGACGGCTTGATTGACTGAGCTGAAAGATAATGGTTGGCCCGATGCCCAGGATATTTGTGAGGGCTGGTGTGTGCCAGGGCTAAACACTGGGAACTGGGACTCATTCTGAGGTGACAGTGACGAGTGTCAGTCTGTCTGCTTTCCGAAGAGACGCTACTGGGAAGTCTGACAAACCCGATACAGCCTTCCTGTAGGTTAAGTGCTTGTTAGCAAAACATGCGAACACACTGTCCCCCTGAAGTAATAATTCTGATTGGCTGAGGTAGTGAGCTATTGGAGCTGTTCTTCTCAGCTCTCTTGATCTATGTTTCTCATATGATTTGCATATATACTATATGCGGGATGTGATTTGGAGATGTTTGGATTTAAGTTGAGCTATGGATCTCGCAGTCAACCTTAGTGCACGACAGGACTAGCTGTGATTTGCAAGGAATCATACCTCGCTGTATGAGCTCATCATTTCATCCCTGGACCATTAACATAATTGGTGGAATTCCAGCTGTCAAAACATGATGTCATTTGTGATGTAATCCATCACTTTACACACACACACACACACACACACACATGCATGCACGCACATGGGCGCGCACACATATCTCCATTTTCCATTCCCTATCCATGTTACAACTTTCTTTTTCTCACCTCTCCATGTTAAAACCACAACAGTCCTATATTGAATGTTCTGAGGAGAGTGTGTACCTGCTGCAGGGGGAGAGAGGGAGAAAAGCCTTGGGCCTCTCAGTTAGACTGGAAAGGAGGATGGTACAGAGTGGATCATTTCAGAATTCAGATTGTTATTTTTTATTAATCAGCTCATGAGGAGGTACAGGCTCTCCCCCCCCCAGAAACAATCCTTTGATCATTCAGACTCCCGCTTCTCTTTAACACACACACACACACACACACAGACACACACACACACTCATACTTTTGGCATAGGCTTGACATAGTGTTTGATTGATTGACAGTGCCAAGGGACAACACATGTAACACATGAAGAATACTGAACCTGACACATCCCACATGTGTTCATGCAAATCCCTGCGTGTGCTATGATTGACAGGAAGTTGTTCCCAGCATTGCACATGTCTTCTTTCTGTTCCTGAAGGTCACAGGCCTGACCCGATGTTGTGACTTAACTCTGCACGCACCCCCCATCCAACCCCATTTTTACATCACTATTTATACCCACAACCCCCTGTACAGTCCCACCCGTCATTTAACCCCCACAACTGTCTGCTACCCACAATGCAACAGGAGCTAAACCCTGTGTCGATCCATTGCCCCCCCCCCCCACCACCCTGAGTCTGTTCCTGTGCTCTTAGCACTCGACCCCCTCCACCCTCTAGCCCCATCCACCTGTGCTGCCTTACCATTTCCACGGCCTCCATTTAAATCCTTTTCCCTCTGCAGTGCCCACCCCCATGCAACCCTACGCCCCCCCGCCCCTTCTTCCCTGTGGTGACAGGGGACTTACACAGATGAGCAGCCAAGGTTGTCCTCTGATAGACCAGCTGTAAGTCTTTCTCTTTCTTTCCCTCTGTTTTTCTCTCTCTCTCTCTCTCTCTCTCTCTCTCTCTCTCTCTCTCTCTCTCTCTCTCTCTCTCTCTCTCTCTCTCTCTCTCTCTCTCTCTCTCTCTCTCTCTCTCTCTCTCTCTCTCTCTCTCTCTCTCTCTCTCTCTCTTTCTCTCTCTCTCTCTCTCTCTCTCTCTCTCTCTCTCTCTTTCTCTCTCTCTCTCTCTCTCTCTCTCTCTCTCTCTCTCTCTCTCTCTCTCTCTCTCTCTCACTGTCTCTCTCTCTCTCTCTCTCACTCTCTCTCTCTCTCTCTCTCTCTCTCTCTCTCTCTCTCTGTCTCTCTCTCTCTCTCGTCTCTCTCTCTGTCTCTCTCTGCTCTCTCTCTCTCTCTCTCTCTCCTCTCTCTCTCTCTCTCTCTCTCTCCTCTCTCTCTCTCTCTCTCTCTCTCTCTCTCTCTCTCTCTCTCTCTCTCTCTCTCTCTCTCTCTCTCTCTCTCTCCTCTCTCTCTCTCTCTCTCTCTCTCACTGTCACACTTGTCTCCAGGTGTTTTTTTCTTCCGTTGCTTTTTCTCAATCTGTCCTTCTTTTCTCTTTTCGTCATTTACCGAGCTCCAGCTGTCTCTCTTTTTTTGTCTAACACTCTCTCTGTTTGTCTTTCTGTCAGTGTCACTCACTCCCTTGTTTTACTTGCTCCTTGTCCACCCCTCCCACCCTCTGTCTTTCTTTCTCACTCTCCGTTATAAACAAACACTTTCGCAGTTCTGTAGAGCCTCAGTACGACTAATATGAATGTTTACTGCGCTGTCTGCATGCCTGTCATTGCTGTGCCCTGACACACCAATGCACCTCGCCCTCGCTCAGCAATTCGAAAACATTTCGGAGCTTATCCGCCCAATTACACCCTTCTCTCTTCACTCCTTCACCCAAACGCACTGCTTTCTCCCTCTCTCTTACACACACACACACACGCATAATCCATCCTCTCCTCCTCCTCTTTTTGGTCCTCATGTCCCTCTCCTGATGGCTTACACGGAGCGATCATTGTTCCAGCCCCTAAGTTCATCATGATGGTTTCGCAGACACATCAGAAGAGGTCTGAAATCGGGCAGAGTTCAGATTTCACACCACTCGCCTGTAGGATCCCAGTATGTGCATTAGGAGAGGAATGCATTCGAGGATTCTGCATGTGCCAAGCTCAGTCTTGAACCGAGTAGACGGATTCACGCCATCCCAGCACCACAGGGTCTCACCAGAGGGTCTCAGATCAGCACAGATAAAGGAGATTGGGGGGGGGGGGGGGGGGGGCTGCTCCTCGACAGGTACTTGTGAGTGTGTCAGGTGTGTGTGTGTGTGTGTGTGAGACAGGTGTGTGTGACCATTCCCCCCCCCCTCCAGATTTCGGTCATTCAGCTGTGGGGGTGCAGTGTCGGGAGGATATTAACGTGGAATCCACATGAGTTGTGACCTTGTAACCCTGCACTTCTGGATTCACAGAGAGAAAAGACTTTGACATGGCAGGCTTCTGGCATAATGGATTCCTGATCATTTTCAAGTGTGTGTGGGTGTGAAGTTGTGTGTGTGTGTGTGTGTGTGCCTGACTAAATGGAACTGTGCCTGCAGGTATTTACTTCCTTTGCCTAGAGTTGACCAGCAGCCTTCTCTTATCATAGCTTTCAGCTGGAAGGTTCTTATCTGGGCTATCTTCTCTCTTATCTCCTAGCTGGTGTCTTTACCCCAGGGGAGGATACTGCACCCTTCCCTGACACTGACCAGTCTTGCCACAACCCCCAGAGTTCCACTAGCTTTTAGTTTGAAAGTCAAAAGACCAAGTCATTTCACGTCAAGAGGATTTTAAATTAGCTTCTGAAACATGAGGGAAAAAAAACATGCTTTTGTTCGTTGTATGTTACAAATCAGCCGGTGTCTTACTCGGGACCCAATAACATGCAGTGCCACATGTTACATTACATTTAGGCCTACAAACCTATATCAAAAGGTTGTTGCTATTTTGAATGTTCTCAAACAAGCTTAAATATATCACGGGCAGTGCTCCAGTTAACTAAAACTGCCAACTTATACACACGCACGCACACATCTCTTTCTGTTGCACAGTGTTACCCACTGACATTGACCAAAAATCCCACAAATCCACTGTGGACGAACAGGATTAGGAAATGAAAAGCAGAGGCGTGGGAACCACTCCCCCCCCCCCCCCCCCGCACTGTCCTCACCCCTACACAGGTGGGGTGAGGGTGTGTGTGTGTGTGTGTGTGTGTGTGGGGAGGGGTGACGTCATTTAGGGACGACCAGGCGGATTACATCCTAGACAAAAAGCTGAGTGGAGCAGGGGTCCTTTCCACACACTCGTGCTCTCTAACTCCCCCCCTCGCCGCCCCTCGGTAAAGGAGAACAATTGAGAGGGAGTCTCAAATGAAATGAAAAAAACTACAATCAGACCCACATGCTGGTTTAACCTTGTATCTTTTTATAGCTTGAGTTTGAGTGGGAGGAGACAATGTGAGGGTAATCCGATGTTGACAGGTCCACACCAAAGTACCCTCCTGTTCTTCCCCCACAATCCTTCACACTCTGATCAGTATTTCTATTCAGCCCCTGACAATGTTAATCAGTATCACATTGTCTGGCTGTTCAAACAAGATGTCCCATTCCAAAGCTGCTAAGCAAGGCCGTTGTGCACTTGTCAATTCTGTAAAACTCCCTGTATTTTTTTCCGCATGCGGTGGCTGGCAATGATGGATATTGCATGGCCTATTTGTTGCTTGCAGTTGCACGAGATGTCTGTATTGGGTGGGAGGGCAAAGCTCTTCATTGCTCGTCTAAATCTTATGCGTGTCAAGACAAACTAGGGAGGTGGACAAGTAAATACACAGAATTGGCTTGTGATAAGTGGGAATTATTGACCATGTCCTGAGACGTGTCCCTAACTCCAGTTTAGATGGGTGGTTTAGTGGCGTCAATACAGAAGGTGAGAGCGTGGGGGAGGAGCTGGGAAAGAACTAGGTAGGGGGAGGAGCAAGGGCAGATTATAAAAGAGAGAAGGCGAGAGAAGGAAAGAGATGGGGAGAGAGAGAGCGAGGGAGGGAGAGAGAGACAAAGGGACAGTAGAGAGAGACAGAGAGAGTGAGGGAGGGAGAGAGACGGAGAGAGACGGAGAGGGGGAGAGGGAGAGGGAGAGGGGGAGAGGGAGAGGGAGAGAGAGAGAGGGAGAGAGAGGGAGAGAGAGTGAGGGAGAGAGACAGAGAGAGACAGAGAGGGGGAGAGGGAGAGAGGGAGAGAGAGGGAGAGAGAGGGAGAGAGAGGGAGAGAGAGGGAGAGAGAGGGAGAGAGAGGGAGAGAGAGGGAGAGAGAGGGAGAGAGAGGCGACCAGAGAGAGAGACAGAGAGAGACAGGGAGAGGGAGGGAAAGAGGGAGAGAGAGACTGACTCATGAGACAGTCGGGCAGCCTGGCCACAGAGGTAAAACGTGGCACAAGAAGCACTGCAATTACTGTGGTATCTAGACTAGAGTTCTTAGCTTTGGGTCTGGTCTCAGAGCGTCAGTACAGCTAAGGGTCAGGCCCTCACAATCCCATAGGCACTGATGAAAAGGCTTCAGAGCAAGCTAGTCGACGGTCTTATACTTTGTAATGCCACTGGAACATTCTCAGAAGATGTCCAAGCTGTGAATAGAAGGAAATGTTGGCATTTTAATGCTACGCGAGCCTGTTGACCCACATGGGGAGCCTGGCTTTTCGGCAGTATGCCAGACTTTTTTTTCTTCATAATGTGACATGCTCCTCAGAGTTAGCGGAGCCTAAGTGTCATAATTAAAGGGCATTTCATCAACTGCGGAATGTGAGAGGCTAATAACATTGCGGCACCGTGGGAGCCATAATATAGTCAATGTGATGTCCAATTATCGATTAAAAAGGAGAGTTAACAGGGAGAGGGAAGCTTTTCCAAGAGTGTGAGATCTGGGCTACACCTCTACACAGGCTTAAGGCTCACGGTAAATTAGACACTAACAAAGGTCTTCTTAGTTTGTAGGCCCTTTGACCTTTCCTTCCTAATTAAGATTGACGTTACAGTTAATCACTGTATGTGAGTAATGTATGTGTATGTGTTTGAGTTATTTGTTTGTGTGTGTGTGTGTGTGTGCGTGTGTGTGCATGCGTGTGCATCTGCTCATTCCTGTACGACCTTCTAAATGCCAACTGGACTAGGAATGCACTTTTGTATAGCCAGGACCATTTTGATCTGTGTGTGTGTTTGTGTGCTTTTGGTCTTTGTTTGACATTTTGCTTGTCGGTACGTCCAAAGATGTACTGGTCTGTGTTCTTCTGTGTTTGTACTGGACAAATGATTGCGTCCTACAGGTAGACTACTGTCTGTCGGGGAGACTCACCTTCATTTTGTTACCATTTGGCTGCATGCTCTTATAGCTCTTCCCTTGGCACTTATTGGTTCTTGTGATGTATGTTTCATAATCTATAAGCCCGCTATGTTTGGGGACTGTCACGTTGCTATGCGGAGTGACCAATGCTCTTTTGTAAAGCTCTGTCTTGTAAGTCGCTTTGGATAAAAGCGTCAGCTAAAATAATAAATGTAAATGTAAAATATGGACATGACGCTCACTCACTTCCCACTTGGATACTTGTGTAAATTACGCTGTTACAACTATTATTATTTTTGTAATAGCTCTTTATTATTATACTGGAACTGGAGGGTGGGGGAGTTGACGTGCTATTTATTGGTGTGTTTATCTGTGCCATCTGGCTTCAGGTCTCTGACAGACACAAGCGTAATGTCACCAGCATTACCAGAGATAAGGGGCAATATCCCACCTCAGAGAGGATGTTCAGAAGACCCAGGCTTTTGGCTTTCCCAGGATTTCTCTTTCATCCACATCACCTGTTTGGGAAGCAGTGGCAGAGAGAAGTGGATCAGACTGTTGGGAGGGAAGAAGCGGGAGACTTTTGGTGTGTGTGTGTGTGTGTGTGTGTGGGGGGGGGGGGGGATGAGACGGTTTAGTCGCAGCACTGGTAGAAGCTGTTTGTGAAGCAGATCATAGTGTCAATGTGCTGATTCTTTTCCTCACTTCACACTGAGATAGTAGACTGGATTATCTAATGAACTCACAGCCCTCCAGGGTGTTAGCAGAAGCTTCTGGAAGGTTATCCCTGATGCACATGAGAAGTACTTCCTTTGAGGAACCCACCTGCAGCCCCTTCTCACTGCTGTTCAGAAGTGCCTCTGTAGGTAATTGGCAATAGTTGCATTTGCGATTGGATGGGTCTCGCACACGCTGACGCTCGCAGACACACACTGACACACGTGTGTGTGTGTGTAAACACACTCATACAGGATACCCATGTAATCATAGTGTTCGTTCCATCTTCAATCCATCAATCCAAGTAACCAATGTTCACAAAGAAATGAAAGGAGAGGGACACCAAGAACTGACACACTCCTCTAGTGAGCGGTTATCAAGATAACTGTTCTGCAGAGGTTTTCAGAGGGACCTTACAGGAGCGATGGCTCTGGTCCCTCGCGTTGGGGAGTCATTTTAAACAAGCTGCGTTTTAAATGAATGGCGGCCTCACCGGATCAGGTGTCAGCTTTGCCCGTCATGGTTGATGTGATCGTGAGCAAGTATGAAGACATGCTTTCACCTCCCTGGTAACTCACGAACACTCTCTCTCTCGCTCTCTCTCTCTCTCTTTATCACACACGCAGGGAAACTATTCTATATGATAAACTATTCTGTTATGATCTTCAAACTCCTCTTCTGACCACCACAGGGCAGGACTTCCTAACAGGGAGAAAGAGTTTCCTACCTAGGGCCGGCGGTGGCCTTGGCAGACACACAAAACAGGACTTGTATTACCAAAGGCCTGCAGTTAATGAGATTTCTGTGGAGTGGATTCAGCGTGCAGTGTGTGCAGTGCCGTTTAGAGAGCAGCGGTAGAGACACGCACCTTTGAGCGCACGTGTCACACGCATACACAAGGTCCAAGTCTCACTCCCTGCCATGCTAAAGAGGTCTGGCCTGGCTTTGATCCTGCTGCACTGGGGACGCTTATCGCTGTCGCCTCAGCGCTCTGTGTCGAGGCTCCCTCCATACTAATTGTACCACTCATACCGTACAACATAGACTTAGCTTAGCGTACGCAGAGTGTGTGTGTGTGTGTGTACGCGGGCGGGCGTGTGTGTGTGTGTGAACAGTGGATGTGGTGGAGGGTCTCTGTGTGATGTCCTTGGATTTATATGCATATGTCTGTGCCTGAGCTTATCTGTCTGGAATGTGTGTGTATGTGTGTTTGTGTCTATCGCTTTGTATGAATGTATGTGAGGATTATGCCTAATCAGTGCCAGAGGGACCTTTCGGAGGGCTCTGTATGTTTGCGCATCTTATTTCACCTCGCTATATACGTATATACAGTATATATATCTCTGTGTGTGGATGTTTGTGTGTGTGTGTGTGTGTGTATACCAGTCTCCAGACAGTGAGCTGGGTTAATCCAGACCCCTGTGTTTGTACAGTGTGTGTATACGTGTGTACGTTTGTACATGGGCTTGTGTATGTTTTTGTGACAGTTCCTGGGGGAAGCAGACACGCTCTGTCTGAACAGTCTGCCAGGAGGAGAAACAGGGAGTGAACAGGGAGTGAACAGGGAGTGAACAGGGAGTGAACAGGGAGTGAACAGGGATTGAACAGGGAGTGAACAGGGAGTGAACAGGGAGTGAACAGGGGAGTGAACAGGGGAGTGAACAGGGAGTGAGCAGGGAGTGAACAGGGAGTGAACAGGGAGTGAACAGGGGAGTGAACAGGGAGTGAGCAGGGAGTGAACAGGGAGTGAACAGGGAGTGAACAGGGAGTGAACAGGGGAGTGAACAGGGAGTGAACAGGGGAGTGAACAGGGAGTGAACAGGGAGTGAACAGGGAGTGAACAGGGAGGGAACAGGGAGTGAACAGGGAGCGAACAGGGGAGTGAGCAGGGAAGTGAACAGGGAGTGAACAGGGAGTGAACAGGGAGTGAACAGGGGAGTGAACAGGGAGTGAACAGGGAAGTGAACAGGGAGTGAACAGGGAAGTGAACAGGGAGTGAACAGGGAGTGAACAGGGAGTGAACAGGGAGTGAGCAGGGAGTGAACAGGGAGTGAACAGGGAAGTGAACAGGGAGTGAACAGGGAGTGAGCAGGGAGTGAACAGGGAGTGAACAGGGAGTGAACAGGGAGTGAACAGGGAAGTGAACAGGGAGTGAACAGGGAGTGAGCAGGGAGTGAACAGGGAGTGAACAGGGAGTGAACAGGGGAGTGAACAGGGAGTGAACAGGGAGTGAACAGGGAGTGAACAGGGGAGTGAACAGGGAGTGAACAGGGGAGTGAACAGGGAGTGAGCAGGGAGTGAGCAGGGAGTGAACAGGGAGTGAACAGGGGAGTGAACAGGGAGTGAACAGGGGAGTGAACAGGGAGTGAGCAGGGAGTGAGCAGGGAGTGAGCAGGGAGTGAACAGGGAGTGAGCAGGGAGTGAACAGGGGAGTGAACAGGGAGTGAACAGGGAGTGAACAGGGAGTGAGCAGGGAGTGAACAGGGAGTGAACAGGGAGTGAACAGGGGAGTGAACAGGGAGTGAACAGGGAGTGAACAGGGAGTGAACAGGGAGGATGATTGGCGACTCACTTGACTCACTTTGAACACCACGCACACACACACACTTGCCCTGATACAATGACAGTAAAAACTTGGTGAATTCTTTTTTATCATAGTATAAGGGATCGATAGTCCAGATTTGTCAGTCGGTTGATGGATTATTAAAATGCCGTTGACAAAAGTCTAGGTATCCAACATTTGTGTGTGCTATAATAGCATGGATTACAGAGCTCCATTGTTTTGAAATCAACATGGTGGTTGCCATGGTACTATAGTTCCATGTTACTACCCACCTATTCACTAAAACATACAAATACACACAGTAAACACTTGTCTTACATTTATGAAAATTTGAATGGTTTGTATAAGAGGTCAAAAGGATCTTCTGATGGCATTGAGATACACTTGTTGGTTGAATAAAATGTGCAACCCCACATAAACATAAAAAATAACCTTGGGAAATATGGTTCGCATAGAATAATCTGGACTGTTGCTCAGCTATTGTAGCCTGGATTGCAATGTGCTAATGACCTTCAGCTCATGGATGTGTTGGCTAGAGAACTGGGAGGAGTTTGCCATGAAATGGAGTTAGTCCATCATTGGACAGATTTATGTTTTTTAAATTGCATTTACAAGGTTGTAGCAGAATTATCCTGACTCCTGCTCTCCACTGCAGTGGTTGCATGTTTAAAGTGTGACCATGGAAACTCAGGGACAGTTCACACCTTTACGCCACATTCCCCATCCTTTTAACCTCACGACAGAACAGCTGCTTATTTGCAAGGTCACTTTCAAGGTCTCATTAACTATGATTATGTTGAGAATTCTTATGCATATAGGAACATGTATAGCAGAATAATTCATATCCGTCCACACGCTCTCATATATACTTTCATTACCATCATTCTGTCAAACACCTGCATTCCATATACTTATCTCTCCATCACCGAATCTATCTCTCTCACACACACACGCGCGCACACACACACACACACACACACACACGCTTCTCAGCCTCAAATTATAACTTGGACAGTATGAGGATTCGAGAGTTCACTGTTCACAAGGTGTCAGCCCTCAGGTCATTTCATTTGAATCTCCTGTCAAAGACACGTCACTCTTCGCTCGTCTTCCCTCTGGGTGGCCCACTGCCAGCATCTTCCGCAGGGCTGTGACTGTGAGGCGACCCCTGGTGAAAGACACAAGTCAACCAGGGACAGCGGTAGGTGGAGAGAAGGAGGAGGAAAGAAGGGAGGAAGAATGAAAGGGAGGTTTAGAGAGGAGAGAGTGGGAGGGAGGGAGAGAGAGAGAGAGAGAAGAGAAAGGGCTTTTGATCTTCCAGCGCTCTGTGTGGAATCTGTGGACTGTGTTGTAGGTGTTGGTCACTGACCAGGTCTTGTGCCGGCAGAAGAGGCATGGTTCATCGATGGCCCTGAAGCCTTCTCCTGGTACTGGGCCGACACACAAGCATGCAAAAAACACAAAAGTACGTTTGTTTGTGTGTCTTGTTCTTACCCCGAAACCCCTTCCCTCACTTAACCAAAGACCCTGTGCATCATTGATTTACATACATGAGGATTCAGGATCGTAACAACAATGACATTTCTTGCTGCAAGAAAATTGAGTGAAATGTTAGTGTCACGCTGTATCACAATTTCACACCGCAAATTAGATAGTTTTTTTTAATGTTATTGTTTATTTGTACATTTCCACACTCAGTCATGCGTTAAACTACTTTGCTCCGGGTGAAGATTGGGAGGCTTCTCCATTTTAAGGCTGTGCCATATTATTGCATGTTTTCCCTCTTTGGTTTATATGTTATGTTTAGTATCATACTTTATCTTTGTCACCTTTATCTGTGTCACAGTGACAGAAGTGAACAGAATGAGCGGTTTCATCGGGACAATATTGTTAACAAACGACATCAGTTGATGATGTTTAATCACAAAGTTTCTGAAAAGGACTCACCAGCCACTTTTCTCACCTTTCATAGACTGATTACTGTAGTTATCTGAAGCCCCTGGGAATCCTCAGAGAATCAGACGATTTGCTGCTGTCTTAAAAAAAAAAAAACTGTTTCTAGAGCTTGTTGCTCCTTTTTCAAGCAGAGCTGCTCATGCAGCTTAGCCTGTCAGGTTTATGCGACCTCTCCATCGTCCGTCTGCGCTCTGTATGAAGGTGAGATCTGATGACCTTGGATCCCCATTGGAGGAGAGAGGCTCAAAGCCAATGTTTGGGTGAGGTGGGAGCGTCTTTAATTAAACGCTTGACTCTGGGTCCATAGGTCTGTGCTTGGTTGTAGGGAGGATTAGAGTTGTGATCTAAAGACAAGGTTTACCTTCAGGGTGTTTCAATCCTCAGGTAAAGATCGACTGACTCTGCATCGGTACCGTCGCTCTCTGTCTTGGAGCTTAAAAACATAATGCTGCCCCTTCCATTTGGCTCTTCTGGGAATGTTTGTGTTTAAAAAAAAATTATAACAGGCATAAACCAACCTCTTTCTTCTGGCGGGGAATCATTCTGTAGTCTGTTTGCTTGTAATAAGCAATTTGGGGACGGCTAATGACAAAGCACTGTAAACGGACAACTTTATTGCGACGGAACACGAACCCTTGCCCTTCAACCACCAGCCAGGTGCACTACCTGTCACTGCGGTAGAGAGAGAGAGAGAGAGGGAGAGGCTGAGAGGAAAATCCAATCTCCCTTTTCTTTTATTGGATTCGTTTAGCTTACATGTCATTCTTATCAGCAGAATTACAGACTAGGGAAATGTTTAGCCACCTCGACACCGGTGAGATTTGCTTAATGCATTTTTCTGCCGCCTACCAATGATGAGTAATGCGTTTTTCGGTGTGTGGGGTTTAACCTTTCGCCTTTTGGGAGAGGGTGTGGTCAGAGAATATATACAATGTGTCTTCTTATTACATTCCAGGGCAGTCATGTTGGATACGGTCTCCCATCATGCTTGACTGATCTTCAAAATAACATGGCTGACCGAAATACATCTACTATGATGGTTTTGTTTTCTGGGTCAGACAGGACCAAGGTCATGGCAGCCTTGACCCCTTGAACTCTTCCGTCAGTTATAAAAAGGATGTTTCTCTTTTGAACATATACATTTGTTCGCATGTTTGATTTTACTTCCGAACAAGCAGCCTTTGTATATAGAATGTGTTTATTAAAAGAAGAAAATTACTTCAACATGGAGCTGAGGGTTTAGAAAAGGCTACACCCATTAATACATTAGTTTTAAATAACTTGGCAGCGGCTAGCTACAAGCAACAGGCGAGCTACACAAAGGGCTTCATTTAGGCTCCTATATTTGTCACCTCAAAGCTTATAGTGTCAGTCACATTGAAGCAACAGGTGTGTTCTCCCACAGTTGTCAAACATGGATGGGTTCAAGGATCTCTCCACTCTGGAAGCTGTAGGAAGAGGCATCCAAATTAATGGACTCCATTGGCATTTCAGCAGCCAATCAATATCGAATCAAACCTGGTTGGACTTCATCAGTCTAAAAGCCTTTTGAAGTCGAAGTTTTGCTAACTTTTCTTCTAAATCCTGTTTATGTTCAGGATGGGTATAGGGGAACAGAGTTCAAGAAAAAAGGAGGATGGATAAAGAGATTGGGGAGGCTGGCTGTCTCTCTATCTCTTCGGCCCAAGGGGAGTTTCTGAGAGCCTAAAAGCCTTTGATGAGATGTAGGCTTTGAGGTTGAGGTGAAATTCTCAAGACCCCACTTTCTCTCACTCTCCCTCACTCAAGATAGCATGATGACTTTCTCATGAAACCTCATGTCATATTTATTAGTTGTTATTATTATTATTATTATTATTATTATTATTAGTTGTTATTATTCTCTTTGTGAAAGTGGTATCACAGTAAGGTTGTCTGGTTGCTTGTTCTGTTGAAGTGAAGCTAGAATTGTTTGGATTCCGTTACATGGTCAAAACCGTATAACCCACAAGCATCCCACAAGCACATGCACCACAACTATCCTTGCACCTACTGTTAAATCATTCACATGCATGACCTATAACTGCCCCCAGGAACACTCTGCGAACCCCCCCCCCCCCCCCTCCCCCCTTCTAAAGCAAACTGCATTAGAAATGAGGGAGTCAAAAGATTGAACCATGGTTGATTTTCAAACTGCGCTTCCTGGGAGCATTGGTGCTGGCATGGACAGGGGATAAGAGCCAATCAGAGGGCTTGGAGGGAGGGCTGTTTCTGCCATACTAAAAATGGATCCCTCGGCTCACAATCTTGGACAATTTAGCTGTGAGATTACGTTTGAGTCTACTTCAAAGGAGATGCACTACTATGCATGGCAGGGAAGCCTTGGGCCGAAAACAAGTGCATTCTCTGCTAGCCTGCATCCAAGACATGTTGGAGGCTCACCAGAAGCCATATGGCTTCTCTGACCACACAGTGGGAAGGGATGAAAAAGGTCAAAAAAAGGAAATTTTCAAATGTCATTGTTATTCCTACAGTGCACTTTCTCCAGGTTTGTGATCTCGGTGGTGTCTGGGATCTCTGGGTGATATCTGGATTCAGGTCGCGCTCCTCTGTCTCTCATTTAGTAAGGCCCCCTTGTGTGCTTTAAACATGTACTACTTATCTCTCTCTCTATTTATATGATACATATATTTCTTTCATATTTTCATTTCACTTCACATTTTCCTTTTTTAACGGCCACTCCATCACTCATCCTTTCATCTTTTTCCACTCTTTCTCAGCCCCTCCTTTTCTCCTTCTCTTAGGCAGCAGACCATCCCTTCAGGGAGCTGGGTGACAGATACAAAACTGGGCCCCATTCAAAGAGGATCCTATCAAGGTCGTTCTTTGGGAAGAGAGAGGGAATGTAAAGGAGAGAATGAATTGCGTTGCGTGGGTACTTTGTTTGTTTATCTGCTTGACTGTCAGGGCAAGCATAGAGAGGATGCATGTTCGTTTGTGTGTGTATAGATCTCTTCAAGTGTATTTGAAAGAAAGAGATTGTGAGTGGGTGTGTGGGCGACCACATGCCACAAAGACTGCCTGGCCAACCAACCAATGGCTCAGAAGGAGACTCGGGCTCAGGTTCAGAGGTAGGTCTAGGGAGGCTGTCACATCCCATCGCAGTGATCCTCTTACTGCGTGTTCTCATAGCCAGAGGCACAGTGGAAGACCTGATACGTACCACCTACCTTCAGGAACAAATGCCACTGTGTCTATCAGAAAGGCCTACAGCTGAAATATATGCATGGATCCGTGCTGTACGCCAGGTCTTTACAAAGTATCAATCCTGACAAATCCATTGGTGCATCACAGCAGCTGAGGATAGAACGGACAGACTCAAAGCACAGGTGGATGGGTTTATTTGTCAGACAGGTGTTTACTTGAACCCATCCAGATGATGCGTGTTCACAGGGATCAGCTCATGGATAAGCAAGACTCTCCTATTCAATCCTGGATGACTCGCTCATTTTGCTTTCTAACTTTACAAAACCACCATCATCGATCTGCATCGTATAGGGATATTGTTAGCTGAGGTCATTGGTCAGGGCAATCCAGATGGTTGCGTATCTTTTTCAGCAGGTGAGGGATTTATGCACCAGTTGGTGGCGTGAGGATTAAATACTATCACAACTACAGGGGGAAACGTATCGATCTATGTCACGGAGATGGGTTTATCTGAGATGTGGTTTACTTGGACAGTCCGAGCAATGTGAATGGTTGGGGGTCTGTGTCAAGGTCGAGACATTGCTTCTTATCAGTGCCCAGCTTCCAATAATCTCACATTATGAACCATCCCAAACTCTAAATCAATTTCCTTACGAGGACAATAACCTACCTAACAACTACTACCACTGGAGCAATAGCTTGTTTTTTTTGTAGTTTGTGTTTCGTGTAGGAGTTCACCTGAAACCAACTATCATTATCAGATCTGTACAGATGGTATAGATAGAAGTCAGTCAGAATAAAACGCTTTTGTTCAAGGATGGTTGGTTTCAGTTACTCGTAAATATATGCTCATAATGGCAGGCTCTTTGTGTGTATGTGTGTGCGGTGTTTAGCGTGTCGATTTGTTTACACAGAGCTTCCCTGAGATCTGTCTCACGTCCCTGCATTTCTGTGAATGTGTCCGTCTGTGAAAATATTATTGGAAAACACACGCAGGGATACACACACACACATCCTTAAACATAAGTCACACAGCTCAGTCTGTTTTGTACACGCCTAAACAGTCCCTCTGACAGGCTAATATGCACACACACACACACACACACACACACACAGATGAGACCATCCGATTCAAGACACTAGGAACATTGCTGCCACTCTGTGGCAAGAAGCTAGCACATGTTTACACCGTACTGCTGGACTATTTGTACGCCATAAAAAGCAATGATCGATTATACTGTACCTAAGTGTGTATTTTTGTCATTAGTTTTCCACTTATTTATTTGAATGATTTCACTGACAACAAAAAAACATTAGGTCCATTAGGTTTGTAGGACCCAAGTGGGAGAAATGTTCTTTTGATGTCAGGTCTGTTATTGTGATTTAATTTTGTGTCGTTGCAGAGCACGGGGACATTTATAAAAAAAACACCCTTGGCATGATGAGCTAATTTTCACAGTTGTTTGCTTTTTAGTTTTATCATCTTTGCAGAGTGGATGCTGTCTCCTGTCTTAATGCATTTCACAACAGGAGACTCATTTGTCTGTAGCAATGCCACACATGAAAGTCATAGAAATTAATGCCTCTTCCACATCAGAAGGGATTATTTTCTTTTCCCAAAGCAAAATCCGGACGTCTTAGAGGGTTTTTAATTAAACGTGTCCAGGGAGCTGCTCGGCCTCCATGTGATGAAACGTGGTGATGATGGCATGTTTGTGTAACAGCGATAAACAGGAGGCAGAGAAGCAGAATCAGGTATGATGCTGTCCTATCAGAATGGACTTCTAGAATGTTCTGCTCATGTATTCTGTCAAATCCCAGACTAGCATCCCTCTCAGAACTCTGTCTAAAGTCAGAACTGGAGCAAAGGTCTTGGAAGAATAGAAATGTTGAAAATGTTATTAAATATCATCACATTGGTCAATGCCACTTATTGGAAAGCCGAAAGCCAATGACGCATTAAGATGAATTAAATATTTCTTAATCTCAAACTAAGGAACATTCAGACTAAATTGATTATGTTATATTGAGGGGCGGGGGTCTAGTGGAGTTCAGGAGTGTCACAGTTCTGGGGAAGAAGCTGTTCCTCAATCTGCTGGTTTTAGACCGGAGAGTCCTGAGGCGCCTGCCGGAGGGAAGGAGGGCAAACAGTTTATGGGCGGGGTGTGAGGAATCTCTTCAGATGCTGTGAGCTCTACGCAGACAGCGCTACCTCTGGATGTCCACAATGGACGGAAGAATAGTCCCAGTGATGCGTTGGGCAGTTTTCACCACCCGCTGCAGTGCCTTGCGCTCAGCCACTGTGCAGTTCCCGTACCACACTGTAACACAGTTTGTCAGGATGCACTCGATTACACCACACCTTCTGGTTGGATGCTTACTGTATTTCGTTACCCTGTACTTGTACCTGTGTAATGACAATAAAGTTGAATCTAATCTAATCATCTAATCTAATTATCAGAGCTTTGTTTAATATTTGTTTGTAATTATGGAAGGATTATATCATGACATTTATCGTTGATCCGTTTGTATGAGACTGAGATTACTATTACTTTAAAACTGCTGTTTGTTACCTTCACATGTTTTGTCTGAATTAGGTGGCATGCAAAACAATGCTGTAGTAATGATCAATAAGTCTTAATTTTTTAAGAAGAACATATATCTATTATCATGCATATGTTCATGTTTTTCTATTTGCTTCTGTAGTATTCATGACCATCCATACAAAATGACAAGGACAATGACAAAATTACAATGTAAGCAAGAAAGACCAATTGCAAAAAGAATGAAGAACTTTGATATACAGTAGCCCAGGCCTACTCATCATTTTTATGTCTGACCAAGCCACACTCCCACCACAATTTCCCACTTACATGGTTCCCATGAATCACACACACACTACATTGCATCTCCAGCATTTTTTCACCTGCCCAGTACATCCCATCTTATCGCATTCCGGCACACTCCTGTTCCTGCAATCAAAAAACTGATGACAAGCAAATCGGATGGAAGAATTCTAATTCATCAAGTCAATGGTCGTATATGTAGTTTAAGCACAGTACACAAGTAAAGGTTCTCTGGGAATCAGACAAGTCAGTCAGTTTGTGTTTTATTTGTATTGTTGTGGCAGATGGGTCTGGCCACCCTCCCATTCAAACAGATTAGTCTTTGGCCAGTATCTTGTCGGACCAACCACAACTGTTTATGTATTTGCATTTGTTAATGAGTCTGGCAATGACATGCTGGAAAAAATTGTGTTAGTTCAGCTTAAAGATAAGAAATACTTTGTGGAGCCAAGACAGAGCGCACAAAATCTCACATGTTTATTGCATTATCGATCAACTGGGATTTTAAACATCATAGTAGTATGTAGTAAATAGACATGGCCCAGTTATACCACATTCCAGTAGCGGTGGTTCTGGACCAGGCTCTTGTAACGTTGCGTGCTGGACAAGGACTCCTCTGCAGCTGGAGCCAGAAGTCTTTCTCTGGATGGAGGATGAGCTTCTCTAGGTACCTGGAGATCCTCATGCCTCTGACAGGCTTCAAAATGTAAGTTACAGAAGATGGATGCCAGGATAACCTACTCCTCCCTCAACGCAAAGCGCCGACCTGTAATTTAATGTTTGGATTATTAAAGAAGATATACTTGCAAACCACTGGTCAGACCAGCTTTAGTATTTCTAGAAATACTTAAATGTTCTTGTAGAGTTTAATGCAGATGTATTTAAATGTCTGCCTGAATTGATTAAATATATGTACAATGGGATAAGAGTAAAAGTGCAATCAGTCAAATATCTGATAATTTTTGTCAACAGATAGTCTACATTGTAGACTTGCTCAATCGCTTTCTTATACAAACAACACAAAAACAGATCAATAAACGTCTCTAAGCACACAAAACCACCCCCCAAAAAACAATCAAAACATTTTCCCACAACAACCATTTTCAAAATGACCTCCTCCTAAGGAAGGAATTCTGTCTGTGACTTTCACTTCTATTTTCTGTTCTCATCAATACAGTTCCGGAGCCCAGCAGAAAAAGAAATGAATGCATATGGATGCCTCTCTACGGAATTCTCAGGCAGGAAACATTCCGGATGGAATTCTTAAAGATTTGGAAAGTGGAGTGTGTCGTGGTGGAGGGCATAGGGTACGATGAAGGCATAGGGTTAGGGTCAGTGATAGGTTATCACTGAACCCTAAACATGAAGAGGTACACTCCCTTTTGGATGTCAACTTGTTACCATCCTCATCCGTTTTCAGGCAGCACTGTATAACAACGCTTTGGATAAAAGCGTCTGCTAAATGAATACATGTAAATAACAGCTTGATATTTCTTTCAGCCATTGCTTCCCAGTGGACGTGACCTGTGGATGACCCCAAGCATGACCCGCAGACTCACACTGGAGGTGAAGGAGAGGAGCATCTTGAGACTCTGTGCCTGCTCCAAGACCTCGCCAAAATAGTTAAGGTATGGTCAGTACCAGACTGCATCCTGTCTCCAGGATGTCAAACGTGACACGCTACTTTTACTGTACAAATTGTGTGTATGTAGTGTGGGGGAAACAATTAAGTGTGACATTGATTTTTTATTTTATGTAACAAACATCTCGGAGAAGGATCCCAAAGGGAAATTACGATTTCATATGTTTGTATTTGCTTTCTTGAACAACGTTTTCTTTTAATTAATTAAGTAGAATCATTCCTCACACTTCTGTATACAAATATCCCTGCTTGATATTTATAACAATCATCAGGCATATTCAATTAATGGATAATTATAAGAAACATCCATCATGGTTTAACAGCAACAATATCCAAATATGCAGGCCATATACATCGTATGAACACAGTTCAAGTGTTTCTCAGTAAGTACATTTATGTTTCCAGACCAACAAATTACATACGAGCACTTCTTCTCTCCAATGCCTTTTGACTAAAGACGTTCACATTGCAGCTTTACGTCACTCAAACGACCAAATCCACAGCCGCAACTACAACCGTTGCCCTCTGCTGACAGAGCCCAGTGCTCTGCGAAGCTGCTGGTGAAAGGCAGGGATCTGTTCCCTCTCCACAGGCCAGTGGAGGATGCAGCGTGGCCTCAGCATGCCCCTGCGCAGTAGCAGTGCTTGGGATAACCTATAGTCCTGCACATCCTGGAGGAAGATGAGTACCAGGCGATCCCTGCCTTCCTCAATGACTTGATGAAGGGCATGGTGGACTTTGAAGCTGAAAGATAGATGAAGAAAGAAGAGATAGAAAAGGAAAGGGCAAGGCGAGAATGAAGGGTGTTGGATGACGCATTTTCGTTTTTCACAGCACACAAAAAGATATTATTTTATGCTGTAAAACACCATGCCATACAAAACATTCTTCATTTAAGAAAATAAAACATTCACACAACAGTTCATGCCCTTTCAGTTTGCATACTTCCAAATCATAAAAATGCACTGAATATGTACATTACAATTTTTGACAAAAACATACAGTAGGCCTAAAAAAAAAACTATCAAACTTACCGTCTGCACAGTGGGTCCTCGAAAAGACTTTCAGTGACAACAAATATGATTTTTTGGGAATTTTTCATATCATCCACAATAGACTGTAGTCGTGGACTACCAGGGACAGAGTTACGGTTTTCCAGGAAAAACATATACTTCTCTTTTTCTAGAGGAAGCAGACTTCGGTTGACCCAGTCCTGATCTGCTTCTGCATGAACAACATAGGCATCATATTCGTAATTTCTCCCCCTAACACGGTTGGTGTCACTTAAACCTAAGGTCCTGCTGACTAGAATATTCCAGTAGAACTGAATTCTCCATCCGTGGAACCGAAACAGAAATGCGGAGACCATGAGGGTTAGAACAGTGGTGCTGCTTAAAACAAAGAGGGAGTAGAAGGGGGTCATGTCTTTACAGGACTGCGGGTCTAACTTCATGACAGAGTGGTTGAAGTAGGCTGAAGGTGTGTTACATGTATACTCATCACGGCCCAGAACACTGGTATTGGTTGTGTTTAGCCAGTTTACGAACCACAACATGCTCTCGCAGGTGCAGTCAAAAGGATTCTTGTCCATGACCAATTGGCTGAGGTTGGCAAAAGCCTTGCTGAACACTTCCTTCTGCACCGAAGTGATCAAGTTCTTCTGGAGTCGCAAAACCTGCAGGGATCTCAGGTCATCAAAGATCGAGTCTTCCAGGTAGTTAAGGACATTACCGCTGAGGCTGAGCTCACGAAGGTTTGTCAAGCCCCAAAGACTCTTTCGTGGGATCTCGTCCAGTCCAGTGCTGTCCATCTCCAGGACGGTCAAGCTACTTAGACCCTCGAGAAACAGAACCGGCCCTCCTGGGTTGGCTATTTTCCATACTCTGGCTAAATTGTTGTGCTGCAGCTTTAGGACTTTTAGATTATCCAGTCCTTTAAGGAGACCTGCGTTGATGTTGGCAATGTTGTTGTTGCTGAGGTCCAGAAGGGTGAGGTTGGACAGTGGCTTGAATGGAGAGGGATTCATATCCAGGGTACCACTTAAAGCCTTGCCCAAAAACAGGGACTTGAGCCTGGGCACACTAGAAAAGGATGTGGGGCAAAGGATGATCTTCTGCTGGTTATTAAATAGTTTGAGCTCTTGCAATTGGTCCAGTCCTTGAAACTCTGTCCCATTCAATGTTTGAGAGATGAAGTTGAAAGATAGCAGGAGTGTGGTGAGGTTTCTCAAGCTGGAGAAAGCCCCAGGGCTCAGGTGGGAGATGGCTGTTCCAGTCAGATTAAGAGTCTGGATAGGGGAGTTGATAAGCGAAACCAGGGTCAGGTTGTTGATGTTCTTAAGGGATACACAACTGGCAAATCCCAGGTTCAGGTTCCGTAGATTTTTCAGACCTGTAAAAGTGTTCTGTGTGATCTCTTGAAATACTGTGTTCTCCAAAATTAGGCTCTCCAGGGCCCCGAGAGGCTGGAAGGAGAAATCCCTGATTGTAGGGCTGTGTGAGTGGCTCTTTACCAGTGCCCTCCTCAGGTTGAGCAGTGTAAGGTTGCCCAGACCGAGGAATGTTTCTTTGTTCAGACTTTTCAGGTTATTCTGTTCCACAATCAGAGTCTTCAGCTTAGTCAGCCACTGAAAGGAACCATTTTCTAGTGTTGTCAGGCTATTGTGGGACAAATCCAAAAAGGTCAGATTGGTTTTCTCCAAGGCCTTAAAGGTTGTGTTTGTTAGCATGAGCTGTGTGTTCTTAAGTGACAGCTTATGAATGGCAGTCCCAGACAGCTCTGTACAGAGTTGGAACAGGAGCTGCTGGTTTAGTTGTTTACCCTCCATGATTAGTTCTTCTATTGTCTTTATGGGTGCTAAGCTACCAGACTCAATCTGTAATGAGAAGATGATGGCAAAATGAAAATGGCGCACACATTCACATCTAGTTCAGATGAGATTCTCTATCGTAATTGTATTTCCCTTTTGCGTGCAACTTACCATTTTCAGAAGGGGAAGAAATGACAGGTCGAGGACTCTAAAGGACGAAGAGGAGCTGAGAAAGGAGAAGTCATCTTTTTTCAGTCTGGATATTTTGTTGTTTGCAAGAATGAGGGACACTAGGTTGGGAAGTTGGTGCTGGGAGCCTAACTTGGCAGACTCAAGTCCGCTTTTGGACACATCAAGCTGAGTCAGGCTCTATGAAAATATAGGGAAGGAAATCGTTAGATATATATAATCTGTATTGAGTAAGAAAGTGGTTTAATATTATTAGGCGAATATCCTTGCATACATGTTTACAAAAATATAACTAAACACAACAAACAATACTGCAGTTTAGATACAAAGTATTCTTTTCCCCTCATCAACCTTTTATATGTATGTTGTACATGCACTTACTGCACCATTTATACATTGGCTTTGGATAAAATGTCTTCTAAATGAATGAATGTTTAATTCATAAATCAACATAATCAGAGTATTAAATCAGCACACATTAATGTCATTCATTCATCACACATAAATCCATACAAATGAAACAACACATTGTTATGTGGGTCAGATGGCTCAATGGTTAAGGCGTTGGCCTCATGATTGGAAGGTTGTGAGATCGAGCCCTGGCTGTGGCTGTATGACGTTGTGTCCTTGGGCAAGGCACTTCACCCTACTTGCCTCAGGGAGAATGTCCCTGTACTTACTGTAAGTCGCTTTGGATAAAAGCGTCTGCTAAATGAATAAATGTAAATGTAAATGTTATTCTTGTTACCTGTAGAGCTGCAAAGGGCTCCCCCTGAAACTTGAGTCTGTTCCCAGCCAAGTTCAGGTGTGTGAGACTGCCACAGCCACTTAAGTCCTTCTCTGTCAGCAGATGAATCTCGTTGTGCTGTAAATCCAAGCTCCGGAGCTCACCCAGAGTCTGGCAGACTCCGGCCTCCAGCCGAGTGAGGCTGTTGAAGCCCACGTCCAAGTGAACGAGGCCTGGGTATGGGTCCAGAGAGGCAGGGGGAAGGACCACCATGCGGTTGTGGGACATATCCAGGCTGGTGATGTTTCGAGGGAGGTCTGATGGGATCTCCTTGAGAAGGAGGTGACTGCAGTCAGCCTTTTCATGACGAACATAACAGGAGGTCTCCTTTGGAGAAGTTAAGTCCAGACCAGAGCTGATAGTGATGCAACTAAAACCTATGCATACTAGAGTAATGACTGAATGTAGCGAGTTCATAGCTTCAGCTGGAAAAGAAAATATGATTAGAACATTGAAATATACATCTGAACAACTACCCAGAAAGCATTGCTTGCTTAAAGCCTCAATTCAAACCTGTCTCCGGGTAATGTAACATTTATGAGGTGATGTTCATAATAAACACTTTTCAAAACCATAAACAACACAACAACAAAACGCTTAAGCCTACGTGCAAATAACATAACAGTTGTTTGGCCATTTCGGTAGCCTACCTTGTGTTCAAAGATCCATTAGGCTACTGCAGCGTTGGTATTTGTTTATGATCGTGCATAGACCAAAAAGGAGAGAGTGGAGTTTCCTGTACTCTTATGTGTGGCCACTGCCTGTGTTTTCTGGATCGGGGAAAAGGTCTGCAAACCTACCGCAAGTCACTCTCGTCAAAGTCGCCAGCTACGGAAATGCTTCCGTAACCACCTTTCTGCTGAAACGAAACTGGCACCAGGGATAGGTGGTTACTTCCCGTTGTTTGGGCATGGGGCACTTAGCACAGTAGACACGCCAGGATACAATCGATTTGTGAAAGAAACATTGACATAAGGGGATGTGGTTGTGAGGAAAGGAACCAAGCAGCCAAAGACTTCACTGAACATTGACTGAGCATAAGCATGTCAAAAACATGCTGGTTGTTAGACTTCGAGCAGAATTTCGCAATAGATTTTTCGAATTTCAACATTGGCATCAGGTCTATTTTTTTCATTAGGCTATCTGCGCCTGGGTTGAATATAGACTATAGCTGTGGTATTTAACCGAAAATCACTGAAAATATAGGCTACTCATTAATTACTACTTGGTTCGCAGGTTCAAATCCCCTGTAGCCACGACTACTATACTTCGCTTTGGATAAACACGTCTGCTGAAAAAACATCAACTGGCCAATAACAAATACCGATTTTAACCAGAAGATGGCAATATTTCATAAGAAATAAGCTATTATTGTCAAAATAAGATGCATGTTTTCTCCACTGGTAAGGCAGCCAATAGCATACTTTTGATTCATAATAGCCTTGAAATTACACTTGAACATTATCATATTGGCTAAACCTAATTTGTAATCTAGAACGGGAACCGCTGTGTTCCAGATTTTCAGTCTCATTTCTGCCAAGTGGTAGTGGTTGATTGCGACTGTCAATGGACATAATGACTGTTCTCCCTTTAAACTCTCACATCCTCTTTCACACACACACACACACACACACACACAAAAGAAGATGTTTAATAAATATATTATTTCTTGGTAGAGGGAAAGCACCTGCCAAGGCCAAGCCTGCAGCTGTCACAACCACAGCAGTGACTGTGTCTTATGTCTGCCCTGGTGTGTCCCTGTGTGTATTAACTTCACTGCTGCCCTGTTGAATGTCTGTAAAGACAAGATTTGAACAAGCAACCTTTTTGATTTGCCATCAAGAGTTGCTCGGATGAGCAATACATTATTTAATTGTAAAACACTGAGTTGGCATTGTTACTCTTAGTTCAAAGGCCTCCAGAAACACATACTATTACTTTATTTTATATTTGGCCATTTGAGGTCTTGAGTTTAATTACTTTTAGTGTTCTAGTGACTGAAAATCAAAGGCATAATCCTCCTCATTGGACAATGCAGGATTATTATTTGGTTTGAGGGCCATCCAGGTTGTTAATACTAAATACTGTGCAGTGACATGCACACTAACTGACTACTGCAATGATTTATTCCTGCTGATGTAACCACACTGTAGGCAGTGACGGCACACAACAGGAAAGATTACTGTATTTAATTCAGCCACTTTGTAATCACTCCTACCCCCCAAACTGCCGTAACAACAGACCTATGAAAACAGCCGTAGGAATAGACCAATTAAAACAGCCGTAAGAATAGACCAATCAAAACATTGGTTTATCTCCTTACTAAGCCGCAGCAGCTTATGAGCTTGTGTGCAGATGGTGATTGGTAAGTGCCAGCAGAGAAGCGTGAGCTAGCCTCTTGAAGGCTATCCCCCATCCCGGAGCTATGACAGGACGTAGTAGGACTCATGGCTGAGGCCTGTTCCTGCTTTAGTGCTGAATTCAGCATGCATAGGTCCTGGCAACTCTGCTACATGTGCAAAGTGTTGGGGGCATTTTAATCAGGTCAGCTGCTTTGAAAAGGTAGGTGTGAGCATAAGTTGGAAAGTGAGGCCATAGGAAAGACCGTCTGATTTGTGGTATGAATATTGGAAGTCACATTAGGAAGAGAGGACAGAGGACACAGAGCACAAGTGAAAGACAGGGTTTTCCGTACCAACTCTGTAAAATCTCATTTAAAGCTTTAGGGGACAAACACCCCAGATACATAGAAGAGGAGAAGAGGGAGGGACAGGAACAGGGTCCGATACAGATACGGAACCCGGGAAAACATATTGTAAAAGGAATTGTGGGAAACCAGTTCCCCGCTGAAGAAGGACTGACTGACACAACATCACTTGTCGGAGGAAGCCATGTGATGATCTAGGGTGTGTGCATGGATGTGTGATTGAGGGCACTCGTGCAGAGTGAATTACTGAAGGGGGCGGGGGCTTCATCGGTGTGTGTGTGTGTGTATGTGTGTGTACTTGGTGTGTGTCATGTTCCACATGTAACCAGCTTGAACAAATCTCTACTCATCCATGTGCTACTGACTTCTCTGACAGCAATACAAGGTGAGTCTCCCTCTTTGTCTTTTTTGCTTCTTGTCTTTTCTCGTGGTATCTCGTCTTTTCATACAGCTCTCGATCTACTTCTTGTCAGTGTACCTATTAAGTAAACAACAGTACGTTTATGACATGTATGCATGTGTCTGATGTATCATTTTGCTGTATAATCTATAGGAATTGACCATAAAACACTTTACCATGTTTATTAGATTGTGCGTGACTGATTGTCTATTGACTTCTCCACAATTCATCATTGGTTTGCCAATGTGCAGCCTGCAGTTTGCTGGGTCCGTTCTCAATGTCATTATCTTAGCACTGTGTTTTAGTGTGTTAGTTTCCTACCCCTATTTGTACTTCTCACCTACGTCAACCTTTTTTTGAGGGTGTTAAATATTTTTTAATGGAATCTACTACAAATTGGATTCAAATAGAGGGGAAGTCAACACACTGTCAACAGGGCTAAATATAGGGAGACTCATTTAGAAGACTGTCAGGGCTTTATCGCTGTGTAGGTGTCAGTGATAAGCAAGACATGGTTGCTAATCACTTCCTCAAACATGCTAATTGAAGCAACGGTTGCAACATGGAGTTCTAATAGTCAGAACAGATCATGCAATTATAGCTTTCATTAGCTAGGCTGTCAGCAGCCACAGTGAGAACATGGTAAGGAGTGGAGGGACTGAGATGGGAGAAAGTGATCGAGAGGTGAAATAAGAAAGGTGTGTTAGGGTGTGTGTGCCCTGCTCATGTGTCAGAGTGAGGGAGTTTACTGGTGAGAGATTGTGGTTCAGAGGTGGTTCACACATACACTGGAAGGTAGAACATTTACACTAGGTGTTCTCTAGGCAGACTGTCTTTCTCTTTCTCTCTGTTGTATATGAAAATGCATACTGCAGCAGATCTACCCTCTTCATGTGCTGACAAATGATGTTTGGAGGTCGAACTACTCAGCCATTAGTTGAGTCTCCATCAATGGAACAACTGTACATTGCAAATTCGGTTCTAGAACACCCGGGCCATTGTAGAAGAGCAGTGAGACAAACAGTCAAACACACTGTGAATTGTTCCATCCCGAATGTATCAAAGAATAAAACTACATGTCGACGCGTCACATCTCATCGCTGTAACCTTCCACTGATCGTTAGCCGTTAGCTGTGAGTCTGCTAGTCAGCTGTAGCCTCGGATCAACCCTGATAGAGTCTTCGGCCGGTCATTTCTTTGAACAATGGGCTGATGTGTGTTTCCTCATGGTGGGGCGCTGACTCAGGCCTGCTAGCACCTCGGAGCCCCTCGGGGGGGGGGACTGTACATCAATACTGGCCTGGAAACAGCCGTGTCGTAGTGAATGCTCTGCTCTGCAAACTGCAGTGCAACAGACTGGGGAGTCTAACCCAGCCCCAGCTGGAAATCTGCTTCTTTTTTGTTGCTGTGGTGGCAGATAGTATGTTGTGAATTCACCTGTGCTGCATATTTTATGCCTGCTGAGGAGAAGAACTGTACACACAGAAAGAGAGATTAAGTCGGTGTATTGGTCAAGTTTACAGGATTCCTATGACTCTGCATATGTTCATGCATATACTGTATATATATATATATATATATATACAGTAGATATATATATATATATATATACAGTATATACAGTAATGGAAAGGGAACAAAGCTGAAATGCAGACTGTGTATGTCATTAAGTCAAGTAAGACATACAAATGTATAGATTAAAACTATAATATCTCTAACTCTCTCACACAAAGACACAGACATGCAATTAACAGAGATTGAATTGGCAGTGTGACCTTTGCTGATGGCTGTTGGAGACCAGCAGGGTGGAATGACCAGGACTGACCTGATGTGAGATCAGCTGATCCTGGTGGGGGTCGGAGACTCGACCGCGATGAACACATTGGCAGTATTGTATAATTTACCTGACACCCGGTCCCAACTTTTGAATGATCTTCTCTGGCTTGTTGCCCTAACTGACATTCTAGTCAGAATCTGACAGATGTGTTAGGTCTCTGCCCAGTGAAAATGCTTACCACATTAATGCCAACCCTGCCAACTGCTGTATTTCATTTATCCTTTCAGAGATAAAAAGAAGAAAGAAAGGATTTTCTTTGATCACTTTGTCAGATTAGGTGAGTTGGCTTTTATGAATGCTACTATTCATTTTTCAGACCTTGACTTTTCTTCAGTTCCAACTCTTCCAGAACATTTGTGATCGAACCAACCAACTGATTTTTGGCTGTATAGTTGTCTTCCACGAACCAAGTTCAAAGATTAGTTTGATGTTGACAGATTTAAATTGCTACTGTTGCGGAGGTCGCTGTTGTTGCCCTCCTGTGCAATTTTCTGCCAAATCGCCTCCACTCTCGAGAGTATTCCGGTTGATTCCATGTGGAATGCAAAAGCCGTTCTCTGTGAAGAAAGCCATCGTTCATAACCTTTTCCTACTTTTGTCATTGCATCAGTGAGTCCATCAGGGCCGGTTCTAGACAGGCATAAATGAGTCCCTAATATGTTAATTTTTTGAGCGTATTAAAATGTGATTTCTCAACTTCTAAAATTTTGATTTGAGGGGGCAAGACATTTATTTGAGGGGGCACTGCCCCCTCTTGCCCCTGCGTAGAGCCGGTCCTGGAGTCCATCCCTTTCTGGCTTGGGTTGTTTCCAAGGTCATGTGGTCAAATTGATCTTCAGATTTAGATATCTTCTGAAGTTATTCAGTCCTGCTACCAAAGAAGGGAAAAAAGGCTAGCGCAGAAATCTTTCAACCAAAATAAATCGCAGTTTGTCCCAAACTGCAAAATACTGTTCTCAAAGTTATCTCCATATGAAAGACCCTTAACACAGAGGATTGTACACAGTGTCTGTGTGTCTCGACCAAAAAACCTGTCAATCTTTAAACAGTAGGTGTGGAATGAAAATATGAATCAATCTAGTGTTATTATTTGCAGGGCTGGGTCGTGTGGTCTGCTCTTCTGGACATTACAAAGAGCACAGGCATACACACAGGCATACACACAAACGCACACACACACCCACACACACACACACACACACACACACACAGGTGCCAGATCTAGAGTTTGAGGCAGGCCTGTTTGTTCTCCTCAAACTGGCGCTCTCTGAATAGAGTCCTTCTCTCTCAGGCAGCTCTGGTTAGTCAGGAGCATCAAATTAAAGGACATATCCAGAAGGCTGACATTTAGTCCAGATCCAAGTTACTGAGGCCTTTTTTATGTTGTGTACAATGTTTCAGTCGTCAGTTTGTGCTTGTGTAATGGGGATGTCAAGTCTCACGAACTGTCTTGCCCCAAACAATAGAGGGCGCCATTCTCAGCAGAACTCAATTCAACTTAAAGGTTGATTTTAGTGTTGACTTGACCACGAGGTTTCCCTCTGCTTGCTCGCTTTTTCTACATTTGAGATGTAACACGTAACATCTGAGATACCCGATCATCACTGCCCACAGCCAATCCTCTCCGTCATGCTGGACGTCTCACAGATATCTGCTCTATCCAGGGAACAAAGTGGGGGGAGAGGGGGATGAAGAGAGGGGTCAAACTAATTTAGGGAGAGGTCGACTGTCTGACTCAGGCAGGAGACTGACGACACGTGAGAACCATCCAGCGGTGCAGAACCACCTCGCCTCATAAGGAAAACACTCCTTGGGTTGGGAGGGGTCATGACCTTTCAGGACCAGTCTGATATGGTATAGGAGACACAGACAGCGGCATGGGGGGAGGAAAACAAAACAAAAGTGGGAGGACTTTTTCTCAATCAGGAAATAGATAAGTAACTTCCTGACAGGATACAGTATTTATGTTCTGCTCATGGTTCATGCCTTAGAAAAGAGACACCCATTTGACTTCTGTGACAGAAGTGGGGATGTGTGCTTGTCAAAAAACAAGCAGCCCACTGAAAAAAAAGGTTACAACACAGTTCACAGTTCCTATTGGAAATGAAGGGTACAACCTTGGCTGTCAGTTGGTGGTTTGGGAGGGGCAATGTCGTTTTGATATGATGTGTGTGTGTGTGTGTGTGTTAAAGTGCAGCGATAATAATGCGTCTGGGAAGATGAGTGTGTCATGATCCTATCTCTGTATCAACAGGAAAAGATCTGCTATGTTTGGATTGTGACAATGTTTGTGTGTGCGTGTGTGTGTGTGTCTTGCATGTGAGTGTCTGTCTGTATCTATGTGAGTTTCAGATCCACTTCTTATTATCGTGCTTATTTGCATAGCATTGGTTTGTGACTAAGCGGTGCATTTTGCATGCTAGGTGTGACCTCTGTCTGCGAGGGAGCGTACCTGCTGAGCGGAGACAGCAGCCTCGCCTCATCTTTCAGCACCGCCTGTTCTGGGAACAGGGACCCACTCAGACCTCATCACACATGTGGAGAGGGGCTGAGGTCACCAGGAGGAAATAACAGAGAGCTGGGATGGGGGGACAGAATGTGGGTGTTGTGGTTGGAGGTGTTGGAGGGCGTGGCCACCCCCTCCCCCCCACCCCCTCCCCCCCAACTTCGCAAATGCTGGAGATCAATGCGCAGTGTCTCCTTTGGGCTTTTCATGCACAGCTGCCGAAACGAAAGAATACGTAGTTTAACTGTATACGATAGTTTCTAAATTTAACCGCCTGATTATATTGCATTTCTGGTCAGGCACTCAACCTGTTTTCCCCTTCAACATCAGAGCAGGTCCAGCAGGATGCCAGGGTAAGTGGCCCACCGTCATACCCCAACCATGTCTCTGCTGTTGTACCTCTCCACATGCCATCAACCAAACCCCTTCAACTTTGCGACTCAGCATTAATGTTAGCCAGGCTACTGTAGCGAGCGATAAAGGCATCACGAGACGATACGGAATGTGAAATTGCTAACAGTAGTTCCCAAGTGAGGCCCGAAGCACAGATAAGAAGGTTATTTTTTCACCGGTGATGTGACCACCATGTGTCAGAACTCTCCCTTCCCTGCTGTGGAGTGTGTGTGTGTGTGAGAACGGCCTCGAACACGGGGTGTCTGTATTTTTAGACTCGTAGACATGAGATAATTGTACAGACTCGATTGGACAAGTCAAAATGGAAGGACGTGGGGGGAGTGCCAGACTGCATCTGTGGTGATGTCACACCGAGCGTTGTTCATTGTTTTTGCTACACGTCGTCCATGTTCACTTCGTACCTATCACCGTCATCATCAATAAATGGTTTGGAACAAGTATTGAGGAAATAACTTAGTTGTTTATATCACCTATAGTAAATACCAGGTGATCCATTAGCTTACAAAAGGTATTTATAAAAACCCTACATGTCATGTACTGCCTGCTAGTCCTCAATGTATCTGTGTCTGTACGTCAGGTGGAATTCAGCATACCAGACACCCCCCCCCCCCCCCCCCCCCCCAACCCCAACCCCCCTCACCAGCCAACACAGTCAGGCCTCTGTGCCTGTCCCCACAGAGACAATGTAAAGGATAAGGAAAGGCTAAATTAAAGACCATCACAATACTCACGGATAACCCCCTACACACTCTCACACACACACACTGGTGGACGTTGTTGCCACCTCTCAAAGGTCAGCTATCAAAGACAGGTTATATTTGGTCTATCTTTGATGTAGGCTGAAGAGGAAAGGTTGTGTGTGTGTGTGTGTGTGTGTGTGAGAGAGAGAGAGTGTGTGTGTGAGAGAGAGAGAGAGAGTGTGTGTGTGTGAGACAGAGTGTGTGTGTGTGTGTATGTGAATGTGTGTGTGTGTCACACATGAGAAACACTTCAAACCACTTGGCCCGTAGGTCTGGGATCAGATTATCTTTGGAAGATAAAAACATGACTGTCTATGCTGGTATAACAATAACTCATCACCCCTTCATCCACAGCATCTTGCAGCCACTACAGAAAGCAAGAATTGAGCTCCCTAAATAAAAACAAGGTCACAAGGACTGTATTTATGTCAAGAGACCTCTACTTTCTACTACGGTCTATCGCCTGATTTCCCTCCCAGCTGAAAGGTTCACTAGTGGAAAAACATGTTAAGTATTGATGAGGGGCAGAGTGCCTCCTCTTCTGTGTATCCTTCCGCTCTGTTTTGGCTCATTGATTTGTGTGTGAGCTGTGAATATTCCCCATGTTATGACTTGTATCTTATCTGATGAGGTATTTCTTTGGTGCCCCATTCAACCACTGTTTTACAACAATGTGAGCGTGCGGTAACAAAGCACCAGTGTTAGCATCTGGAGTACAAGCAGTCCTTATCTGTTCAGTTCAAGTTCAATAGCAGCTCAGTTTTCAGGATGAGGAGCCCACACCAGTCAAACTCCACACACCAGATCATGATAGTTTGTTGTCTATGTTGGCACAGGTCCATAGAAAAATAGGAACATGAATGGAGGGCAACCTATGACTAACACCACTACTGAATAATTCAATAGGTTTGTGTGTGAGTTCTGTTAAAATGCATGATATTACATGATGTCTCATGCATTGCAACAATATAAATCATGTAAATGACTATTGCTGCAATACATGAATCATATTGTATAGAAACGTGAGCTATACTTATTGTCAATATGGGCCAGTTCTTGCAAACTAGGCTGAAACAGACTAGTCCGCTGTATGGATACAAAATGACATTTGCCCTATTAGAGGCAGCGCGTACATCCTCCTCTACAAGAGCACAAATTGAGCCGCGGTCGTTGCTATGACTACACGAGACCCAATGAGCGGCTCGCAGCAGCGAGTGCGACTGGAGGCCATCTTGCACATGGAGGTGGACGCGCCGCATTATCGTGGTTAGTAAGCCAACCTTCTACCGTGAAACGACGAGGCAAGGTTGAAGCCACAGGATGACATCTGACGAAGCGATGGATGTCGGAGAGATGACAAGTTCGTGACCTCCGTGCGCGTTGTGTGCTCAGTTTGCGGGAAATGTGAGATTGCAGTGTCACCCCCTCTTGCTCTGCTTGACATGTCGAGGGATGTTTTCACAGCAAATCTATCAGTGGTTCCCAAGCACCGCGCATCTGACATAAGAAAGACAGGGTGTTGCCTTGGCTGCCAGTGCACTGACTTGCAACCGTCCGTGCGCGTTGTTTAGTGGACAGCTCCAGAGAGAGAAAGAGAGAGAGAGAAAGAGAGAGAGAGAGAGAGAGAGAGAGAGAGAGAGAGAGAGAGAGAGAGAGAGAGAGAGAGAGAGAGAGAGAGAGAGAGAGAGAGAGAGAGAGAGAGAGAGAGAGAGAGAGAGAGAGAGAGAGAGAGAGAGAGAGAGAGGGAGATAGAGGGAGAGAGAGAGGGTTAGAGGGGGAGAGAGATACAGAGAGAGAGCAGAGGGCTTAGTGAAGCAGGTGTGCGATTTCATTCGGGAATTCCTCCGGTGAAAGGCTCGGTTTAAGCTGGTCTGTTTCCAGTCTCAGATGTGAGCGGACTTTAATTCGGCAAGCAGCCTAACAACAGTCTTTAGACCGGGGACGGGATTGTACAGCGTTGCAGTATTTTTTTCTTTCTGAGCCGACGTTATCTTAGAGGTAAGCAATCGGTTCGATCCGTTGTGGGAGAATCGATGGTCTACTTTGTTAAACGCAGGCAATATGTTTGATGAGCCTTGATCTTTCATTTGAAGCAGAGGACATTCACAGAAGGCCAGGATAGAGAGAGAGAGAGACACCAACATTGTATGACCGAGAATGAGGAATCAGCGCGTTAGGAATGAGCGATTGCTTTGCAAGTGGGACAACGAAAACAACCCTGTTTAAAAGCACGCTGCACATCACAGTGACTATATGGACAACAGCGAGATAAACACGTTGATTTGGCTGTGTTTCTACTGTTCATTGAGGGGGTCTATTATATTCATTAGCATTTTTCACTTTCGATGCTTGACAATTTACTTCAGTGGACCTGCATGCAGGCAAATCTCTCCGGTGATGTTTGGAGTTGTGTGTTTGCATGGCAATGAATAAGATTGATTTTTGTTTGTTGCTGTAACCCAATATTGTGTGACCTCTGGAGCAACATTCCGCTATTGAAGAATACGCTGTTAACGCCCCGCCCCCCCCTTTGCCCCCAAGATTTGGCCGAGTTGATTAACATAACAATTAACAAGGCCTTCATTAGGAGATCATTAGGAAGAGAGGCCGGGGGGGGGGGGGCGATGGAGAGAAGAGTGGTCCTGTTCAATAACAATAACGGATTGTGGTGCTTGCATGTTTTGTATTACAGAGCGGTTGCTGTAGTTTTTTTTTTTTTTTGTAACGCGAAACTAGGTACAATACAGCCTCACTAACCCCCCATCGAATGAATCTGCTGGTGTTTTACGGGAGGTATTCAATAGGCTGTCATACCGTCAGATCGGAGCAGCGTTAAGTGAAGCTTGCGGTCGCTTTTTTGCTGGACTCTTGCACACTTCACCGCCAGGCTTCAGCAGATTGGGTTTGTATCATTACACCATGTGCTTTAAAGGCATGGAGGCTTAGAGCACATTAAGCAGATTACAGCAGCCAATTGTTGCAGCAATAACGTTTCCTCCATTCTTTCAGCTGGGTTGTTGAGCCATCAAGCTTTTATGCAAAGCACTCATTGTTTTTACATAATGGATCCATGTTCCTGTTGTAGTTGTATAGTTTTATCAGACAATAAAAAAAAAAAAAAACGATTTAAAAGATGTTTAAGACATACTAGTGTATAACTGCAGCTCTGTGAATTTAATTTCAAAAGCCCTGGTATACTTTGCCACATCCCTATTCCATGTGTCACAAAGTCTCATGTGAGTCAAAGTAAATTAAGAGACACTCCACTACCGCTTGTCTCTTCCTCTCAGTTCCCATAGGCCAGGCTACATCCTAGATCTGACACGGAACAGGAAAGGTTAAAAAGGTCTTCCTGTTCACATGTGGTGCATTATGCAGAGCACACCTGTCATAAACAGGTGATGTCATGAGGCAAAGTGAAAGGGCTGATGGGCGATGATAACTTCCTGCGTGTCTTGTCTTCTCCATATCCTTTCTGAAAGAGAGGGGAGGGGAGCCGTCTGAAATGGATACTGAGGTAACGCTACCCATCCTGAACCTCACACTGCGAAGCCGGAATGAGCCTACCTCTATGTGTGTGTGTGCGTCCTCTTTTTTTTGTGTACGTTGGACTTTTTGTTTGTCTGCACTGTATCCAAGTTAAAATAGGAGTGAACATTTGATAAGCAGATCAGTTCTGGCTGTGCCAACATGACGTTTTCTTGGGCAAAGCATTTCACCCTACTTGCCTCTGGGGTAATGTCCCTGTACTTGCTGTAAGTCGCTCTGGATAAGAGCGTCTGCTAAATGACTTAACGTAGATGTAATGCATAGGTATATGTTTCAGAGAAGCCTGTGTCAAGCTTGTTTGGGATTACATGCAACAAGGCACCCAATCTGTCAAGATCAGGGGTGGGCAACCCTCGTCCTAGGGAGCCACTGTCCTGAGGATTTTAGCTTTTTCCCTGCTCTAGCACACCTGATTTTAAAGAAGGGTTGTTATCTAGCTCTGTGGAAACAACTCTTCATTCGTATCAGGTGTGCTAGAGCAGGGAAACATCTAAAATCTTAAAGACAGTGGCTCCCTAAAACCAGCGTTGCCTACCCCTGGTCTAGATACATACATCACAAAAGACATGTCACATTTAGATATGATTGATGTCTGGATTGATATCAGGAAAGTCTTCACAGCTATTTGCTTGCACCTGCTACCTGCCTGTTAGAGTAGGGAGAGAGAGGGAGAGTGGAAGGGAGGGTGGTGCAGGATTGAGGCAGATCAACGTGCCACCAGGGAATTGGAGAATGCGATACAGTTTCTCTCGAAAGTACAGCGTGTAACAGGGGTTACTCTCTATGGTTGTCCCCCCCCCCTCTCTCTTCCCCTCTCTCTCTCTCCCCCCTCTCTCTCCCCTCTTTCTTTCATTCTCCCTTTCTCGGTTTCATTTTCTACTTGTCTGGCTTACTTTCATAGCCTTCTATTTTTTCATGCACTTACTTTTCTCCATTCCCCCCTGTTATCTACCTCCCTCTCTACTCTAATCTTTCCCTCTGCCTACCCCCTGTCTCTCTCTATGATCTGTTTATCTCTCGCTCTCTTTCTCCCGCTTGTGTAAAGGGCAGAGCTGATTTCAGCTCAAGTGGTCTGAAAAGAGTGGCCTTGCTTATTGGCGCCTGGCTTCATAAAAGAGGACAGACTCCTGTGGGGCTTTTTCACAGCCTCCCTACAGAACCTCACACAACACACAAACCTGACTTTTCTCATTCCCACAGCTCATTCCTAGAGGACCTGTCCAATATTATTTCCTGGCGTATTGTCTCGTCCTGCATAGCCTTTCCATGCTGGGATAATAGAAAGCTAATGGAGAAGCCTATAAGTAGGAGTTTGCATGCCAAGGATGAGAGACTTTGGCTAGATTAGGCTGCTCAAAAATGACCCATGACCCTTATTCTGATTAGCCACACTGTATAGGGATTAAGCAGTTGCACAAGAAGAGAGAGATTTGACGTGGCGCTATGCGCTGAATCTCCGCTATCATTCTGATACGTTTTGCTGACTTTCGAGTTAACAGGAAAATAAAAAAACGAAAATATAAAAGTTACTGGAATACTAGAAATACTACTGTGAATACTAAAAGTATCAAAATTCTCTTTCACAAAACAGGCGCAGCTGAACTTTGGCCTTTGGGTAAATGAAATCCTACTCCTGCAGTAAGGCAGAGAGAGTGGATGCTACCTGAACATACTCCTGTGACTAAGTGGAAATACAATAGAGTTTAAAATAAATCCTCTCTTAGTTGCTATGGAACTATTTGTTCTTCCTTAAAAACACCAGGCTTGCAAAGAAGGGAAAAAGAGAAGGATATAGGTGGTTTCACCGTTGGTTGCACCATATCTAGAAACAACTTATGCTGAGTCAAGTGAGTCCCCTCCACCAATGCTCTAGGCTTTGTTGAGTTCACTGTTGTCGAGCAGGCTACTTGTATAGAGCTTTAGGAATGAACCAGCACTGTTGGAGATAACAGCCTGCAGTGTTCAGTATATCAGATGTATTTCTAGGGGAATTACATTGCATTATTAATGAAGTTAACACAGTTATTCCTCATATAAAAGTATTCTGTTTCAGTCATCCGAGATATTGTTGACAGTATTCTTCAACATTGTACGTAATATCAACTAAATATGTTTGAAATAAATCAATAAGGTCAAAAAAGAATCATGTCCTGTTGGCCGTGAGCAAGGCAAAAGTGAGTAAATGTGTACCAGTGGCAGTGATTAATGGTGGGTCAACATTCACACTCTCTGAAAATATACAAGGCGGTGCTCCTGTGAGTGGCATGCAGCTGGTTGACCTTTCCAGTGTCCTGGGTGACTGTAAACCTGAGGCGACAGGATTACCAACCAGGAAGGCTTTCATGACGACTCGCGTCCTCTCGCTAGCCGCGTGCCGTCACCGTGGCAATGCGACGGTCAGTGTGGTTAAGGTCAACCGTAACAAAGGAATGGAACACAAAGCAAGATTTGTCAGTGATGTCACATCCTGTAGCAATGCATACGATCACAGAGTCTAGATTCTTAATTCAGATGAACCTTGGTCGTATGAATGTTTAGGTGCAAGGTCGTACAGATGCCTGAGGTCATGCCTTCAAAGTCAACGCTCGGGCTCCTCGGAACATGAAACATGCAACCAGCTGCAGTGCTACACATGCACACCCTGCCTTCCCCACTGTCTAAGCGTTTGATGAAAGAGGTGTAGAGCTAAAGAAAGCCCCCTTGTCCCTAAACTCTGCACCACCCAAGGATGTGCAAATCCCCCCGTCTGACGCTGTCTAAACCACAGCGCCGGGGCGCCACAGCCAACATTTGGATCCTGTTACCGTGCAGACTTGAGTTGGAGTCAGGGCGAGGGAGCCTGATTGGCTACGCGAGCGAGATGACAGGTTACGTGTCAGAGGTGTGGGGGGGTTTTCTCAGATACAGAGAGAAGCAGGATTAAAATAGTCACGTCTTTATTGACGTAAACATGTGAATTTTACTGCTGAAATGAAGCAAGTTATTGAGACCACATGACAGATCGGATTTACTAAACCACGGACAGTCTTCAAAACAAACAGGTAGCTGTCTCTATATAGGCTGATTCTCACTGCCTCCCTATTCATAGCTGAGGCTGTGGCATACATCATACAACCCCAAAATAATACTGAAGCCAAATGGCCAGCCCGCCACAATGTTGACTTTATACCACTGTATTCAGAAGTGGTAATCTGGATGTTCCATGATCACACCACCACTTGATTTACGAGCATGTATGATTTGTATGCTGGCCACTGCTTCCCTACTGTAGTAAAGAAACAGCCCTGAAACAACCGGCTGTAGTTTGTGTTGATGCAGCTCTCTGTTTTTTTGCCATCCCATTGCTTGTTTACTATTTGAACTACTGAGATCACAGTGGGCTTGATAATGAATAAGGTGTTGACGCAGCCTTATTCAGTCCCGGGTGGCTCATAGGTCAGAGTGTGTGTGCCAGTGTGTGTGTGTGTCAGTAACAACGAAAAAAGCTTGTGAGTGTGTGTGCGTGTGTCTGTCTGTCTGCCAGTGATAATAAAAATAGCAAACTCTGGTACTTTAATGAGAACTCCTGAACATTCGGTTTGCCATATTCAGTTAACAGATTCTTTAGCACAGTTAGACTAGAGGACTGAAAGTTTCTGGGATAAGCCTGTTCATTTAGCAAGAAAACTAGGATCAGCAGTACATAGGAAACTTACAGTTGGTTGTACTGTGTTTTGAAGCGTTAATTCAAAAATAATGTTTAAATCTTTGTTAATCCAGAAGAAGTCTTCTTGCTTATGGCCTATTTCTGTTTGTGGTATGATGTTTGCCCCCCCCCCCCCCCCCCCCCCCCCCCCCCCCACACACACAAACACACCCCCCTCAAGGTTACATCATTAACACCCGTCAAATCTCAGCTTGTTACCATACCTTTGCTGATCCCCCGCTCGTGACCGGGCAGTGTTTTTTAGGCCACCCAACAGCCAATGGGTGTGGTCACAGCCGGGCACCTCAGGGACTGGACCTCACGGCTGGCTTGGTCCTCAGTTGAGGGGGGCAGGACTGTTTTGGAGGGGTGTCATGATGTCGCCCAGGGTGCCCGTCTCCACGGGAGCCATCTGTGCCTTTTCCATCCTGGCTGTTTGCCACGCGTCCTCCTCTCTGGCCTGGTGACCGCACACCTCAGACGGTGTTGATCCAGGAGCAGAACAGCTGAGCTCATCCTTGTTTACGAGCTAGTGGGAATCGGCTGCGGCTCCTGGGGCTGCTGCTGCTGGCTAGCTGAATGAGCGGAATAGACCTGCTGCTAGCATCGTTAGCTTGAGATCTAGCACCTGCCTGCTGCTGGATCAGGACTTGACATCTGTCTTGTTTTTGTAGCTAGCAGCTGGAATCGTCCAGATCCACCACTGAAGGGAGAGTTTGTCCCAAGTGAAACTAAACACCTATTTGGGATTTTTATTTTCAATCCTATACAAGGCCTTGAAGTCTTTATAAGATTGTGTATCGCTAATTGGCCAAACCCTATCATCAAGGAAAACCTTTGTTGTTTTCCAGTCAGTTGTTGAACACATGCATATGGGGACGACCGCAGTAAAGCGAGTCGTTGAAGGTCACAGAACCGATTGCGCTAACTGGATTGGTAGATGGCCCATGCAAAGTCTTTCCTCCAAGATGAATGAATAATTCATCAGGACAGAGCAGCGCCTCATCAGTGACCGCAAGCAGCTTTAATAAAGTTCTCCAATGAGGAGTTCATTAAAGATAATTTATGAGCGTACTGGAGACTGACACTAGCCAACAGTATATCTTGACTGATGAGCTGATCCTGTGTCATTGAGGGCCACTGGTTGCATCTATTTGCGTCTGTTTGCTTTACTTCAAAGAGCAGGGAGGGTACAGATTTTACAGTAGCTAGATGACTCTGGGTGGCCAAACTGGAAATGAAAGGTGCAGAATGGCAGTGGTTACATCACCACTCTGGGAATAGGTTGGGTGTTAGAGGGGGGTCAGGCTTTACAGGGGATTTTGGTGGACCTCCCGTATGTGTGTGTGTGTGTGAGAGAGTGTGCATTCCCCATATGTACATTCCTGTATGGATTACCCTGGACACTGCATTGCAGTAAGATAATTAATGACACGGGTGAGGGAACACTTAATATATCTGTATGTAGTTGCTGTTAGACGTGCCTGAGTGGGTTGGAAAGAGAGTGTGCATGTGTGTGCTTCTTAGTAAAGCCAGGTCAGACCGTTCTGAAAGATTTTCAAACTGTCAACAGGAGAAAGGGAAAATTTGCACAACGTCTGTCACTTAAAAGAGCCTCATTCATTTGAACCTTCCTCCCGTCTGTGTTCCATGAAAAATGCTATTTCATCACCAGTGTGTGTGACATGAAGACTTGAGAGGAGTGATGGGCGTGTGTTAACTCCCAAGCACCTCGCCTCCTGTCTATCCGTGCCCCGCCCAATTCATAATTTCTTTTTAGCGTGCTGCTTATCGGCCCAGAGGCATGCCCGCCTGCCACTGACCTGGTCCTGATGGCATAGCCAGTGATGGAGTTTATGTATGCGGGTGTGTGTGTGTGTACGTCCAGTAAGAGTGAGCGTGTATGTGTGTGTGTATACCTCACTCTCTCTCCTGCCACCCTGGACTTTGGTGGGTGGGGGGTAACTTTCCAGTCCCATAGTGGAGCACGTCTGTGTCTGAAAATAACCCTATCTGATCACTGCTTCACCCAAACAGGGGACACACTCCTTCTCTCTAACGCTCTCTCTCTCTCTCTAACGCTCTCTCTCTCTCTCGCTCTCTCTCTCTCTCTCTCTGTGTTTCCCAGGAACAGAAGGGACTAGCATCTGAAGCCAGAGGAGGACTGGAGAGGTCTCTGGAACAGTGAACCAAGAGAAGAGCGTCAAGAGAGGAAGAAGTTCTCTGGACATTTAGCTCATCGATGCCCATCTCCACCTGACCCAGCTCTGTTCTATTGAGTTTATGACGGTAAGATGTGGATGTTTATTATTCTGCTGTGCTGGTCTCTGCCCACCTGCTGATGTCATGGCAGGTTCATATCTGGAAAGACTGGCATCACTTACACTTAAACATCACTGTTTAATCACTAAAACTTTGTAATTGTCATTGTAATATGCTGTTGACAAATTTGAGACAAGCGTCAGAGGTTATCAGGTGGATATAAAACTTATTTAGGAATCATTGTGTGCTCCATGCGGACTTTTTATTTGTACGAGGAAAGAGATAGAAAAGCAATATGTTGTCCTGTGACTGTTATTGAAAAATTATTGGCTCACGCTTTATTGTAAAATGAAACGCAAAATTAATTTTAAAAACCTTGTAACAATAAGGCTTTTTTTTGCAGCTTCAGGCTGATGTGTCTGTGAGTCTTATTGCCGCTGCAGTCTTGTTACAGTGCACAGTGCTTTCTGCTGCACTGCTGTGGATCCCAGTGTCGTATCACAGACCTATCTAACGTTTCCCAGAGGAGAAAGAGAGAAAACATTGCACATGATATGTTAACTTGAGCCCAGACAGGACTTCCCATCTTTGGGTGAGCAACTTTGCAATAGAATCCAAGCAGACTCGAGACCCCCTGACATCCCCTTACCCTGTTCTTTCACTACATCCGTTTCAGTCAAGTTAGTTTACTCTCCTTGAGTGCCTCAGAAAAATACTCTTTTTTTTTTTTTTTACTCACTTCTTCCTACTTCCTCCTTTCATTCCATTCTTTCTTTGTCCGTTTCGTTTTCAGGCGCTCAGCGATCACTCCATTAGTTTGGTCTCGGAGGTGTTGTGGAATGTCACCTTGACCCCCCTGTGTACGCGGCATGGGGTCTTTCGCAGTCCCCCCCACTCCCCACCCGGTCCACAGTCCCGGCTTATTTGGCCATCGTCAATCCCCCCCGACCTCACACGCACACAGTGGTGCTTTGTTGGCTTCCCTTGCAGGGAAAAACAGGGACGTTTTCATTTTTTTCTCTCTCCTAGAGGGTGACATTTGTGTCCGGGGATGTTTTTTCATCACATAGTGTCCTCATTGATCGATCAGTGCAGTGTTAATGGATGGAATTTGGTCTGGGTTTGGTTTCGGTGGAAAAACGTTGTCTAGCTTGTGAGCAAAGTGGGCTGATTTTGATCAATAGAAATGTGTCCAGGGACTATTATTGAATCATTTTAGTTGAAGGTTTGACAGGTGAATTTTATGGGCAGGGAAGGATATTCTTGTTTGTTTTTCTCCTCTTCTTCCTCATTCCATCATGTTTGTGGTCGTTTGTTTGAAATTCCCTGATGAATACAAGGACAAAGAGATTCAACATCTTTGGCTTTGCAGGGTGTGAGGGAAGAGGTGCTTGAGTTACAGTGTGCCGTGCGAGAATGTGAAACTCGGCACATACACTTTGACACATGCCTTCTCTCTCTCTCTCCGACACATTTGTAATCACTCACGCTCAGGTACTGTACACACAAAGACACATCCCTCTCTCTCTTACGGGCCTGCGCACACACATTTGCACACACACACATTTTCAATATTGACTGAGTGTAGAATCCGACAAGCCATTGTTGACTTTTAGTGCTTCTGTCAATCTCTTCAAACTTTTTGTAAACCTATTTTTTTTTTTATGACTGCGATGAAAATAGAAGTAATTGTCTGTAATAGGAGCCAAAATCACTGGGAGGGGTGTCCTGACCAGTCTGTACAGAATCTTCTGGTGAAACTGAAGCTGGTACAAAAACAAAAAGGCCTTCCAAACCCAGAGGGTTGTGACGAGTGCTTGGCATCGGCATTCTTCCTTCCTCGGTCCGGTGTCGACTCTCCATGCGGTCAAACTAAAGAAGTTGTGACTTCCCTGAGACAGGCCCAGGCTTCCTCTGACCTACAAAAACTCGCACCATTGGTCCACCTTTTATGATGGTTCCTTTATCGTTAAAGTATCTTTTTAGAAACTACCGGAAAGGTTAATTTTTTGGGGTCTTCTTGGATTAAAAACAAGAACTACAATGAAGCTATATGTAAAATAGCATCAAATGTGCCACCATAGGCTGTCAAAACTGTAACCACTGCCATCAGCATATACAGTTGGCAGTGTGCCTAACCCTCAATTTAGGGCAGGGCGCATGGTCAATCTTGGGGTTAACACTAAAAGACACCCATAAAGATTCCTTTGGTTGAGTTCGCTCTCTGTTCCGACCACCCCAAGAGGGGAAAGGTCTTGTCTAGGAGCAGTAAATATAGCGCCCTTGCTAATAGAGCCCCTCTTATCATCTGGCTCCTAGCAGTTAACACAGGCACCTGGGGAATCCAGGCTATGTTTGGGGATGTAATCTTAGTCTTGGCTGATAGCTGGAGTCTAGTGACAAATTTAAAGGGCGTCACACGTTTTAATGTTTTGCTGGTGGCATTTGGAAGCCTGCCTGTACTCCTGTATTTTGGAATTGTTTATGGCAGAAGTTATTATTGTTGTTGATGAATATAAGGGGCCTTTGCAATGACTTCCCCTAGTACCTCAATTACATGCAGATTAATTCATATTTGAATCTTAATCTATATTTTTTATTACATCAGCTACATCAGACCGGTGGTTATTGATAACCCCATTAATTCATTAAGGGGAGATACTGTATTCTTTAGCCACTTAGCTGGATTGTTCTCGAAGAGGAAAACAGCTGACTTATCTGGCTTTGCCCTGAGCATTTCAGTCCTCATCTGTCCTGTGTATGACATTCTTCCCCTTCAGGACCGGTGTGCCGTTAGCGTTAGCATTACCCTTGTAGTTCAGCTCCCAGCTGGGATGCCTCCCAGGGTGGAAGCTGTCTCAAATACCTCCTTCACCCTTGCATATTGAAACCGTCACCTTCAAACCCACGTACAGTTCTAGCCGTGCTAGCTTTAGCATCAGAGCTACAATAATGAGGCTCAGAGTCCTGCTGTTCGGGGACTTGCTGTTCCCTCAGGGCTGTTTGATGCTTCGTAGGCAGGCCTTCCTCCAAGGCTGAACACGCAATTACCAACGAGACCCGCTCACCATGTTCTGCTCCTCCTCGTTTACCTCCTCCGCAACGTCTTCAATTAGCATGGTGAAGTGCTTCTGAATAGAAAATGGCAGGTCTTTTACGCCAGGCATCAGGTTAGATTTAGAAAAAGGAGACATTCAGGGAGTGCAGAGCAGTGTGTTCTTTGATCCTCCCTGTTTGTGAGGGAGCGTCAGCCTCACAGACTAGCCGACACCCGGACCTACCGATCTATCCTGTATCTCTGTGCCTCAGAGGTGCCGTCCACGTCCTCGATTCTTCACTCTATACCCTGCAGCACCCTGTACCACACTGAGAGCACAAGTACAGGAAATGCAGACGCTCTCTCATTGAAGCACATTCACAGCAGTGATTCATTGTGATGCGGGCAGATGTGTCCTTTCAAGAAGAAAGACTCCCATAAAGTCATCGTCTGACAAGACCGCTGGCCAGCCCCTGTCACTCCCTCTCTAAAAGGGAGTCGGAGAATCGAAGCTTCGGTGTAAAAAGGTTTGTCGTCACTTGAAAACTGCAGGCAGTCGGTGTGATCATGTGTGTCGGTGTGTTCATTTCTAATGTTGGAGGGCAATTTCCTATCCTGTCACACAGAATGCTCCTATATCCTGCTGTATTGGGATGCCGTGTCATGTGTTGTGTTCAGCAGATGTCACTAGTGAAGTGAATTGGAGACAGCCAGGTCAGTAGAATGTGCGTCTGCTCACTGTGACATACTGCTGTTGACAAGGCTTTCCTGCCAGAGCGAAACACAGACACACACACAGTCACACAGACAGACATACTCTGGGTGCTGGCAGCCGGCAGCCCAGGATCTCTGCAGATTTAACAGGGCCACCTGTAGACAGGTAGCTAGACATGGCCATGTCAAGTGGCAGATGGCCAGTTTGATTGTTTCCAGACATTCTGGTTGGATGGTGCCAATTCTTTTCAGGCCAGCCACACTACTGTGGGAGATCAATAGAGTCGAACCTGGGTTTACGTGACTGAGTCATCCTGCTTAGCTAAAGACAAATCATTTTCCATTAGCGCCACAGCAGTGCAGCACTGCATTTCTGGGAGGGAAATGATTGATTCTGATGTGACATAAGACTATCCGAGCCAGTTTTCTGACTCTGCTACTGTGGTCGCTGGTTTTAGATTGGCGTTCCATGGTCAGAGCGTCTACATGGTGTAATTACCGGCCATTATCGCTGATCTCTAATTGCGTGGGCTCCAGTCGCAGAAGACGGGAGGCCTTGGCAGCCCTGGAGGTATTGTTTGATGCTGATGCCTTGTCCCCAGGGGAACTCGGTGCCCATGCTGCTTACGTAACGCTAAATGCTAATAGCAGTGCCCGATCAACCACGCTAATGCTCTATCTCGGTTATGCCCACTTCAATCACCTTTGTCCTCTGGATCATTCCGCAACATGCTGTCTGGTTCTCATCTTGTGAAACCGTAAAGCGGTTCTGTTTTTTCATTTTCGTAATTGTTGCCCTGACTCCCTTCCATCGTTCCGTCTCCCTCCTTCCTATTGGTTCTCCCTCTTCTCCCAGCGAACATCCTGCTCCTCTCTTCCACCTAAGTTCTCGCTCACTCTGTCATTAGGTGTCCTCTCTCCCCTCACATCTCTTCCTCCTCAGTTCAGTTGGAGGAACCTCCACCTACGTCGCACCGTGTCACATCCCATTATTTTCCTCCCCGACGGATCCCGACAAACAGCAGGGCCTCAGCGTTGCGTAACTGCATTAGCGCTCTCAGCCCGGCGGCCACGCTCGTTAGCAGTCAGCATCGTGATCTGCAATCTGCCGGACACATTGGCCTCTGTTGTGCCCAGTATGAGCACCTCACGGTGGGGACCTCCTCCTCTCCTTTCATCTCACCAGAGGGGAGTCGCCTAATGACTGCAGGCGTTGAACAAACAGATTGCAAGCTAACAGTGGGGCGTTGTTGGACTGACTGGCGAAGAGGTATGATGATGGTGGTGTCTGTGGGATCATGTAGAATGACAGGGAGCATCGGTTCTACGGTTCTAAGTAGGATGTGGTTCTAGACCAAGAATAATGGGAATTTAGGCAAATGTTTGTTGGGCTTTTATGGGCTTTCTGATAATAAGTGTAAATCATGTTGGTCTATGGACATGTGGACACAGTGTGAGGACCAGTCATGCAAAAATAAACTGTTATAATCTCTGATTATTCAGAAAATAGGCAACTTAAGTTCCTGTTTGTTGTTCTACATAGCTAAAGGCTTTAATATTTAACAGTTTTGTTTAAAAAAATAAATTAATTGAAAGGCAAAGCTTTGAGCCTGCTTTGAGAACAGACTGGATGGAATGTTGCTGGAGCGGTTAAAGATGGGATCTACCCACAAAAGGCACAATAGCCAAGAACCAATCACGGTCTTTACCCTCCTTAAGTTTGTATTTTCAGTTCCATTCCTCTCTCTTCATGTGCCACCAATTCTTTCCCACAAAAATGCACAACTAAAATAACTTGGCCCCAGTTCAGTAATTGAGGAAGGGAGCGGACCACAGATTCTGCCTTTTTTGGAGGGGCTACGCTGTCCATTGGTACAGCAATTTACTTTGGACTTTGAGAGACATTCATTTTCTCAGACTCCTACTGAGTCTTGGGTCAAAGTTTTCAACTTTGGTGAAAAATGTCCTCCACACAACGTTATTTCGGTTTTTCATCAGGGCTCAGTTTCCTTTAATTCATAGTCAAGTCATCACCTATTTACCTCAGATTATTGGTCTTTGTCTACCTCCATTAACACCAAAACCAAAAACTTATTTTTCCAGAGCACTTTAGTGGATTTCGTGTTGATTTTCTTTCGTCTTCAGCATTAATATTGAAGCTTATATTAAAAAGGGCCATTGGGAGGATTTAGGAGGATTCTTTAACTACCCTCTCTAAAGATGTATTGACATGCTGTGTGTGTGTGTGTGTGTGTGTGTGTGTGTGTGTGTGTGTGTGTGTGTGACCGTTCTCTAGGGTCATCATGATGACGGGGACAAACATAGTATTCTTATCTTTGGCTTGCTGCTGTCTGATACGCACACACACAGCAATCATCCTTAAACAATTACTATCCTGAAACTGACACGCTTACATTGATGTGCGTGTCTCATCTGTGTATTTAGAGCACAGAAAACACCATTAGGAACTAATCTTTCATAATGGTACTATGAAGTTGTTCATAGCAGGTTGATGGAACATACCAATCTTAGATCTTTTGTTAAGATATGGAAATAACATGGAGCTGGACTGCTGTTACCAACTTGACAGCTAATCTTTTCTGATGGTGCATCAGGGTTTCCCATTGGTTTAGAGCAGGGGTGTCAAACTCCAGTCCTCGAGGACCGCTGTCCTGAATGTTCTAGATGTTTCTCTGCTCTAGCACACCTGATTCTAATGGAGGGTCCTTATCAAGCTCTGTGTGAGGTGTGCTGGAGCAGGGAAACATCTCAAACTTATCAGGACAGTGGCCCTCGAGGACTGGAGTTTGACATCTGTGGTTTAGAGCAAACACCCTATAATCAAGGAACAGGGAATTTCCTCTGATTTGAGTAGAACTGCAATGTCTAGAGCATCTGTTTTGTATCCATGTCGTAACTGGATTCTAAAAGTACTTCAACACGTCTTTCCGGATAATAAGACACGATCTTTCAATCAACACTGGGTCTTCTTCTTTTCTTGGGAAGCCATTTTCTCAGACACGTTGGTTTGTTCCCTATTCCATTGACAATCAAAGTTAATTGAGGAGGATGATCAAGTGGAGAGCTGTGGGAAAGAAGCACTGGCCACCACATGTATTATCTAATCAGTTAAGTGCATTAACACCCCCTTGCTGTTTGAAGTGGTTTAATCCACAAGATATAATGTCCCTGTTGGTCATTCAGTGGTCATTCAGTGGTCTGGGCTAATGGGTCTCGTCAGGTGGGACTTAGTGGCTAGCAGTGGCTTGGACGTTGATACCAACAAGCTGAGTGTCTGGATGCCCACTGCAGACTATTTTAAGTAATTACACACAGAAGGAACCAAAAGCCGAAACCAGTTGCTAAATTACAATCAGAAGATAAACCACTGTAATCCTACATTGTGTTTTAGCTTTTTTGTTTTGTCTCTCAGGGGAAATTCAAGAAAGTGCAAAGCAGAGTTTCTGAGAGAATACGATGTAAAGTTAGCCTATATTTGAAGAGTATGAAACCATGAATAATTCACTCATACAGGGAATCTGCACAAGCTGAAATGGACTTTTATATCTGCTAGACGCTGTGCGGTACCAAAACATCTAGCGTGACACCACAAGTGTCAGAGAAATAGGATTTATTTTGCAACCCAGTGAACTTTTAAAGTTATGAACCCGCCTCTGAGAAAAGGTCATAAAAACAAGGGTTCTATATGTGAACCTGGGGCTTGCAAGCCTTTCTGTCTGACCTTTATGGGAACAGAACTAGATCTCAAATACTAGAAAAATCATCTGGCACGTTTATCATCATTTTGACTTTGAAAAAGGCAGATGTCTGTCTCTGTATGAGGGATGTACGGTAAAAGTCACATTTCAAACATGCATAATAAAAAATAAATCACATTACATTCTGATTTACTGTATGTGTGCACTGTAAAAGCCCCATTTTAAATTGTTATATTGAACCGTTAACTCAAGATGATTGACAGGATCATTTGAACATTGCCATGTTCCAGGAACCAATTAACATGATTAATGTTGTGTTAAATTGATTTTATTAAATGAAAAGCTCTGTTTAAACTGAGGTAAAGCTAAAAGACAGTGTCAATCCGCAATGACAGACTGGATACTCTACACCCCGGCTCAAACCAATCAGATCACAGCTGTGCATCATCTTGCAGACATATTTGTCCTGTTACCTCACAGGATAAGCATGGCCTGTCCACCCACATATCATCTGGCTGTTTACTGCGTTCTGCTCACCAATTAGGCAGAATCTCAATCATATTCAGACCTGCACCTTCCATTCTATGGATATCAGAGTATGTGCACACATAAGGTGCAGGTGCCGACTTCACAAAGCAAGAAATCACACCATATTGCTCATGTCTATCCAGGGCTGCCAGATCTGTATTCAGCATGTAGCAAAATAGGGTAAGTCTGTGTTTTGGGCTTTAAACAGCACAGCACATAGACCAGAAGAGACAAACCAAACAGACCTGAAGTTGCGTGCCAGACTTTGTAGCATGTAAAGAAAATACAAATGTTCTATGCTTCTTCCTGAGTTTCACTGGGTTGTTTGTTTATCTCTCAGTAATGCCTTCAGCGGTGTCAAGATCACGTCTCTTGACACGCAACTTCACGTTTACGACCCCACAGAGACCCTTCGGCCGCACGCTCGACTATGCAAAACACTCAAGCTATGGCCCTGCTACGACATCCTATACTGCTTCTCATCGTACCACACCTTTGTGTGTGTGTGGTGTGTGTGTCTGGTTGAAGACATGGTTTTCTTTGCTTAGCGGAAGAGGGACTGTGCACCAGAGTCATGCATTTAAATCCAGTGCTCCACTAACGGGTTTAGTTGTCGGCATTGTGTATTGGTTTGTGCCCCTTGTTATGTCTGTGTGTGCTTGACATATCAAACAGCCTCAAACTCTGAGAGTCCAGGGGGCGTCGCCTCAAGGAGGAATGCCCTCTTCAGTCAAAGTCTGTGCTCAGTGTCTAAACTCATTGTTAAACATTGTGTGCTCTCTGACAGGAAGGTCGCACCAAATCCCCCATACCAACATCGCCATTCACTGTCTTTGAATGACATGACATTTGTACTCTCCCAATCTCCTCCTCCTCCCCCCCTCCCTTTTCTCCCTTCCCTTCTTCCTTTCATCCTTCCCTCCTCTGTTCCATAAGTGATTATTCCGTTGATCGGCAGCGAGGGCTTGTCCAGGGATTCATCAGGTGCTGGCAGCTAATGCCTCACAAACATAGCAGCGCACTCGCCTCTATAAATCACTACTACGCCAGCCGCCATGCTAGATTTAGGGCTCCTGTCACACGGGATCTCCATCCGTCTGAAAGGAGACCCGGGGCTGGGTTTATAGGCATGAGAGCAGTGGAGCCATGGTTCCCTGGCCCGCTCGCTTTGTACAGGACCATGCCTGGTGTTGCGCGCTGCAGGTTTGCAGAGTTCGGTGTCGTCTCTGAGCTTGGTTTGATCTGCCAGTGTGTTTCCTAGTATGTTGGCTCGTCCTCTAGTGCGTTTCCTTCTGTGTTTTCCGAATGCGTGTCTCAGTCTGGTGGTTTGTGAAGAGAATTTAACAAGGGAACGATTGCTGGCAGGTTTTGACAGTTCAATACTTTCACCTCAAACCGCTATGACCAGGGTTAGGGTTGGTTACAGACAGCGTGCAGAAGGGGCACGTTTGTTTCCAGTCTCCCGCCATAGCGGTAACCCACAGCTGCAGTGTCGCCGCTGGTCTGGCCCTCTGAAACTTGATCAGGTTCATAATCCAGCCCTCGTTCGGACGGCGACAGGCTTAGACACCGGACCCGTGCTTTACCCCAGAGGAGTGTGAGTCCAGTAGGCACAGCATGGTGTGTGTGTGTTTCTGTGTCCTCTCTCTCTTTTTCTCTCTCCTGCTCTGCTCCCTTAGGCATGTTTATGAGAAGTTATCATTTGCAAGAGGAGGTTAGACTCTAGAGGACTGCGGTTGTCCCACTATGCCCAGATTTCTGAGGTCTTTCTGGGCTTGCATGACTTCATTCCCTCTCAGAAATGGCTCGGTTACTTTTAGGTCGCTGTAAGTGGGCACACTCATTTCTACTGACTTAAAAATGCTTAATAACAATCAACTTTACCCACATCAGTCCAGTTTTAAAGTGATTGAACAGTATGAAGAGAGGAGGAAGGGCATAGCACATTCCTCCCAGCTGGCTCCTGCAACAACCCATAATGCAACATTCACCAGACAGGCAAGCAGACAGGGAGTCGACCGTGGAAACAACTTCCTGTCCATGCCAGGTCCATTTTCACCTGCTGTATTTTTAGACTTCTCCTATTCTTTTGAGGGGGGAATGCAAAGTGGTGTTTACTTTTGCCCTGGCACACACACACACACACACACAAATGCACAAACACACACTACACACACACACACTTACACACACACACTGCCAGCAAAGTGCTGTACTGTGAGAAACACAAAGACAATGCATTATGGCTCTAAGGATGTGTTGGTATGTGAAAGTTATGGACTTGGAGGCCTCATCCTTTTAACTCTTTACATGTTAAGTATCCTGCCACAGACTCAAAGGCATTCATCCAGAGCTAGATTTGTGGAATGACCATAAGGATAATCCGTACTGACAGCATATCAACATCTCCCAGGCCCCAACTGGGCTCCATCACCAACAGAGACTAAGTTGTAAAACTGTCAACATGGTTAACTACACTTTCATATCGTGTCGTACATCTCAACCTCAACTACCTCTCATACGCACTTTCCCAAGGCAATTTGACATCAAAAGGGGGGGCTTGTGTTCCGACTAACGAGCGTGGGTAATTGATATGAGCAATTATCGGGTGTTAAGAAGGGAGCGTGCATTAAGCTCATCAGCTGTTGACCACGGAAGAGAACAAAATGTCGACAGCATGTCGCACATACCAAACACAAATCTGACCAGTGTCCATTCTGCCAGGTCCTGGTGTGGGGCTGTACTTTACTTAGAGCTTTCTTTACAGACCATCCAACTAGACATAACATTGTGAGAAACGCTTAGCAAAGGGCAATGAAAGGAAATGTTTTTCAGCTCCAAGCACAACATACCATACAGGTTTTCTAGCAACATGGTTATACACAAGACTTTAATTGGTGGACATGTAAGTGTGTTAACATCCTCCATCACCAATGTTTCTCTGTAATTTAGTTCTGGAAAGTCTTCGGTTTATCTGGAAGTAAACAGTGTGTAGTATTGTGTTGGCGATGCCATGTGCCACTCCTGTGCCCTCAGCATGGTGGCTTCTCTCTCTGTGGCCCGCTTACTAAGCAGTGTTTTACCACACGAGTCTGACAGATTTCAAAACAAAACGTTTTTCAAATCCTCTCTCTTTTCTTCTTGTTTGTTTCCCCACACAGTTTACGGTAAAACCGTCATTTACAGTCATGACTAACCTTACCTAACTCTAACTGGGTAGGATAGAAGCGTCACTTTACTCTTAAGGCCTGAAAACTGTAAGCAAATGCTTGAGAAAAGATGTTAGAAGACTTAACACATGGAAATACTTGAAGACATCAAGCATGTCTAATTACATGTCTGCTAGTCATCTAACTTGTCTAAGTCGTTAAAGTGTCAGTTCTTCAGGCACTAGCCAAATTAACATGTAAGGTACACATGTCACATACACCTTGCAGCAGGTTGTGTGTGTGTGTGTGTGTGTGTGTGTGTCTCACAGTTTTCAACATACCAGACTCACATGATCCTCCTCTGCAGTCTTTGAGCTGTCGCCTACAGTATCTGTCATGCACGCTAGGACTGATAAAGACACACACACTCTGGCGCACGCACACCACAGTTTTTCCTGCATTGAAAAGGTTTGGAAGGCCTGCTTAAGGCTTTTCTTACCTCACCTAAGGCTTCGAGGAGAAAGAAAAAAAATGTATTGCTGCAATTTCATTTCACCAATCATGCTAAGCTATCGTTATGTTATAAACAACTAAGCATAATTTTTTGCAAGGAAAAACACACCATCGCTATTCTTTCAGTTTCTCTCTCTCTCAGACACACACACACACAAACGGGCGAGAGACCTAAAGGGCCTTTAACATTTCCAGCGTCATTATTGGCCATATCCGTCATTCCCTCTGCAACACAACAGGGCAAGATGGAGAAGCACAGGGGGATTTCAGGAGCCAATGTATCCTCATCGTCTATCACATGCATTCTCTCTCTCTCTCTCCTTCTCTCTCTGTCCTTCTCTCTCTCTCACTCTCCCCCTCCCTCTCTCTCTCTCTCCCTCTCTCTCTCTCTCTCTCTCTTTAGCACTTTCTGTCACAACATATGCTGAGTACAGTTAATGGAAGTTGGCACACAGCCAGCCTATCATTTAATGGTCCTATAGAATACAATGGAATGTGGTGATCGTCTGAACACACAGGGTTGTGTCACCAGAGGTTTATAGCCTGTAGATGTGGCACAAATCTTATTTTATACAGTATGTGACATCATGGGCACTGTGGCCTTCATTACAGGAATGTGTGTGTCACCTACTATCTATCTGTAATGACAGGAATCTGTGTGTGTATATCTCACTAACATCTTTACCTGCATCACAGGCACTGTGCATGAGTCTAATAGTTTGTTCTTGATCGTGTCTTACAGGAAAGTGTATCTATCTACGGTCGTACTGCAAGGAGTGCCCTTCAACATGAATACAGGTATGAAGACATTGCCACGCAGTGTGGGAAACTGTAGCACGATTGCATTTATGTATTTTATTATTTTGTATTTCATTTCACATGGCTATGATGAAGTAATGTTTGCTGCGACAACAGTATACGGCAAACTTGACATGTTTTATGAATTCATTTTTAACTATACACTGTAAATGTTTTTTTATTGCAGCTTTGTCAATTCAGTTGATCAGCAATTTAAGAAAAGTTGAATAACCATATTAGCATGTGGCTGAATTCACTTGCTTGTTCCCACCATCATAGGTGAATATCTTGCATATGAAGCTTCCGTATACTGTTTATTTCCCTCTCGCTTACGCATGAAGTCTCCATGTCTTCTTTATGTCATACGACTTGGCGCGCATCCTGAACTGTAGTGAATATTTCAGCTTTGTAGCCACTGTGCCTCATTCAGACTTCCTCAACCCTCATTTACCCTCAGTCATTGCTGCCAATGGTGCCTTGGATTTATTCCACAACTTATCTTCAGTAGCGGTTGTTTAACATTTCATGTTTAGAGTAGTGCAAGATCCAGGGGTCTTTAAAGTACTTTAAGAAGAAATGATTGCTGAATTATTTATTGAGAAACTGAGGTTGTATTTATGGTAAAACTTCGAAGATTTCCATCATTGCAGGCGAGACGCAGACTATGATAAAAGAAAATGTAAAAAAAGTCATAATAATAAGTCAAACAGCTCAAGTCAACAGTATTGATCAAGAAGAATTTTGAGAAGGGAGGTGAGATATGGTTGTACCGAGATGCAACGCCTCATCCCAGCTGCTCAGCTCCACCACACCTTGCATGCTGAGTGAGTCGCCTCTGCTCAGGAGAGCCGCCGCCCCCCCCCCCCCCCCCCCCCCCCCCCCGCCTGCCAGTGTCTCGTTACCCTCAGGATGATCAGGCAGTCTTGCCTCCGTCGACGGCTCTTATCAAACTGGACTGGACTGGCTTGTCTTTCCCCAAAAAGCCTGTTTACCAACATGAAACATTCACAGGAAGCTGTCATAAGGAAGGTGCCCTTCATGAGATGTGGTGCTGCTGCGTCAGCTCTGAGCTGTATACAATTCAAACAGCAAAGAAGAAATGGTGGAGACTTGATGTATTCAAGCTCAGAGCAACGAATTCCATATCTGGACTGTGTGTGTTTCACATTATTCCTGCAACGAATATCGCAGAAAAAAATATGGTGTGTGAAATAAACCTGGCATGAACTTTCTAATGTAGCAGTAATACTACACTGTTTGTACAGTGATTATTAACACAGTACTGAACTACCATGTGATATCTAAGTCCTGCTGGATACAAGCTGTCACCCCCCCCCACATTGCTTAGCTTGCGAGAAGAAAAATATTGTAAGGCATGTGCTTTGCCCCCTCTGCTGTGTGTGCGTGTGTGTTTGCATGGGTGTATGTGTGTGTGTGTGTGTGTATGTGTTTGTGTGTGTGTGTGCGTGCGTGTGTGTGTGTGCGCGCGTGTGTGCGCCCGTGTGTGTGTGTGTGTGCGCCCGTGTGTGTGTGTGTGCCTGTGTGTGTGTGTGCGCGCCTGTGTGTGTGTGTGCGTGTGCCTGCTTCGCCCCCACTGCTGCTCATGCTGCCTGGCTATGCTTCCCAGATAGCGGAGGGCGTGCTCACGCTGCCTTGTCACTCACCCTCTCCCCCATGAAGAGGGTACAGAGCTCCCCGAATCTGGCCACAGGTACTAACACAAGCACACACACACACACACACGCACACACACACACACACACACACACACGCACACACACACACGCACACACACGCACACACACACACACACACACGCACACACACACACACACACACACACGCAGCTTTAACATACAGTATAACCAACCCATGCTTGCTTGTATGGACAAAGACTCCCACCTGAAGGTGTAACATGCATGCAGACTCATATTAGAAGCTCTTTGTGTACATGACAGCATTGGACTGTATGTTGGAAAGTTCAAACAGAGGTAAGTTTAAACCGAGTTCATGGTTTGGCTTCCATGTAAACTATGGAAAATGCCCGTGACTTAGATTATGAAATGCACGCTTTGTCTTAGTGAGAAGTATTGGTCTCTTTTGGAAAACATTCTTGGACCATGATATGTTCTATTTACAGCTGTCAGTGTTGCTTTTTGAGTAAATGTTTCTGTTCTTGTTGACTTCCCTTTCCACGTCATCCTTCACTTCACTGTGTGACTCTCTTCCTCTGACGTCTTCCTTCACCCCCTGTGGCTCAGACCCAGGCCTTGAGGATAGAGAGGTCAAAAAACAACAAAATGGAAGCTTCTTCTCAGAGGAGTCTGCAGCATCAGTTCAGAACTCTCCTGTCAGAGCATGTCCACACATCCAGAATTCCCCAGGACACCAGTAGGAAGGAATCAGGCCTCGTCAGGGATGTTAAAACTCTGGTTCAGACACATTGTCAAAGCTGTTCCGGCCGGCGGCTGCACACTCAGCCTCTCTTGCACGCCCACCCACACACACACACTCACACATCTAATCTTCACCACCACCAAACCCCCGATCTCATTTCATATATTTATGTCCGTTTCGGGAAGAGAAAGATCCGAGTTTCTCTGTTCAGTTTGACTTGAATAAAGTAGTTTTTTTTCTCTGGCTGTGGGAGGCCAGATACCAGATCTATCATACTTAGAAATAGTTTCCTCCAGGACAACAGTAGCTAATTTTTCGTACAGTTATGAGAATGTGTGGGGAGCCTTGCTAGAGGACTAAAGGGTTGTGTATAAACAGCCTCACTTTTAACTTTTGATTCGAAACACACACCAACCTCTTTAAATGTCCCTCTAAAATATAATCTGTCTTGTCATTTTCTCTCTTTAGCATTTCCCATTTTGTGCCTTTAATTCTTCTATTCCCTCTCAGCTCTGATAATTGGTACCTAATCCCTACGCTGTTTCACTCTAATCTCCTGGTTGAGTGACAGTGTTACTAATAGGGGAGTGTACGTGTGTGAGTGTGTACGTGTGTACGTGTGTACGTGTGTGAGTGTGTGTGTGTGTGTAAGTGTATCTGATAAAGTAGTTCTGGACTTCAAATTTAAAATCCTTAAAAATCTTACCTTGTTACCTTACAGTACCTTGTTCATGACAAATACAGTAGCTCAAATGGATCAGGACTCACACCATCTATGAGACTGCTTAAATAAAAACCCACTAGGGATTGTCAAGAGGAGGGCCAAGGAATTCCAGTGTAGCTGTATTTGTTACTTGTGGCTATTGAACTGGAGTATGTGATTTACCCGGGGCCTTGCCTCTGTCTGGGTGTAGTAGTGGTTAGGGCCCCTAGCAGCCGAAGCTCAGAGACCGAGGACGTTCTGGGAATGCCAGACGGTCGGTCATGTGTTCCTGCAAACACACGTCCCCATCCACGCAGATGGGGAGTAAAGCGTCTATAATCTGCTGCTCGATGCAGGATTTCATCTATAGTTTGGCTGCCAAAGTGGTTTGTGGTTTATGTTTAATACCCTCAGAATAGCCGTTCAGATGACCAGCCTCTGCTCCTCTCACTCCTCCACTCAGCTGACCCGCGTTCCCAGATGAGGGCAGAAATGTGCTCCAGATAAATCCCCCCTCAACACGCTTCCCTTCTCTTCCCATCCTCCCCTTCTGCACCTCCCCCCCTTTACCTTTCGTTTTCTACGTGTGTCCCTCGTGTGTCCTCTAACCTTCTGTCTTCTAATCCTAACCGTCTGTACTCCAGTGCTCTCAGACTTGTCTTTTTCAGAACCTTCGTTCAGTTTCTTTCTTCCTCGCCTCCTGTTGTCTTCGGTGGAAGTTACTGCTCTGACCCCATGGGGAAAGTCTTTCATGTCTGATGCTGTGTGTTCATACGTGTTTGTTCTTCTCCCCCCCCTGCCCCCCCCCCCCCCCCCCCCCCCCCTCCTCCAGGCAGTGAGTCTCACTCGTCTGATTCAGGTAACCGAGCTTCGCTGTTCACATGGATGCGGTCTTTCCAAAGCGACGACGTCCTGACTGGTGTGACATTGACCGTGTGTGTGTGTGTGCGTGTGTGTGTGTGCGTGTGTGTAGATGGCTGGAGGTCACGGAGCGTCACCGATGGTCTGAGGAACGGGGAGGCCGGGGAGGCCAGCAGCTCCTCTCTGGCTGCCAAGGGCTTCCGCAGCGTCAGGCCCAACCTGCAGGACAAGAAGTCTCCCTCACAGGTACGCACCCTGGACCCCCCCCCCCCCACACACACACACACACACACACACACACGAGCGAGCACACCCTCATACTGTACACACACACTCTACTGACACACATATGTGCGTGCACACACACAAAAATAAATGTTTACACATCCAAGCGTGTGTGTACATGCTCCTCTCTTTTTCCTATCCAGTTCCTGTCATTATGTCCATGACCGAGGATATGTCCAACCCACTCTTAATGTTTCCCCCTTCAGCGACCTGTGTGTGTGTGTGTGCACGTTATGTGGGTACAGTTAAGCGAGCCATGTGCAGCGAGATCTTCTCAGTTTCCTAAAGCCGTGAGATCAGTGTGATTCCATGCCACCTCTTCCATGTCAGTTTGGAAATCTGGTCACTTCACAACTTAAATGCTTTTAACTGGTCTAAATGTATGTTTTTTTTCTCCCATATTTCCTCCCATGATTCCTCACTTGCTGTGTGAGCTTTATACTGCAATGACCGCTATGATTTTTCTCCCAGGTAAACATGTATTTTATTGTTGTTATCTTCACTCTCATTGGGTGTCCCTGCTGTCAATCAGGTTCCTCTCCCACCCCAGAGAAGAGAGAGCTACCAGTTCCCCCCCGCCGGTCTCTGCCCCCCCTCCTACAGTTCTCTCTCTGCTCTGGCCGATGTGTTGGGGACAGACGCTGGGTCCTTTGCTTCAGCCCAGAAGGAGCAAGTCGTCCTGAAGGAATCCTATACCATGAACAGCTCTTCTTCTTTCTCCTACTCTGGGAGCACCACCACCACCTCCTCCTCCTCCTTCCCCCTGTCCGATGCTGACCCCCAGAGCCCTCCCCTTAACACGCCCTCCCTCACCAACGACACCGCCACTCAGGCGTCCTCCACCCAGGCTGGGCGGAAGGTGTCCTCCCTCAAACTGACCCCTGTTACCATCCCCAACCCCCCCGAACACCTCCACCCCAAGCCCCAGACACCGGCCTCACCTCCCCCCCCGACCCCTCCCCCCCGCAAGGAGTCAAAAGGCCCTCAGGCCCAGGGTTACACGGCCTCGGTCTCCATCCAGATGACCCCCAAGGAGCCCCGGTCTCCTGATATCAAACCTCCGACCCCGACACAGCCTGAGGCACCAGCACCAAGTCCTGCTGCATCCCCAGTCTCTACCCCACCCTCAGCCCTAGCATCTGCCCCACCCTCCGCCCTAGCCTCTGCCCCACTTCCAGCCCCAGACTCTCCCTCTGCCCCAGCCCCAACCCCAGCCTCTGAGGCTCCAGCTCCGGCCCCAGCCCCAACCCCAGCCTCTGCCCCAGTCCCAATCCCAGCTCCAGCCCCAGCCCCAGCCTCTGCCCCAGCCCCAACCCCAGCCTCTGCCCCAACCCCAGCCCCAGCTCCAGCCGTAGGTGTCAGCAAGGTGGTGAAGCCTCCTCCTCCAGTCCCACCAAGACCAACCCTAGCAGATGTGCTGGTACAGACTCAAATCTTCTAATTAGCCTTGACAGATAACCTTGTTTTAACTCTTCCAACAGCACTGTTGTTTACGAGGCACCACCAACCAACAGACTAACAGTGACAATGACCTGTGTGTGTTTGAAATGCCTCCTTTCACAGCTGCCCCTGCACGGTGTGAGACACACACCTGTTTCACTAACGAGACATCTTACCTCCACAGTGGGAAGTAAACACATTTTCACGGCGTGACACTGAGTCACTTCCTGTCCTGTCCTCACTTCCTGTGTGCTTTGTGGCGAGCTGGCTGTAGGGACTCCACTCTAAAAACATCTTCATCTCTCCCCTCCTTTCCTCCACCTTCTTAAACCCTCTATCACTCCCCTCGCCCCCCCCCCCCCTTTTTTCATCTCCCCTTCCCTGAATCTCCACGCTCCTTCCCTCTATCTCTTTCCTCACTTCATCTCTCCTCTCCTTCCATCCATCCCTCCCTCCTTTTCCTCCGTCTCTCCACTCCTTCCCTCCATATTTTCCCTCCATCACCCGCCCCCTCCCTTCCTCCCCCATCCTCTCCATGACAGAACCCTCCCTCCCCTGACCCCGCCTCCCGCTGCTCCCCCTACCACTGCCACAGCTACGACTCCCTAGACTACCTGGCCGGCCTGATGCCCAAGGCCCTGTCGCCCACTCCGTACGCCCCGCTGGAGCGCGGCGTCGCCACGGGCAGCATTGGCGCGGGCGGCGGGGGGGCGGGGACGAACGCAGGCGGCACGGTGTGGGGGCTGCCGTCGCCCTCGGCCTCCCCGGTGACGGTGTCGGCTCTAAGCCACTACTCGTCGTCCACGGCGGGCCTCCTGGAGGAGCTGCAGATCTGCGGCCTGGACTCACCCAGGGCCTCGCCCACCCCCTCACCCACCCTCAGCCACTTCTCCGCCGCCGGCGGCACGGAAGACGCTCTAACCTCCGCCAGCTCCTCCGCCTCTGCGGTGACTAACGTAACTATCCACTCCTCCTCCTCCTCCACTCTGTCCCTCACACAGCACTAACGTACACACCTTCACGCTCCCTTCCCTCGCCCTCCCCCCCCCCCCCCCCATCCTTCGAAGCAGACTTGGGAGGAGTGAGACTCACACACACACACACACACACACCCAAACACACACTGTGTTCTCATGCTTGATCGTGGCCTTGTGAACTAAACACCGCTTTACTTTGACCAGATGTGGTGCTCCTGTATTCTGCCCCTCTTGTTTAATGTCTGTTTTCTGTTGTCTTTAATAGCTAATTAGTTACATCGTCCTTTCTCGTTTAAATGTGTGAATTGTAATTGATTTGAGTTTCATATTTAAATATATATGTACCGGTATTAAACATAATGTATGCATTCGACTTTCATTAACTCGTGAAAATGTTATAACACTTTTTTGTGTTTGCTTACTTAGAATTTAACCAAATGGTCTGTCTCTAATTTGGGGGGAAATATATATTGTTTTAAGCACTTTTTTAAGAGTAACCCTTTTGTTAACATATGGAATAATACTCACCTAACATGACAATGTATGATGACGTTTGTGAAAAAAACAGACTTGTTTGTTGACTTCCTGTGTGTTACTTCCAGACTTCCTGTCTGTGTTTGTGTGTGACTCACCAATATGTGTGTTTCCCTCACTAACCGGCTCACTTTGCAGTCTCACTGTTTCCTCTGAAACAGCATGACTCAACCAATCATGACATTGGCACTCCTCTTAGAAGATTCTAGAACCATTTCAGCCCACATTGCAACCTGCTTCTTGTGACCAGCTGATGTTTTCCTGTTGCAAACTTTTGTAGCTTTTACAAAAGGCAGCGGTGCGCTGTCATTGGTTGATATTCACCAATGAATGCCTGATTGGTTGGTTTGGGGCTGAGACCCCCCCCCCCCCCCCCCTCACCATAGAGGCCACTCTGATAGGCTCCCTGTCGCCCTGTGTATCCTTTAGGGTCAAGCAGCCATGAACGGAAGCTCTGCCCCCCCACAGAGACCTGTCTCCCCCCCAGGTTACCCCCCTCCCCCTACCTCCTTCAGCCCTGGGGTGCACGTCCAGCAGAGCTCAGGTGAGAGCAACACACACACACACACACAGATATACTTTATATACAGTACCTAAGACACACACACAAAACTACACACATACTCACACCACACATGGGCTTAGATGATTACATTACAATGCAAAATCCACTGTGCTCGGTGATGAAGTTGGACGTCCCCGATCACAAAATGCTGCCTGGTGTTGTTTCAGGAATAATGTCTTCTGGAGTGGAAAACCACCCTGCCCTGTCACACTCGTTAACACGCTACATTTCCTTAAGCCATTTTACCAAGTGCTCAAAGCACTTAACATCTAAATAACATCTGTAAATCTCTCTGTCTCGCAACGGATCCGTCATTTCTGCTTATGCATGTTCCGAATTAATGAATTCTCTCAACCCGCCAGCCAGCTGGCCAGGAACATGATTTAACCTGGGCATATTTTATTTTATTCTTTCATTGATCCAACACGTGATTTTTCTCCCTCCAATACATAATGGGGCTGTAATGTTCTTGTCTAGTTAAAGAGATGGAGGTGGCCAGATGCAGTGGGGGGGGGGGACGACGACATCATACAGTATGAGTTGTGGTCGACTGGACTAGGAGTGCTTAGGTTTGCAGATGGACTTTTCCCCTGTCATTCAAAGGATAAGCATTTTTCTCTGAATGTGCGTCTGAGAGAGAGAGGAACGATGGTTGAGACGGCTAATTTAGACCGTAGCGTGAATTCAGATTCAGATTACTTAATTTATCCTGGGGGAAACTACTTTGCAGCAATGGCACACAGTCTCGCAAAAGCACACAGGGGTAAGGGTGTGAGGTAAAATATTAGAAAAGTGTACACAGGGATAGGGCGGTGGGAGCAAATTGGGGGGCAGAGGCTTGGATAAATGATTATGTACAGACTATACAATTACAGTTATACGGTATTGGTCTTGTAGAATAACAGAATTGACCACATGTTCTTTGCTCATGACACACACACACACACGCGTGCGTGAAGAGGGGAGGGAGTCGGTGATGAGGGAGGCCGTGGTGTCAGGACACACCAGCGTGAGCAGCACGGTGCCCATCGCCCGCTTCACCGAGGAGGAGAAGAGGGTGTCGGTCATCAAGGCGCCACATTACGAGGGGATTGGCCCCGTGGATGAGACGGGAATACCCATCGCCATCCGCACGGTGAGAAACACACAAACACACACACCTACACAGACACACACACCTACACAGACACACACACCTACACAGACACACACACCTACACAGACACACACACCTACACAGACACACACACCTACACAGACACACACACCTACACAGACACACACACCTACACAGACACACACACCTACACAGACACACACACCTACACAGACACACACACCTACACAGACACACAGACTCCCATTCACGCACACAGACACAACACACACCCGTTGGCCCGCTCTTCTTGTCATTTCCTGGCACTGGCGGCCATTGTGTTCGGGCTGACTCATGCTCCAGGTATCTGTGTTGTTGTTGTGCTGCCCGGGGCAAGGAGGGGGGGCAGGGAGGGGGGCAGGGAGGTGGGCAGGGAGGGGGGCAGGGAGGGGGGGCAGGGAGGGGGGCAGGGAGGGGGGCAGGGAGGGGGGGCAGGGAGGGGGGCAGGGAGGGGGGGCAGGGAGGGGGGCAGGGAGGGGGCAGGGTGGAATGCTGAGGGTCTTTGTGTTCCTGCTCCTGTCCTGTGATATGTGAGCGGACCAGAGAGGGAGGAATGCTTTTGAGCTGTCAGCAGCTTTAGACCCTGAATTCAAAGCGTCTTTTCTCTTCCTCTGTCTCTTGTCTCCATCTCTTGCTCCTTTTCCTTGTGCGCTTGTTGGGATGAGGGTCAAAGTCCTCTATGTGGTCGTTGACTATCAGCAACTCTTTCTACCGGCCCAGTGTGTGAGTGTCTGACATCCAGGCTAACGGTATGCTTGTTAGATGTGTTGGGTTGTGTGTGTGTGTGTGTGTGTGTACACATATTGTAGCACCCACAGCTGCAGTGGTCTGAGTGTGTCTCATCTTGAAGAGCCCTTCGCGCTCTCGTCCTTGGCTTGTTAACGTGGTTGTGAAGAGCATGGATGCAGGCTTTGAGCAGAGCAAAGAGGAAAACGTCTTTAAAGCAGAGAGAGAGAGGGAGAGTGGAGGGGGAGTGAGAGGGAGGGATGGACGTAGAGAGAGGAGGGGAAGGGAGGGAGAGATGGGAGGGAACTTGCGCGAGAGAGAAGGGGGGGGTCGAGTGAGGGGGGGGAGAAAGAGACAGAAAGGAGGAGCGGAGAAAGAAGCAGATGCTCAGTGTTGTGGACGCGCTGAGAACATTTTTCAGGGTCCTCTGGTTGGTTACCATGGCTTTTTTGCAGAGGGATTGGCTCCTTATGAGGTCTGAGCAGCGCTCAGTCTGCGTTGTCCCTGGTCACACATCCACACACCCACGCACTCGGCTGACTCACACCCTGACACAGACACTTCATCCTCTGGGTTAAGAGTCCAATCACTGTACACTAGTGTTGAACCTGGAGAGCAGCAGATGAACGTCTCTCTGGTCGTCTGCTTGTCCCAGGCAGCAGGGCCCTTCACAGTAACACCAGCAGGATGGTAGACTGTGTATCTCGAAGATATTGCATGACAATAACTTTTTGGTTATGTATTGGTGGCTTGATGTGCTTAACGTGTCTGTGTATTGCTTGGGGTGGGTCTCTTTTCTCTCCATACAGACTGTGGATAGACCGAAGGACTGGTACAAGACCATGTTCAAGCAGATCCACATGGTGCACAAAGCAGGTGAGCAGTCCCATCGCCTGGGTGTCTTTGCATCTGTTACTCAGTCCTGTTCCATGAGGCTGGTCAAGCCTCAGGTGTGTGTGTGTGTGTGTGGGTGTGTGGGTGTGTGGGTGTGTGGGTGTGTGTGGGTGTAACTGTATTTGTGCCAGTCCTCGTTAAATCCGAACAGTGGATCCTCGGAGCCAGAACTCATTAACTTTCCTTTCTGTGCTAAGAGAGATGGGGAGTGAGACCAGAAGAGAGGGAGAGAGGAGAGAGTGGAAGAGGAACAGGAGAGAGGAGAGAGGGAGAGTGGAAGAGGAACAGGAGAGAGGGAGAGAGGGAGAGTGGAAGAGGAACAGGAGAGAGGAGAGAGAGGAGAGAGGGAGAGTGGAAGAGGAACAGGAGAGAGGGAGAGAGGGAGAGTGGAAGGGGAACAGGAGAGAGGGAGAGAGGAGAGAGGGAGAGTGGAAGGGGAACAGGAGAGAGGGAGAGAGGAGAGAGGGAGAGTGGAAGAGGAACAGGAGAGAGGGAGAGAGGAGAGAGGGAGAGTGGAAGAGGAACAGGAGAGAGGGAGAGAGGAGAGAGGGAGAGTGGAAGAGGAACAGGAGAGAGGGAGAGAGGAGAGAGGGAGAGTGGAAGAGGAACAGGAGAGAGGGAGAGAGAGAGAGCAGGAGAAGTGGAGGGAAAAGCTCTAATGGACACACCGATGTGCCAGAAGCTATACGCCCCTAGTGTGGTCTTCTCTAAATCACATAGTCAATATGAGGCTTGTTTGAACTCCACTGCCCACAGACACACACACACACACACACACACACACAGACTTACTCTCTACAGACACAACAACATATCCATGGACAAATAAGTTTCCCTCTCTCGGTCTCTCTCTCACACTCACACATAAGTACAGACGTGCTCTTTTAATTTGAATACGTTGCCATACTCCATAAATATCGACCAGCCCCCTTTCGTTGTCAGGGAAGCGACCTGCTGCTGTCTGAAAGTTTCCCTGAGACGAGCAGAATATTTCTGCTGTGCTAGACGCTGCCAACTGAGAGAGGCTGAGAAAGGCCAGCTCTCAGCAGTGTGTGTGTGTGTGTGTGTGTGTGTGTTGCGTGGCCTACTCACCCTTCCTTCATCTTTGTTTCTACAGATGATGACTATGCAGACACGTACAACGCCACATATGCCGTCATCAACAGTGGTGAGCCTGGTGCTAGCGTCAACAACACAGCTGGGTCTACCTCAGGTTCACTCTGTGCCTTTTCAAAGGATTTCTCTCTTTCTCCCTCTCGCATTCACTCTCTCTCTCTCTCTTCTTCCCTTTCGACTCCTCTTCCTCTCGCTCCGTCTCTTAGACTCCTATAGCGTACCCAGAGACCCCACCATGGCCCACCCTCCCCCCAGGACCCACACGTACCGGCCCCTAGCCAAGAGCCCCTCGGACAACGGGGGGCTCCTGGGGTCCCACAGGGAACCATCGCCCTCCCCCGTGCCCCCGCCGCCCCCGCCCATGCCCTCCCTCCTGCAGCTGAGGACCCGAGACAGCGACCGGGAACGGGAGTCGCCTGACACGTAAGACACACCCTACCCTGGTTTTGTTTTTAGGTGAACCTGCCTTTCAGCTCCACCGCACCAACATACAGACACACAAACACACACTGAAGCTCCGCCCCCCCACCACTTCCCAGGAACCAATGGGGTCCTCCCGACAGGAAGGTGGACACCAGGAAGTACCGAGCCGAGCCCAAGAGCATCTTCGAGTACGAGCCGGGGAAGTCGTCCATCCTGGAGCAAGAACGGCCGGTGAGTCTCCCTGAGGAGAGGAGACCCCACAGCCACATCCCCTCCACGCTGTCACACTTTCAATCCCCACTTTCACGTCCGAGCCATTAAAAAAAACTCCATTACCCATAATCACTTTGGCTAACAGCCTATTCCTGGTGCTCCCAGCAGGTGCAAGTCAATCTTAAGTACTGTTCTAAGATCAGTCCGTCTCTCTGATTAGCTACTGTGAGGAGGTTAAGGGCTGGCCTTGGGTCAGTGTCTGAAGGCCCCCACTCTAGCCGTCTGTTTTTCGTCTACTTTAGTTGCCAGTTATTTTTGGCTCTCTGAGGTTGAATGAAAAAGCAATTATATAACTGTACTTTATTCATATCACTCTGGTGGTGTGGGGGGAATTGAGGAATCCTTGAAGCATTCATAGAGTACTACTCTAACAGTTATTAAGTCTAACAAAATGGCAGATTAAGTAAAAGCAGTTTTGCATAAATCCTGATAATAGACTAGCAATGTGTATTGTTGTAGTGTTGATAATGAATATCTTAAAAGTTTGAAATGTTTCCTCATCCTGGAGTAAACTCACGTACTATCTCTTCGCAATATACATTACTGTAATCACAAATCCATTTTCTGTTCAAATCAGCTCCATCCATTTTTGTAAGCTTTCAAAAGGCTTTAGTTCTCCCAATCTGCTCTGTAATAGTAAATTCATATATGTGCTACTGGTGCTTCTGTGTGGAGTCTAGGAAGGAAGATACTGCAGATAGCAAACAGGGAGAGAGAAGTGAAGGAGGAGTTGTGAGTTGAAGGGGGAGGAAGGGAATGAGGTGAACCATTCGGTGGAGGAGGTGTGAAAGTCATGGACAGGATCCTGTAATGCAGTGATCCATTTCAGTTCCAGCTAGCTGGAGTCAGGCCTGGGGAATTCTAACGAAGCGAGCCTGCAATCTAAACTACCTGGGCAGATGAGAGACAAGCAGTTCACTTCCTCTCTCTCTCTATCTCTTCACCTTCCTCCATACCTCATGTTATTACATTGTCCAGGCTGTCTGTCTCTAGTGTTCTTATTGGTTGCAGTTATTCTTTCTTAGTTATACTATTCAGTCTAACTCTGTCCCTCTAGTACAGCCAGTCTACCACAGCTTCTAAAAGATGAGATATGAGACCTTCTGTGTGCGTGTGTGAGTGTGCGTGTGTGTGGGTGTGTATGTGTGTGTGGGTGTGCGTGTGTGTGAGTGTGTGTGTGTGTGTGTGTGTGTGCGCGTGCATGTGTGAGTGATGAAAAGCAGTATTGATAGCTGCTAACTCCTCCAGTTGTGTCGAGCTATGCTCCACTGAGAACATGACTCACCCCTCCTGAAGCTAATGTGGCTGCTTTGCAAGTCAGATACACGATGCCAGCGAGCAGCGCCACAGGAGGCCAGCTGGTTTTAAAACTACATTTCCCAATAGGCATGAGGGTTGGAAGTGTACCTGTCATGGTTGCGGCGCTGCAGTGAGTCACTCTCCAGTTCCCTTAAGTTAGGAGAGACTGAGTGGACAAACCAGCTTCAGGCGTGTGTGGTGGGATGTTCTTCAGTATACGGAAGGGTACCAGAGGGAATGATGGGAAGTGTAGTCTTCACTGGATCCACACCAGTTCCCTTCCCTGTGTTCTGAACCAGCATGCAGAATGTTTTGAAGTTACAGTTATGCAGTATGAGTGTATAGTATGCCCCCCTCTGGACACAATATGTAACTACAACTGCTAATGTTGTTTCGCAATAAATAAAAACTAAGAAAATATTTTTGTTAATTAAAGTCAGTGATAGCTAGATTTGTTTTTTTGAAAAGTTATTTTGTGGACCAAACCCTGCTACTGGCCCCTAGCCTAACCTCTCTCCATATATATCTCTCTTCGCTCTTTCTCCTCTCTGCTTCATCTCTCCCTCCTCTCCTCATCTCTCTTCCCTCCCTCTTTCATGTCTCTCTCCTCCTCTCTTCCTCCAGATATATGTGTTAAACCCAGATGATATAGATCTAGCAAACGAGCCTTGGTATAAGTTCTTTTCTGAGCTGGAGTTTGGTCGTCCGGTAAGTGGGAGCTCAGACAGTGCACCCCCCCCTCCCCCCCCCCCCCCCCCCCTCCCACCAGCACCGCCCTGGCTAGGGTGTACACCCGCCTCCTCCACCCCTACCCACCGTGCTGTCTGGGGGGGGGGGGGGGGGGGGCGGGGGGAAGGCTAGCTGTTTGGGGAGTGTTGGGGAGTGTTGCGGGGGGGGGGGGCATGCCTTCGTGCGGGGATGTGGCCTTGATGTCCGTCCTGGCCAGCCTCCTCCTCCTCAACTGGTCGGGTTATGTCTCTTCGATGCCAGGTGGTCTGGTGTCACGTTAGGGTCAGGCTCTCCGCAGCCAGCGAGGGCCTTGTTAGAGGTGAACCCCCAAACATTTAAACACTACAGACTACAACAACAACAAAACGCATTTAAAAAGCATTTAAAAAGCATTTAAAACGCATTTAAAACGCATTTAAAACGCATTTAAGAAGCATTCCTGAACGTGAGTCTCCTCCCTGACCATCAACCACCTGGCATTCAGGACCATGCTCTTCCTGTTTTGGCAAGGCGGTTTTTCTTTTTGCAGTGTGATTTTTGTGGCCTGCTGTAGAAAAGGTACCAGTAGGTCTGCGCAGGACACCCTGATCAACCCAGACATAGAGGTCAAAACTGGCCAACAGTTCCCAGACAGATGAGCTGGCCAGCTTCACTTCTGTCTGAACCATGTGACCCCTCTGCACAGTCCTACTGGCCCCCTCTGCTCTCTGTGGTAGCGGTGTGGTTTCTGTTCTGCTAGTCTGCCTGTTCGTCTGCCTTTCTCACTTCCGGTTGGTCGGCTGTCTTTGTCGGTAGAGGAATTCTGAAACACCGTCGCCCTCTGCTGGACAGAGGTAGCCATTTTGTTTTCCGTGGGGGCTTGGGCAAGTTGCTCTGATTTCTGATCAGCGAGTTGTCCCGTTTGGAACCATCCTAGATGTGAGAGGTGGGTGGGGAAACTGATCAGAGATCAGCGTTCAAACCCCAGAACTGCTCTGCTTCCGTGTCTGTGCAAGTACGGTTTAGAAAAACAAAGACTTATTCCAAACATTCAGATAGAAATGAGATGTCAACTGACACTGAACTCTTTGTGGCAGCGTAAAGAGTCTTGTCTAACCTAGAGGTTGCATTTCTATTTGCAATGTTTTCTATGTTGCACCCCACCGAATAAGTCGTCAGATACTTGGTATTTCCCTTCACAACATACACAACAAGACTGACGAGGTTGTTTTAGCGCAGGATGGATGTTAGCTGACTGTTCCAGTCACGTTGAAGCACAACTAAAATGGCATTAATTCACCGCAGCGCACAATCTACTCGAACCTCCAGTCCTCCACTGACTCACATGAACCCACTGTAGTGTTTCTCTGGCTTGCTTGCCTTCACAATCTGCATGTGTGTGTGTGTGTGTGTGTGTTAGTCACCGTGTGTGTGCCTGTGTGTTGCCGTGTGTACGTAGATTTTACATCAGTAGATGTATTCAACGGAAACTGAATATAGTCCTGCCAACAAACAAAAAAACATCCATTGTGTGTGTGCGTTTGTGTGTGTGTTTCTGAATCTTGTCCAGCTTCAGTTCCTCTGTTCTTCTAACTGATGTCATTCTCTCCAAATGTTTGTTTATACTCCTCCCCATGACGTCAACACTACCGTCTCTCCTCCACCACATCTTCACCCTCCTCCTCCTCCTCCTCCTCTTCCTCTTGCTGCTCACTGCTGCTGCTTGGGGCTGAAGCCTCCTAAAAAAAGATTGGATTATAATCCAGACAGCTCAGCTCGCCGATTCACTGAGGTAAACACACATTTGTCAGTATTGAGCTAGTATTGTTTAGTTCGTTTGCAAGGTTGTGTTTCCCGAATGACCAGTTTAGAGAAAGTGTGTTATGCTTAATATTTTGGCAGGTGTTGTTCTGCTAATTTTCATAAAATCCCCTATTGTATTTCTCCCAAAATAATAATTCATACATTTTCAACCCCATTTTCCATTTGTCAGTTGTGTTTGACATTTGACATTTTGGTGAAATAAGGCTGTTTGTGATACTGTATTTTTTTTTTGTATTTGTCTCAGATACTCGGGCGATGCCTTTTACAGTTGATTTGAACACATATTGTGTTGATGTCATGATCCAAATTTCACTCCTGTAAAAAAAACACCAAAAAAACACAGTTCACAGTTCATCCTCCAGAATATAACTGGTGAAGGTCTCTACCGATCTCTTCTATCAGGTTAGGATACTGTAAAAACAAACACAGCAGTGTAGCTAACAGCATCAGTAAATCTAGAAAAGGTTTGAACTTCAAACGGCTGTCTGACATGCACTGCCTCTAATCTCCTCCCCCAAGTACTCCCATTGGATGATGACATCCTAGGTACATCCCCCCTTGAATCTCCTCCACCAATAGCCTAAAAGGAGGTGGAGAGAGGAGAGGAATCAGTGAAAGCCTATAGAGGTTCAGCCCTGGTCTGTAAGCAGACATATGGACCTTTGTTACACACTGGGATCTGTTTCTGGGGAATCCACAGCACATTTTGACAGGGAATTATTGGCTCCTGATATTGTCTCTCCTCTCCTCAGTCCTCCGCTGTTGTTCTTCTGCTCTCCTGGGGAGCCTCTTACAGAGCCAGAGGTCAGAGTTCATCGCCATAGTGCCCGCCGCTACGCCCTGCAACCCCCTCCCCCCTTTCTCCTCTCAGGGCCAGACGAGCCATGTGGAACCTGCTTCGGTCTCCACGGGAGCCAGGGGGGAAGGTTTTGAGTGTTGCGCGGCGGCTCTGAAGCTGGGCTTTGTGCAGCGTCTCTCTGCGCCTCCTCTGGTCTTTGTTCCAGCGGCGGTCGCTCTCTCATCCTCCTCTTCTTCTGCTTTCTTCCAGACCTCCCTGCACATTGCCCCGGCAGACAGAGGCCCAGACAGGCCGGCCAGGTAAGCCCCTCCTTGATCTCTCCCCCCTGCCTAACCCTCATCCTCTCCCTCTCCCTCCATCAGTCATCTCACAGCCCCCTCCTGCTCTCTAAGCTCCCTATTGTTGGCCTGTGGTTCAATAGCAATCACAATCTGCCTTCATATCAGGGGTGTGTGTGTTCCCTCCCTGTGTGCTCCTGGTCACCAGCGCTGCCCCCCCCCCCCCCCCCCCCGCCCCCTCCTATAACCCTCCTCCCCGCATAAATTATCAAATTGATTCTTTCACCTCTTCCCCCCTCCTCCACACCCCGCTCGCTCGATCCCCTCCATCCCATCAGCTCTAAGTGAACGGAAAAGTGAGCAGAGGGACATTCTGAATGAGCAGTGTCATTCATGGAGGTGATATTGTGTAGGGTTTTGTTTCTGTGTAGTAAGTGTGGGCAGGTAGCAAGTAGAGGACATTTCTTTTTCATCACAAAGACCTTCCTCCCTTGGGATTCTAGTGAATTGACGACACTGGATGTCATGAATAAGTCATACAAATGCCGAAACGCCTAATTCATCCCTTGATTACATTTGTCAGGTTTCTTCTCGTTTTGGCTGTTATCAGTATAACCATGTTCACAGGTTCATGACCGACATCTTACAAACTTGAAGGCAGTGACTGTACCTGATAGATACATACAGTAAATACATACCATAGAAAACATACTTTGTATAGGTTCACATGACTTGATCACATGACTTGCCTCTGTGCTCCAGCGCTGCCAGTGACTACAGGAAGAGGAGGAAGTCGGAGCCGTCGGGGAGCCAGCCTGACGCCCGGCCGGGGGTGGAGCCGAGCCGGGGTCCCGTCTCCCCGAAACCCCTGGACCCCTACAGAGCCAGCAGCACCCTGAGGAAACCTGTCATCCGCTCCTCCCCCTCCTCCCCCTCCAGAGCCAAAGGTACACAAACACAAACCCACACACAAACCCCTCCCCCCCACGTTCATCCTCCCTCGATCAGAGAAGACAGGATCCCCCCCGTCTACACACTCTTACTCATTCTTGACATCCCGCACACAAATATTCCTCCTTTTCGGTTTTTTTTCTTTCTGAAAAATACAAATAAACACACACGCACACACACACACACACACACTGCACACACACTGCACACTGACAGAGGTTCTGCCCAGCAGCGGTCCCACTCACAGACACAAAGATGCAGCCAGCCTCTCACGCTATGCTGGGAATCTCTTCCAGGTCAAGGAGCGTGTGTGTCCACTCCCCAAGGCATGTGTTGACAGTGTGAACGAGCAAAGTCAATAGAGCTAATGTGATTGTTCTAACTAACTGTTACGTAAGAGGCCCTGTTACTGGATGTGCATGCGTGTTGTTGTGTGTTACGTTTAGAAAAGGCCCTCAGAAGTGCTTTCTCATCATCTGCTCCCAGTTCATCTGCAGTTGGCAGAGTTGAACAGCCTGAAGGATTAAGATTATCTTTTTTTTATATGCATATCTGTATTCTTTTACGGAGTGGATAACTTTTTCTTTCTCTCATGCTCTCTCGCGCTCGCCCTCTTTCGCTTTTCTGTTCCCTTTCTTCAAACTGTTTTTTTTAAGTCTTTCTGGGACAGTAACCTTCTCGATCCTAGCCCGTGTCTCCTTCAGGCCTCTCTCCTTCTTTCCATCTGTACTGGGTTAATGTCTCTCTCCCCCTCTTTGTCTCTCTCTCTCTCTCTCTCTCTCTCTCTCTCACCACGCTGCTGTTTTTTCGGACGTCCATTGTAAAGGTGGGGATGCATGTGACACGTACTCACCCAGTCTGAGCTCCCCGGGGTCGTACCTGCGCCCCTCTCTGTCCCCCTTGCACTCCACCCGGGGCTACGCCCTCACAGGCGACCCATCTTACCAGCACGCCGCCAGCTTTAAGATTGGCTGGCAGACACAGCGCCCAGACCCCCAGACGTGGAGCAGCGTGGAGGAACCTCCCGGAAAGATGAAGTCCCGCAGCTGCGACGACCTGCTCAACGACGGGCCGGCGGGCGCCGACGGGCCCAACGCCCTCCGCTCCGAGAGCGCCGGGTCGCTGGTTTGCGACGGAGACCCCGCCTCCTCCGGGCAAACGGGCTCCGCTTCCTCGCTGCCCCGCCCGCATCGCCGACGGGCGCACGACGCCCCCGGCTTCCTTCAGCTCTACCGCAAGATGCATCACATCGACCGCGCCCAGCTCATCCCCTCTGAGGTCATCCGCTCCGTCCGCGCCCGGATCCTGGACCTGGAGCGGCAGCCGCACCTCCACCGCCACCGCCTCTCTCCCTGGACGCCTTCCTGGGGCGTGGAGGTGCCGCGCGACGTGGTGCCCACCCGGATCTCCGAGTACGAGAGCCTCATTCAGAAGTCCAAATCCATGCCCAACCTGGGCGACAGCGAGGTGCCCTCGGGCGCCACCACACCGGGCGGTTCCTCGTCCAGGGCCAGCAGCAGCGGGGGAGGTGGGGTCGGCACGCCCGGGTGCCCCAAACGCCGCTTCTCCATCGAGTCTCTCCTAGAGGAGGACAACAACAACGGCGCCGCCCACCCGCACGCCGCGGACCGACCCCGCCACCAGCAAGCGAGAAGCCCACCCGAAGGCCAGCCGCGCTCTGAGCCGCACCCCGGGCAGGGCTTCCCCGTCCCGCACCCCCGCCACGCCCTCCCCTCCTCCGGCCACCGCGGCCACAACTACCCAGAGTACTCGGACAGCGAGCAGGACGCGGCGGCGTCCGACCTGAGCGACTTCATCCAGGTGGAGGGCTCGTCCTTCTGCAGCGAGAGCGACTTCGACCACTGCTCCCTCACCTCCTCTGAGAGCCTGTACGGCTCGTCCGCGCTCCGCCACCTCCGACACCCCCACCCCAGCCACCACCACCCCAACCCCGGCCACCAGAGCCTGGGCCAGAACCAGGGCTACCAGCACCGGCATCTCATCAGCTCTTGCAAAGGCCGCTGCCCGGCATCTTACACCCGCTTCACCACCATGCTGCGCCACGAGAGGGAGCGCGCTCGCCAGGAACGGGCCAGACCCCCTCAGCCTGGTCGTGGCGGAGCGGGGAGGGGCAGTGGCGGCCCCCACCAGCACCCCCAGAGCCCCGGGGCCCAGGGCCCGCAGAGCATGTCCAAACTGGCCTTCCTGGTCAGCCCTGTGCCTTTCCGCAGGAAAAAGGGCTCCCCCCCTACCGCCAGGAGGAGCGGCGCTGGGGGCCGGGGAGGCGGACAGCCCAAGACCAAAGAAGCCATCTACGAGGCACTAGACGCCGCCCTGAGGGACATCTACGAGCACATCCAGAGGGAGAGGGGCCACAGCAGAACCAGGCTAGCGGACGACAGCATCCTGAGGCGGCTCCTGGCCGAGCTGCTGCCGGACGTGCCTGAGAGAAGCTCCTCGCTGCGGGGGAGGAGAGGGAGCCGGCAGGGCGGCGGTCACTCCTCCATGTCGTCCTACCAGGACGGAAGCCCCACAGGGACATATGGCTCCCATAAGGCCGACACCTCCACGCCCAGGCTGCAGTCTCCGCTTAGTGCCTGTTACGATCGCCATGCCGACGCCTCCAATAACAATGACAATCCTGAGGAGCAGGGCAATGGGCATGGTCACAGCTACGCAGGTGGAACACACACACACACACACACACACAGCCAAGCCACAACCCTCCAATAGCATCCGAGGCCTCCCCCCCCCTCACCCGCTCATCCTCATCGACCCATCCGTGCACTCGTGAACTCGTACCATGACTCCTCAAGGAACCAACAAACTCTTACTCAGAAACTGCATGAAACTTGCTTATTTTCCTTTTATGGAAGAGATTTGTGGAAAACAGCTTGGTTCCATTTTGGTCCAACGTTTGTTTCCTTTCCTTCTTTTATTTCAATTTATTTTAAAAAAATGTGCCTTTTTCCGTTTTCATTCCCAACGTTTTCCTTTTTTATCCGTTGAGCAGTTTTGTCAGTGTTGTAGGTGCTGCATATCCATGGTCATGTGTGGACTCTGTGTGTGTGTGACCTCATTCTCATCATGGGTTCTATATTTCCATATGCATGCAGGTCAAAAGAGAAATCCCAAGAAAAAAATGAAATGCAGTTCTTATAACGTTCTTCCCCCCCTCATCTCCTTCCAGTTGTTCATTTCCTGAATGACATCATTTCCTGAATGATTTTGTTTCCCCCCCTTTCCTGCCTGTCTGTCATTTACTTTATTTCCTTGTATGACGTCATCGTCTTTTGGTGTAATACTGCACGTGAATGTGCCATCTCCATGGTAACCCTCTGGTGACTTCTTACCCCTTTTTTTCTGACCCAATCACAGACCAGGATGCCACCAGGGGGTATTCGACCATGGACGGGGGTCGGCACACCCCTCAGAACAGACGATCCACTCCAGACAGAGAGGTACGCACTTCCTGGTCCCTGACCTGGTCTCCCTCTTGAAGCCAGGATGAACTCAAGACTCGTTGACGTTCAGTGTTTCTGCTTCTTCTGCCTGACCCTGTTGTCTGATGCTGTGTATATGGACTGCACTGATGATGCATGCTGCCGTCCCTCCCTCCCCCTCCCTCCCCCTCCCTCCCTCCCCCCCCTCCCTCCCTCCCTCCCTCCCTCTTCTCTCTCTCTCACTCATCTCCAACAGGTCTCCCATAAGCAGATGACACAACTCATTCTCTTGTCTCTCCTCCATCAGAAGCAGCCGGCCAGAGCCATTTATGATTTTAAGGCCCAATCAGCTAAGTGAGTAACTCAGCATGAAGGATTTCGGTCTCGGTTCTCCTTGTGTGATGGAAGTATGGCTGGCATGGCAACCGCTTGAAACACACCCTTCATACCACACATGCTTTGTTTCTGTTATGGAAATACGTTTCCATTGCCATGTTTTATTACGAATCACTAACATTTGGATGGCTTGATGCTCAGCTGGATCTGAATGGCTTGATGGTTCAGTTAAAGCATGGGTGATGCCATCGTTTGATGGTCTTTAATAAGTAGAAGCATTGGAATGGACAAAGTTAAGATGTCATATGAGAATGTCATTTTATTTTTTACTTAATGGTAAATGGCTCAACCTTTGGAAACCGTGATGAAGGTTTTTACTCAGACTTTGCAAACACACACACACACACACTCACATATATTGTAGGGAGCTGAACTTCAAGAAGGGCGATGCGGTGAAAATCATCCGTCAGATCGACAGTAACTGGTACGAGGGAGAGCATCGTGGACGGGTGGGGATATTCCCCATCTCCTACGTCGAGGTGGGTGACACCCACATGTGGAAAGAGCTTCCTGTTTGTCCTTGAGTAGTTGGACTTACAATTTATTCTGAGGATGTCTCTCTCTCTTTCTTTCTGTCTCTCTCTCTTTCTTTCTGTCTCTCTCTCTATCTCCCCCCCTCTCTCTATCTCTCTCTCCCCCCCTCTCTCTCTCTCTCCCTCTCTCTCTCTCTCTCCATCTTTCTCTCTCTTTCACTCTCTCCCTCTCTCTCTCTCTCTCCATCTCTCTCTCCATCTCTCTCTCCCCCTCTCTCTCTCCATCTTTCTCTCTCTTTCACTCTCTCTCCCTCTCTCTCTCTCTCTCTCTCTCTCTCCATCTCTCTCTCCATCTCTCTCTCCCCCTCTCTCTCTCCATCTTTCTCTCTCTTTCACTCTCTCTCCCTCTCTCTCTCTCTCTCTCCATCTCTTTCTCTCTCTCTCTCTCTCCATCTCTCTTTCTCTCCATCTCTCTCTCCATCTCTCTCTCACACACACACCTTTCCAGAAGATGCCATCCACAGAGAAGCAGGAGCCAATCAGACCTCCTCCTCCAGCACACGTCAGAGAGATAGGGGAAGCGGTGGCACGCTACAACTTCAACGCTGACACCAACGTGGAGCTGTCTCTCCGAAAGGTAAACAGGAAATGGGGGAGTGTGCGTGTGTGTGTGTGATGTCTGGTCAGCTTGAGTTGTATGTGTACTTTTGGCTCGTGTGTGTTGAGTGTCAACACACATGAATAGGGTCTGTGTGTGTTTGTCTACATGTGAAGTGTGTGTGTGTGTGTGTGTGTGTGTGTCCTTTCCAGGGGGAGAAGGTGATTCTGCTGAGGCAGGTGGACCAGAACTGGTACGAGGGGAAGATTCCAGACACTAACAAGCAAGGCATCTTCCCAGTGTCTTATGTAGACATCCTCAAACGCTCCCCAGCCAAAAGCTCCGCCCACAGTTCCCCAGGCAACAGAACACAGGGTTCCACACCCACCAAGGTAGGGGCACGGCAGCAGAAGAAAAACTGCTCTTTAACAGGCAGAATATCTGTGTATATCTGTATGTATCGTTTTAGTGGAATTCTACCAGTGTTTTTGAACAAGGCTTTGTCTGATGAGACATAACTGGAAGTGTGAATGTTTCTGGCTGGGCTCGCTGGCTCTGCTGGACATGGTTCTTGGTGTTTCTGCTGTGCTGCCATGTTTGCCACCTGCCAAATCGTCTCGTCTCGTATTTCGTCGCTTCCAGGTTCCTGAAACTCCCACGAGTCTTTAGCATTTTGAATCTAAACTTCCTCAGCTTATCTGACCTTTTTTTTTTTTTTACGCCTCCAAATTTGCAAAGCCATCTGGGACGTGCGGTTTACAGTGAGAAGGTGTCCGTGGTCAGAATGGAGATTAGCTCAGCATAGCGAGGCTAATAGAAAGTTTCTGGAGCGAATCTGATACTCAGACACCTGCAACGCATGTGACAAGAACACACAAAGCTGATAATGAGAAGCGGGTGCTGATCTGGCCTGATAGCAGACCCTGTGGAGCTGGGGTGCCCAATCCTTGTCCTCGAGAGCCGCTGTCCTGACAGTTTTAGATGTTTCCCTGCTCCAGCACACCTGATTCTAATGAATGGGTCGTTATCAAGCTCTGTGGAAGCCTCATAATGATCAGTCATTAGAGTCAGGTGTGCTGGAGCAGGGAAACAGCTAAAATTGTCAGGACAGGGGCTCCCGAGGACCAGGATTGGTTACCCCTGTTGTGGAGGGAGTGGGCAGCGATGGGAGTGTGTCCCCTGGGGGGACCAGGCTGACTGCACACTGCTCTCTGAGACTCACGGCGTGAGGGAGTGTGCGGGCGCTGATGTCTAAACAGGCACTGCACACTCGATGCTACGTTGGAGTGGAGCTAAGAGGGAGGCGCAAGCTAAGGCGCTAATCGATGTTGCAAGTTTAACACTATGTCAGGGGTGTTGGTATTTTAGTAGAGGGGGTCATTTATGAGTTTGGTTTTACCACGTTGGCCGGACGGGTCAGGGGTCAAACTCCGCAGAGTGTCATGTTGCGATGTCCTCCCAGAATGCTAGTCGTAAGGTTGCTGGATGTGCGGTGCTTGATTTCACCCCCCTCACACCTCTTCTCTCCGGGTGTGTGAGACTTGACTCCCCCCCCCCCCCTTCCGCCCCCCTCCCTCTTGTCTTTCACTCATTTTGTCTTTTTCTCTCTGTTTCTGGAGCCCTTCCACAGCACTCCTCCACCCCCTCCTGTCCACCACCCCCACACCCAGGCCCCATCCTCCCACTCCCCGTCTCCCCTCCTCTCCCCGAGGGCGCTCTCCTTGCAGGCGGTCACCAGCGAATGGCTCTCCCTCACGCTGCTCGCATCTTCCCTCACCCACCCTTCCACCCCGGGTACCCCCATCCCCCCCACCCCTCCCCCTTTCCCCGCCAGCTACCTCCCTTATCTGGAAACCCAGGGCTCCAGCGTGACCCCGCCTGCCCCACCCAAAAGAGGCCTCACCCCTCCACCGCGCACCCTCTCTCGAAACTGGACCCCGGTAATTAAACAGGGGCTGTTTGATTTGAACCCCTGCCCCGCAGGCCTCTCTTTCTCCCCGCCCCCTCCGCCGGACCCTCCTTACTCTGTGGTTTCTCCTGTGCTCGGGGGTTACCTCAGTTCTGACAGCCGTATGGGACAAGGAAACCATGAGCAGACTCAGCCGTTCTACCTGACAGATGGAGGGGGGTTCTTCTGCACAGAGCCAGAGCCGGTGGCCCCCCCTACAGAAGTCCCTGAATGGTACAGGTCCATTACACAGCCAGTACAGATGAAAAAACCACCCCCATCTCAGAAACAGGAAGTAGTGGATCCCTATGACCAGCTATTGTCCATGATCTTGGACAGCCCATTAAGTCATGAAGATGGGGGAGTAATCCCTTTACCTTCAGAGGAACCTGTCTCCACTCAGTTCAGCAATGAAATACAGAGCCACGTCAAATCAGAGGCAGAGATTCATTCATCAATCACACCGGCTGACCAATCACAAAGCAACGTTACGTTGGAGGCGGAGTTTCGTAGGCCGCTGACAATGGAACTAGTGTCGTGGGACAGCCAATCAAAAACACTAAGTAGGGAGCAGACAGAATCCTATAGGCTACCGACAATGAAAGAGGTGGGATTTTCTGAGCTGTTTATTGAGGAAGAGGAGGACGCCACGGAAGAGAAAGGAAGGATGGAGGAAGGAGAAAACGAACAACAATTTGGCGCTGTAACATCAGGCCGTAGTGAAGGGATCACAGAGGTAGATTGTGTGGTGTGATATATTTTTTCTGTGCAAATTAAATAGCCTCAATATAGACCCTTCCCAGTACACATTACACTGGCACATCAAAGAGGACATTGCTCCTAATAGTTTAATCTCAGCTCACCTAACAGTCATGTTTTGTTTGGATGTATTGACTTGCTGTTGGAGCTGCTGTTATGGCAGTTTTTCCATCAAGGTTGACGTTCACAATGTTTATTTCCAGGTCGCTGCACGTTCCCAGTGTCAAGGCATTACGTGCACACCGATACAGCTCACCCCCATCACGCTCCCCCCATCGAGCTCACTTGTCTCACCCCCACCCCTCACCTCTCCTCCTGTCTCACCTCCTCCCTCCTCCTCCAGTACCTTGGGCTCATCACAGACGTTTGAAACGCTACACATCCCCTCTTCTCCCCCGTACTCCCCCCTCCCTACCTCTCACTCATCCTCTCCTCCTCCTTTCACTTCCTCACCTCTCCCCTTCTCTCACCTGTCCTCTTCTCCTCCCCCCTCCAGTTCCCCCCTTCCAACCTCTCACCCATCCTCTCTTCCTCCTCCCCCCTCCTCTGCCCCCCTCCCGACCTCTCACCCAGACTCTCCTTCTCCCCCCGCCTCTTCTCCCCTCCCCACCTCTCACCCATCCTCTCTTCCTCCTCCCCCCTCCTCTGCCCCCCTCCCGACCTCTCACCCATACTCTCCTTCTCCCCCCTCCCCTTCTCCCCTCCCCACCTCTCACCCATCCTCTCTTCCTCCTCCCCCCTCTTCTGCCCCCCTCCCCACCTCTCACCCAGACTCTCCTTCCCCCCCCTGCCCTTCTCCCCTCCCCACCTCTCACCCATCCTCTCCTCCCCCCTCTTATGCCCCTCTCTCGACCTCTCACCCATCCTCTCCTCCTCCCCCCTCCCCTTCCCCCCTCCCCACCTCTCACCCATCCTCTCCTCCTCCCCCCTCCCCTTCCCCCCTCCCCACCTCTCACCCATCCTCTCCTCCCCCCTCTTATGCCCCTCTCTCGACCTCTCACCCATCCTCTCCTCCTCCCCCCTCCCCTTCCCCCCTCCCCACCTCTCACCCATCCTCTCCTCCTCCCCCCTCCGCTTCCCCCCTCCCCACCTCTCACCCATCCTCTCCTCCTCCCCCCTCACCTTCCCCCCTTGCCACCTCTCACCCATCGTCCCCTCCTCCCCCCTCCTCACCCCTTCCATACTCTCACTCAACTCCTCCTTCCACCTCCTCACCCCTCCCCACCTCTCACCCTTCTCCTCCTCCTCCCACCTCCTCACCCCTCCCTACCTGGTCTCCCCTAGCATCAGCCCCTCTGTCATCCTCCCCTCCTCCTTCCTCCCCTGTCTCAAACACACAACACACACTTCCACCTCTGTCCTCCTTTCCACCTACCTCTCCCCTTCTCCCAGCCTCCTCCCCCACTCCCCCTGTGCCCCTCCCAGAGCCTAGGTCTCCTAAGATTAAGGTAAATAGAACGTAGTCATACTGAGAGTGAAGATGAGGATGATTGACAGAGTGATGGCCGATTTTAACCCTGCAATAAATCCACTCCATAGTGTGTTATGTGGCATCCATTGACTGTGGATACTTAGGCAAGCATGCTTAGGCAAGCATTTTACGCATGGATGTGATTATGTGTCATCAGAAACAATAATTGTCATGCGGTGACATATTAGACGCTCATTGGTGGCTAAGGTCGGAGTCTCATGTGTGTTTAACGACGCAATCAAGAGCCAAATGTGTGTGAGGATGTTTGTGGTTCAGCTTGGACAGACTGGCTGCACGTCAATGTCCTCTGTGATTCTCTAAGTTTCTTCAAAGTGTCTCCCAGGTAAGATGGCTGACTAAGGATTGTGCTTCTTTCAGCCGGCTTTTAAGCACGACCTTGTGGTTGAGGGTAAGCCCCCCCGTAGCCCCGGCTCAGCCAGGAGGTCCTGTTGGTCACCTGTTAGAGGTCGAAGGGTAGGGGGGTGTGGCTTTCTTACCCCATTTTGGTTTGACACTAGCAGCGGTGACGGATGTGTAACACAGAGCGAGCCAATGGGAACTGAGTATTCTAATACCCCCCCCCCTCCCGGTTTGGTTAGCCTGGTGTTGACTGCATGAGTTGTTCACTGATTGGTTAACGTTCTTCATGATGATTTTTTTGTCCTCCTAATTGGGGATTCTTTTCATGTTAAGGAATGGGTTTGGTCTTCTGTTCACTGATTGGTTGGCTAGCATTTCTTGTGCATTGTTTGTGGGTGTGTCTTCTTGATAATGGTTGCTGTCATGAAATCCAACGACAGAGGATACATGTCTGGATTTGTCCCCTAATAACCCAATCATTTTTTATGAATCACCCCCCCCCCCCCCCCGTTAATGTTTCATGCATGTACTGAACTTTTCTCTCTCTCTCTCTATCTGTGTCTCTGTCTCTCTCTTTCTCTCTGTCTCTCTCTCTTTCTTTGTCTCTCTCTGTCTCTATCTCTCTCTCTCTATCTCTGTCTCTGTCTCTCTCTTTCTCTCTCTGTATCCCTCCCTCTCTCTCTCTCTCTCTTTGTCTCTCTGTCTCTATCTCTCTCTCTCTTTGTCTCTCTCTTTTTCCCCTCAGCGTTTTGTGCAGGATGCCTATCCCAGTGGAGGAGATCCGTAAGTAACAAGCACCTAGACAGCACACCACCTCCTCACATATCTTCAGTACAGTACCACGCTCAGTCAGCTAGCTCAGTGAGCCATGGTCCTTTCAGACACTTCCATCCAAAGCGACACACATCTGGTGCGTGTTGTGCAGCAGATAATCAGGGATCAGAATGGAACAGGTTTCCCCTCAGTGATTAGAGCGGAAGGGATGGCGTTTGTACGTCACAGTTACGCAACAATAGCATTCAGATTCAGATCCAGAATACTTTATTGATCCCCTTGGGGAAACTCTTTGGCAGGACAGTGCCCCCTGAGGCGTTCAGACAAAGTAGATTTATCGGCACCAGGCCTTCTGAGATATCAGGATAACATGAGGAGAGGAAAACAACAAACCAAGACCTGCAAAAAACACCTCAGCAAACAGATAAGCAAACAGTAACAGTACAGCATTACAACAAGCAGGCGAAGGAGTTGAGGTTATGTGTGTTGTGTTATCGGTTGTGTTATCGGTGTTGACGAAGTTCGTGTGTTAGTGTAGTCTGTGTTGCTAATCACAACATTAACGGTGGTTGTGTTGGCAGGTACCAGGCCCTGTACAACTACACACCCCGCAACGAAGACGAGCTGGAGCTGAAGGAGGGAGACGTGGTTGACGTGATGGAGAAGTGTGACGATGGCTGGTTTGTTGGTAAGAAGACTCTGTCTCTTCCTCTCTCTTCTCTCCTAGTAAAAATAGATCGATCGTAACTCGCTTGGTCCATAAAAAAAAAAAAGAGACCCACTGCTGTTATCACTTATCCAGTCATGCGAAGTCCCTATTTTAAAGATGAGCTGACGAATGACACATATTTTAACGCTGTATCAGTTTCAAAGGTCTGAGGCTTCCAGTGTAGACACTTCTGTTTCGCATTTGTGTCGAAAAGGATACATATTTTTAATTATGAGAAAGAGATTTTTGTGATGTCGCTAAATGTCTTTCAGTCTTTTACATGAAATGTTCAACGTGGTCTCAGAATTCTCGACACTATCTTATATATTTGATATTAAAATGCTGAGATTGTTTCTGAAAGCACCAACAACCTCGACCACTAAGCGGCGCTAAAGCTTCTAGTTCTGTTGTTCATTACTGGTCTAAAATAACTCCCTCTTCTCAAATTTGGAAATGTCCACCTAATCTGTTTATCGCACACAGGCTGCGCCATCATCAAATAGAGGCTGTTCTCATAAAGAATTTCAACTTTGACCTTTAGTTCCCTGTTACCCCTTCCAGCTTCTTCATGATATTTTCTTTCTGCATTTGTGAATTGTTGCCAAATAGTTGGGCTATGTCTTAATATTCTGGGTTAGCTGGCAGGGGAAGGTTAGGTTGCTGGTGGAATGGTGATAAACACCGGTAACAGCTGGCGAAACCTTAACTTTGACAGGTTAATGTGGTAGCTATGTGAGTTGATGGGACTTGTCAGCCATTTTGTTGTTTAGATTCATTTCACTCATGTCCTAGTGCCAAATGTTTGACACATGACAGTATGACAGTAATAAATGGGATTTATAACTAGGCTAATCGGCCATACCATTTCTATATCTTTACATAAACTGACGTACGGTGTCATACAAAATTGTGACGGATGTTCCTAATTGTTGGTTGAAACGACAAGTACATGTTTTCTTTCTTCTTCCCTCCCTCTCTCTGCTTCGCTGTCTTTCTCTGGATCTAGGGACGTCTCGACGGAACAAGCTGTTTGGCACTTTCCCAGGAAATTATGTGAAGCAGCTATAATGAAGAGGTTTCGCCCCGGCCCTCCCCTTCAAGAGACCCTCATAAATCAGTCCGATATTAGTAGTAGTACAAACATCGTCTCCCCCTCCCATACACACACACACACACACGTTTCACATGGAAGGGTTCTTAGCTCTAACTAGCCATCTTTACCGGACGTAAATGTATTCCGAAGCAGTTATTTACCTTTAGCACTGCGGTTTTTGTATTCCAACCAGTGACCTTCTACCTTAGGTTTTTAATGGGGGGGGGGGGGGGGGGGGGGTGTCCGCCAGTGTCTGCATAACAATTGGACGGTGCACTTACGAAGCAATCGTGAAGAATCGTGGGTCTCCCTTCTAAATGGTTCCATCCTCTTCATCACTTGAAAAGGGATTGAATGGTTTCCTTGAACAGGCAATAACTTTGTGTTCTGATTGTCACTGTAAGTTCCGTTCTGGACTAGGAGGGAAAACATGGCTGCAGTGATGTCATATCCTGCCAGTGTCAAAGCTCCACACGTCCCACAGACTTAACACAAAAAGTGTATTTTGCTCTTGAATAGTGAAGTATTGGACAAAGCGATTCTACAGCAGGTTATTGTCCTTATTTAGGTTCATCAGATGCTGTTACAGTAGGTGAATTAGGATCAGGAAGCTAGCGAGACAACCCGATCATGTGTGAGAATCACCTGGGATAGTGAGGTAAGATTCCCACCGCAGTCTCTAACATGCAGCCATTCCCTAAGGAAGAGGACTGGTGGTGATGGATATAGAGGTCACGGTCAGTTTATAAGCAAATCGTTTGAGGGATTGTTTGTAGTTGAGCGTATAGATAATATCTTAACTTTCTAACATGCTTAGAGGAAGTCTCATTTTGTTGCTCTGCTTGAGCAACTGCATTTGTTATATGAGGAGGAGCAATGTTCACATAGTTTTTAACTACGAGTTAAAGACTCCTAGTTGGTCATTATAATTAATTAGCAGTCCACCACTGCAGACTCGGTTATTGTTGATTTTTTGGGGGGGCGAGATGGGGGTGGGGGGGGATTTGATAATGTTGGAAGGACGTATGCAAAACTGTTGGCCAGTTTTATATGTAAAATATATTTATGATGGGAGGAAATGTATTAAGTAGAGTTTTAGACATCTTTTTGAAGTGTCCTGTAGCCACAGAGTAACGCAAGGTGCACACACTATCGCTGCTCACTCAGTGGATTATACTCTTGTCAAAGTGCCCTACGGTGAAGTGTACTTTGCAACCAACAGCAAAAAAGACCCTTTCCTTTTAGGAAATTGTATTAATGTATTCCTGTGAGGTTTTATTTTGAGAGGTTTGTTATGGAATATTATCATCATGACCTGAGGTTACTGTAGCTAATGAAACTTCATTTAGCTGCCTGTGTGTCCAAATGTCATGGTTTCTGTATTAATTTAAGAAGGATTTAGGATAGATTAATAACCATTTATTTGAATATGACAGCCACGCTGACAGATCCTTTTTTTCACTAGATTGTGACTGCCCTTTTGCCTGCCTGAATGAATGATAGAATGACAGTATAATAATGTATTGTAGTCGTAGACATATTGTCAACATGGCTTTTTCTGTGTTCAGCAAATATGATTTATGACTTTCTTTGGCCTTCTTTGCATTTAAATGAGTATGAATTCAGATAGGCTGGACACTGACTGGAGAACAATCGTTAAAGCACCTTAATTATTCTTTAATTTCTTTCCTTCCTTTTTCCTCTTTGTTTCTCTCCACCACTCATTCTATCCAACACTGTCCCTGGGTTTGAGAACACGCTGTGTGTAACAGTGCTTTTGTATGCCTTTTGTATGAGAGCTGTAAAATGGCAGAAGTTCACTACTTTATAAAGTCTTCTTTATTTCTCACCCACCATCTGTTTGGGTTCCCTTTCTTTCTGGAGTTTATCTGTTTTTTTTAATCATTTGTTTTATTGCCAGTTGGGATCCAACAGTCCATCGCCCAGTTCTTCCACTCTTAATTCGGCATTGTACATTGTAATCATCCACATGTTGATAGTGAGACTAGGCCAGGGGTGGGCAATTCTGGTCCTCGAGGGCCACTGTCCTGAAGGTTTTAGATGTTTCCCTGCTCCAGCACACCTGATTCAAATGAACAGGTCGTTATCAAGCTCTGTGGAAGCCTGGTAATTATCGTCAGTTGTGTTAGATCAGGGAAAGACATAAAACCATCAGGACAGTGGCCCTCGAGGACCAGGATTGCCCACCCCTGGACTAGGCTGTGGTGGGCTTGGGTCTGCTCACTCCTGAACCATTCAGGTGAAAGGTTTGGTAACCACTGGCTTTCCATCTCACTCATGCACCGTGACACGCCACATCCTTAAACATCCTCTCAACTGAGGAAATCCCTTCCAGTAAAAACTAAAAACAGCATTTAAGCAAAATTTCATTAAAATAGTTAGTAATATTAGGAACTCCTTTTTTGATAGTGTTAGTGTTAAAATAACATATTAATGAGGTGTTATGAATTGTACCATTTTAACAAACAGTTTGTAATCAGTCTTTGCTACCACATTGGATTTGGAACAATGTTAGACTGCAGTTCTGGGGGGAAAACACTTTTATCTTTCCACTGCAGATTTTAACATTCAGTTTCTCATGCTGAAGGACTATTGTCTTTCTTAACTACGGAGCTGTATACTCCAGGGGACAATTAGGCTCTTCATAGTGTTTGTATTGACTGTAGAAATAGTTCCCACACTCAGTGTGTTCGTATCTCAAGCAGACTAAACACTTGTGCTGGCACACAAGGGTCTTTCTACAATAGGGTTATTTCTCTATTCACTTTTGTTTTGGGAGGGTTTATGGAACTGTATTCCTAATACAAATCTGCCTGACCATGCATAAGACATTGAAGAAGCTTCTGATTCACCACATGGACACATGGGGAAGAGGTCCTGTGAAATCATCTTTTTTTGGTGTTGAAATAATGATAAAGGTCTCGCTCATGGTGGCCTCATATTTTACTCCTGCATATGTTTGATGTTTTCATAATATGCCAGTTTGTTTGTCCTTGTTTGGCCAGGGAGCGATGCAGAAAGAAAATCCCTTATCCTGTTTTGAAGAAACACACAGCAGATATCACTGCTGCACTAAGAGGTGGGGGGGAAGGGGGGGAGGGATGGATGGCGGGAGAGAGAGTGGGAGAGAGGGAGAGAGGGAGAGTAGAGATGTCAGGGAAGAAAAATCGCCTTATTAATGCAACAGAAACCTCATCAACCTTATTTCTGTTATACACGTTTTCACACGTTCAGGTCCAGTTCACAAGAACACCAAAGGAATAAGACAGAAGACCAGCAGGGAGACTGAAAACCAAATGAGGAGAGAGAGAGACTGAGGAAGCAAGCGACCAGGGAAGAGAGGGAGAGGTAATGAGGAAAGTTTGAGACAGAGTGAAAGAAAGAGAAAAGGGAAAGGGAGAGTGATAGAGGAATAGGGAGAGAGAGAGAGGATGAAAAGAGCCTGGTGCTGAGCTCTGGGCCTGGGCCAGATCAATAGAAGGTGGAATGTGCCTGGGGGACCTCCAGGGCCTCTACACCAAGCTGCTCCTCCAGACCAAATAAGGAAAGGAGCAACAAGACCGGTCCACTACCAGAGGAGGCCAGCCTCCGCTCACAGCTGCCCAGGGATGAGAAGGGACGCGTGGGATGAACTCTGGGAGGCTGACCTCCCTCCACATTACTCGTGGAGATCCCAGAGGAGGTATTTATGCAGAGAAACACAGGACCAGAACAGGACACTGCTACACAGCTACCGCAGATAACTGCTCCCAAGGTGTAAGAGAGAGAGAGACAGAGGTCACGTGGAGGTGGAAATAAAAAGTGAGTTGTAGCAAGTTTTAAGAGCAAGAAAGAGAAAGAATGAGAAAAAAAGACTTAAAAGTGCACTGGCCCTTGAATCTGTCCAATTACCTCACTGTGGGGGCGGACTCTCTCCTCCCCTTCCCCCCTATCTCCCCCCTCGCTGGTTAAAAGGGTACATGGCTGTCCTGCCCCCTTGTTCGTTACTGTGGACCCTGTGTTGATAAAACAGACACACACACACACACACAGGAGGAAGCAGAGGAGAGAGACATGCCACTCACTGTAGTGCTGGAGGGGCCGGCCCCATGGGGGTTCCGACTGACGGGAGGCAAGGATTTCAACCAGCCCCTGACCGTATCCAGGGTGAGTTGGGTGTTCGTTTGTGTGTGATTGTGTGGATCTTTTTAACATTTTATTAGTACAGTTCAGCACACTGAAATAAATGTCCACGGTTTAACTTATTTCTCTCAGCTCTCAACACACCTGATTATACATATCTCTGCATCCTATCTCACTTTTTCACCCTGCCTCTCCTATCTTGTTTTCTTTCCCTCTCTCCCCCCCCTCTCGCTCTCTCCCCCTCTCTCTCTCTTGCTATCTATTCTGTCGTTGTTTATCTCTGTTTGTCTTTCCTCCAGTCATCCATGTTTGGCTCACTTCCATGTTAGCTTCAGTTGACTGTCTGATCTGGGATGAGAAACAGCAGGGCACAGCTCTCTCCATCTATCTGTCATGTCAGGGTTGGCTTCCAGACTGGCTGTCTGGGCTTTAAAATACTTATTTTGAGGTCTCTGGTCTGGGATTCAGATCCTGGGTCTAACATCATGGATCTGGGCTGCAGATTGTTTGCTAGCAGACTTTAGTCCTGGTACCTGTGTTTCAGAAAATGTCCACAACTTGGTTAGAAATAGCAGTTTGCATCATATGCACTGACTCACGCTCGTGCACACACACACACACACACACACACATGCAGAGAATCCCAAGCAGCTGGATCAACAGAGACTACTAGGAAAGGGTTTGTAAATTGAATAGTATCACAGAGGACAAACACCTGATAATCAGTTAGTCACTCATACAGAAATAGAAATCTACATCAAACATACTTATACATGTCCATAGTTACCCAGCTGTGCAGGAACAGGGAACAGAATGCATCGGCACACGCTGATGAAGAAGGATTTAGAATCTATTTTCTAGGCGTACTCATTGTTTAGCAGTTTGGGTGTCTGTGTGTGTTTTTTTATTAGTTGAGCATATTTGTCCAAATGTAGCTGTGTGTGTGTTCACTTCTCACCAGAAATGGGGAGTTACAGTAACCCCTGATTGGTGTGTGTGTGTGTGTGTGTGTGTCTATATTGGGGGTCTGACAGCAGGATGGGAGGCTGGAGGCGTTAGTGGGCTCGTGGGACCACCTCACACCTGTTGTGTTGGCAGACAGGTCACAGACTACTGAAGGCTGGATGAGAGACGAGAGGAAGAAGGGGGGGAGGAGGGGTGGAGATGGAAAGAGAGGACACATTTGTGGAGGTTACATAAAGAAGTGTGGACCTGTTAATAACTATGTACACATGTGTTGCCTTGTACCGTATATGAAGTAGTAGTCGAAGTATTTACAAATAAGAAATGATCTCTGCAAAGAAAATAAGACACATATGCTCTGTAAGTAATCTTCAAGTTTTCTAGGCCAGGGCCTAAATGTAACAGGGGGGAAACAGAAGGAATGCATGCCTGTAAATATAAATCACAGCCTCCATTTCTGATCTGATTCATCGCTCCAGCTTTCTCTATCCCTCTCTGCTGGGTTATTTATAACCCAGATGACCTAACCCAAACCTCAATGTAATGTCCCCTGTGTCAGATTCAGTCTCTCCTAAAGTTCAACTCTGCTGTTACATACTACTATCGCAATCCAGCAAGGTAGTATTACGCTTTATCCTAGTGAAACTACTGTCAGCGAATTCACACTATCGCCCCAAACTGACTAACCCACCTATTAGTAGCAGGTTGATAATGTAAGGTGTGAACAAGGCTGCCCTGAACAACATGATGTAGGTTACCTGACAACGTGATAGGTAGGAATAATGTAAATGCATAGTAGATGGGTTTTGGAAACACGCATTGGACAATTGTCATCTACTGTATTCTGCACAGAAGTGTTATCAGGACAACACACGTATCACACAATGGTTCCTTACCCAAGATCAAGCCTCCAGCATCCCCTGCCTGTCTGGAAAGTATCTCTGGGTGGGAAGTCCTCTTTGTTTATTCAGTCTGGACGAGGTTGGAGAAACAGTTTACATGCAGGCATACCAGGGAAGGCAATGAAGTACGACACGCTAATATTCACAGAGGATGTTTCTGGCCCATACACTTAGTCCTGGACAAATTTTGCAGCCACAGAACGATCTACAATCCTTTTCAGACATTATTGTTATGTATTTACATGTTTCGCTGTTTAAGTAATGAGTGGTATTATATAAAAGGTAAGTTCTGCCCTTAAATGGAACTCTATGGACACGATCGTGCCAGTCATGTTTAAAAAGCCAGGATGCAACAAACTAGAGACCAGACAGGTAGAGAGAGACAACATGCCTGTGTATTTTAGTCAGAAGTCTCTCCTCAGCTGTTTGTGTAACTGTGACAAATACAGCTCTGTTAGACCTATTAATAGGTTATATGCTGCATTAGACACCTGGTCTTCCTCTCTCACTCTCCGTCTCTCTCTCTCTCTGTCTCTCTCTCTCTCTCTGTTTCTCTCTCTGTCTCTCTCTCTCTCTCTCTTCTCTCTCTCTTCTCTCTCTCTCTTCTCTCTCTCTCTCTCTCTCTTCTCTTTCTCTTCTCTCTCTCTCTCTCTTCTCTCTCTCTTCTCTCTCTCTCTCTTCTCTCTCTCTTCTCTCTCTCTTCTCTCTCTCTCTCTTCTCTCTCTCTTCTCTCTCTCTCTTCTCTCTCTCTCTCTCTCTCTCTTCTCTCTCTCTTCTCTCTCTCAGTTGTTTCTCTGGTTCCTCTCAGACTTTTCACTGTATCTTCTAGACTTGTTGCTTTCTCTGTTCCCATCTCACCTCATTATTCCTCCTCTACCTCATGTCAGTCTTTCTCCATCCCCTCCACTCCATCCAACCTAATTCCCTCGCTCTTCATCCCATGCTCCCTCAGATTACTCCGGGGGGCAAGGCGGCCATGGCCGACCTGTGCCCGGGAGACGTGATCCTGGCCATTGAGGGGGAGTCGGCTGTGGACATGCTGCACTGTGACGCCCAGAACAAAATCAAGGAGGCGGCTGACAAGCTCAGCCTCACCGTGGAGAGGTCAGCAGTGGCAGCTCTCAGAAAGCTTTATTCACGTTGAATTCCTTATCTGTGGATCTCAGATTCTCGGCAGTGCATGAACAGAATCGGTTCCCAGGTACAATGAATCTGCTTGGAAATCGTCCAGAATAGATTTACAATGAGCTCTTGCATTCCTTAACTTTGATTCATACCCTGCTAAAAATCAATCCCAAGAGATGGCCCTAGCACACACACTCACAAACACCCATATTTTCCCCCTGGTGCATACCAGTACAACATATTCCCAGAAACACACACACACACACATAGTGTCTTTGGGCTGGTGTAGGATGTTGAATGACACCCAGCTCCAGCTCTGTGGCCCAGTTGTCAGGTTAAAATAATCTTCAGGGATCATCCTGAATCCTCTTGTGTTTGAGGTAAAACTGACCACTTCTCTGTGATCTTTGTGTTTGTCTGTTCCCAGGCCAGAAACAAGGCTATGGTCACCTCAAGTCACAGAAGACGGCAAAGTGAATCCTTTCAAAATCAATCTGGAAGCAGAGCAACAGGTGTGTGTGTTAAAATTAAGAGAGAGTGACTGAGAGGGACCGCAGATACCTAACAACCCACCAGTCAAAATGGTCATGGTCATCACAGAGTGCCTAAAACAACCAATCAGAGTACATCAAATGACTGACCAATCATCCTTCTTCCCTGCCTTCTCTCACCATGCAGGAGTTCAAACCCATCGGTACTGGTCACAACCGCAAGGCTCAGCCTTTTGTGGCGGCGGCCAACATTGACGACAAGCGTCAGGTGGTCAGTACAGCCTACAACACCCCCATTGGGCTGTACTCCTCAGGGAACATCCAAGATGCAATGCAGGGACAGATGAAGGGTCTTGTCCTCGACAAACCTGAGGGGTCAGTTATCACACACACACACACACCAAAAAAACACACACAGTCACATGCACAAACACACAGTCACATACAGACACACATGGTCACACATAGTTAAATCCACATCCGCTCATCCTGTTTATAGGAGAACTTTAACCACCAAAAATATTGTTTTACTGTCGGTTGTCACTCCATCAGCACCCTCTGTCACACCCTTTTAGTTTCCGCTCGGGGATTAATAAAGTATTTCTGATTCTGATTGGTTTGAAGTATTCCAATATCGCTGGTTCCCATTAACTTAAGAGGATCTCATTAGGCTATCAGAGACATGAGGCGTCGCCAGAGTTGACAAGAGTTTTAGAATAAAATAAAAAAAACAGTGTAGTTGCTCTGCTCAGCTCTGTCTGCAAGCAATCTTTAAAAAACTAAAATACTTGCTTGATAAATAAGATATGATGAATGTGATTGTTCCGAAGGAAATATGTATTGAACACATACAGTATCTGCTGCTGATTTATGAATAACACAGCACACATGTCATACACAAGAACACGGCACCTGTCTCTGATCTTATTTCTTTTCTCATCTATCTATTCTCTCCCTCTGTCCTCCCTGGATTTCCTTTTATGGGTGTTTGCCCCAGTGTTGTATCAGTGTCATCTCAGGCTGGTTGCTCTGATCTGATGGAGCCCCAGATTACCTCAAGCCCCAGGGCATGCTGGTCAAGAGCATCCCATCTGGCATGCTTCATTTCTCAGTACAATGTTTAGCCAGTCTCTCCTGAGTTTTGGAGGTGAACTGGGTGGTCTTTCCTACCTCAGGGCCCACAATGATGAATTAGATGTGAGGGGGAAATTGTTGCGAATGTTGTTGCTGCAGACAGACAGTCACAGCTGTCGAAGTGAGTTAACATTGTGTATGTGTGTGAGTGTTTGTCTGTTTACCTGTGTGTGTATGTGTGTGAGTGTTTGTCTGTTTACCTGTGTGTGTGTGTGTGTGTGTGTGTGCGTGCGTGTGTGTGTGTGCCCAGCTCTGTCCACTCACCTAAAGATGTGTGCTTCCGTGTGACCATGTGACCAGCCTTGCTGACCCTCACATGTGTTCTCCCAGCAGCAGCAAAACCTTGACCTCCATAGAGGAGTCTGATGTGTACCGCATGCTGCAGAAGGACCAGGAGGAACCTCAGGAACCACGGCAATCAGGATCCTTCAAGGCCCTCCAGGACTTTGTCGACAGTGATGGAAAGTTAAACATTGCCCCCCCCCCCCCCCCCCCCCCCTTAATGAGTGGCATTCAGATCATTTTTCAGCCTTTATGCTGTTCAGACCACCAAACATTTCTAGCAATTACAGTCACAACACTCACAGTTCTGATAACTGACAGTCTTTTTATTTTTTTTATGAGAGGCGTTAATTAAGACTATTTTTCTTGTACAGATGTCAAATTAATTTAGCCTTTCTCCTTTGTGTTGGCAGGCACCCGCCCTATTGTGACGAGGACAGTTAGAGCTCCAACAACCAAGCCAACTCCACCTGTTGGCAACCTTCAAAAACTGCCTCTCTGTGACAAGTGTGGGAATGGCATTGTGTTAGTACAACCTCATTTAAAAATCACAGAGAATAACAGCTGTATGAATCAGAACAACATAGAATGCATACCGAAATGCATTGTTGTAATTTGTCCTCAAATCAAGCATCTTATTGTGCCATCAAGCACTATAGGTTACTTCTTCATTACATTCAAATTTACCATCACATACTGACCAAAATGTTTTGGTACAGTATCTGTTAAATATCTGTCTATATCTACATTCTTATCTGGACTGACAGCCAGACTAAATGCTTGTGTTTGTGCTGTAATCTGATGTTTCATGCCCTGGTATCTCTTCCTGATCCACAGTGGAACAGTGGTGAAGGCCAGGGACAAATACCGTCACCCCGGCTGCTTCGTGTGCACTGACTGTGACATCAGCCTCAAACAGAAGGGCTATTTTTTTGTGGAGGGGGAGCTTTACTGTGAGACCCACGCCAGAGCTCGTACGAGACCTCCAGAGGGACACGACCTCATCACCACTTACCCCTCGGCATAGAACCTAAGCATCCTGTACTCTCAGACACACCTGCAGTGCCTTCACACACACACACACACACACACACCCTCCCACTCAGCCCCTGACTCACACCAACACCTTACCTGTGTCTGTGCACCCTCCCTCTGTCTAGCTAGGATGCTGTTTTTACTTTTACTCGCATTTTTGCCGTCATTTGAATGCTGTGTTTTTGCACATAATCTTGAAGTGCACTTGTGAATACACTCTCTGCCCCCACAAGTAGTGTTGTGTTGGCTCATACTGTGGTAAACACAGATGTAATAAGTAATTAAGTAAATTTGACAAAACTGTTGGCTGCAGTCTATTATTGTGACGCTAGGTGGTGATGTACAATCAGTAAATTACATTTAACCCGTTTTTCAAGTGCCTCTTCCAAGCCCTGCTTTAAAAAAAATTCAAGAGCGTGTTCCTACAAGTACTTTAAAATAACACATTTAATCAACTGGGATTCAAACCCTGAATCTTGCAGTTATTAGGCAGCAGCTCATCTCACTGAGCTAATTCCAAACTAACCCTGATTCATTTTCCAGGTGTTTTTCCAAGTGCCTCTGCCAATCTGTGCTTTAAAATATCAAATGTGACTAGCTGGGATTCAAACCCCCAACCTTGTATTTAAGAGGCAGCATCTCACCTCACTGAGCCAAATCCAGGCTAACACTAAAGGGTTCTCCGGGCATTTTTACAAGTGCCTCTTCCAATCTGTGCTTACATTTTTTGCCCCTAAATAGCTAGGATTCAAACCATCAACCTTCAGGACATGAGGCAGTGTCTCTCCTTACCAAATCCAAGCTGACATTTGAAGGTTCTCCGGGCGTTTTTCCAACAAGTGCTTTAAAATATCACAAGTAAACAGCTTGGATTCAAACCCTCAACCATGCGGTCATCGGGCAGCATCTCACCTCACTAATCTAATTCCAAGATAATCTAGATTCATTCTCCGGGTGTTTTTTAAGTGCCTCTGTCAACCTGTGCTTTAAAATATCACGTGAATAGCTGGGATTCAACCCCCCAACCTTGTGTTTAAACGGTAGTTCTCACCTCACTGAGCCAACTCCAGGCTAACACTAACCACATAGTCTATTGATTGGCAATTCAACGCTAGAGACAGGCATCAACCAGCCAATCCAGATAAACAAGATGTAATGCAACTAAGGCAAAAAACCTTTACATTATAATTGAATTAACATGTATATAATACAATATAATCTTGGTTTAAATGCATGTTTTGTTGTACAGACTTTAGATCTAAGTGGGTTTGATCACCTCCCCACATTTCTCAGATCACATTTAAGTTTCTCGCCTCCGCATCATTGCATCAAGGCAGGTGGACCTGGATCAAGGACACCAGCGCAAGACAATCGCCATTTTTTTCAGCCAAAGATTTGCACAAACATTCGTGGAATCTGAGAATTCCCATGGCATGTCTTCCTCTGAACCTTGGATGTTTAACCTTCACACTCCACAAAGCAATAGCTCAGGAGACCAAACTGCAAGGTTAGACTGTAAGTCAGAAAAGACCGTTGAACTTGAGCAGACTGTTGCCAGATTGGAAAATGCACTAGTTTCATTGGAGGAAGAAAACCTGAGTTTAAACAGAAAGATCATGGTATGGAAGTCATAACAACATGAAGCGAGATAAGCCAAGGGATACAGACACATGGAAGAGGGAGAAGGAGTCCCATGAGGAAAGCTGCCTCCTCTTAACGAAACAGAAACAGGACTTGGAGAAGAAGCTGAGAGAGACCAAGGATCGTTCGAAAGCGTGTGCCGACGAGCTCAGAAAGCTCCTTCATAAGTACGAAGGCTTCAAAGCCTGCAGCCAAACCCTGCAGAAGCAGAACAAGAGCCTTGCTAAAGAAAACCGCTGGTTGAAGGACACCCTGGACGCAGTGCAGGCAGGGGTCAGACCCAGAGACCCCAGTCTGTCTCTGGGGGCCAAAGAGGGAAGTGAAGGCATGGGGAAGTGTGACACCGTGGCTCAGTTCTTTGAGGACAACCGGACCCTCAGAGAGAAGCTGGAGGCCGACTCAAAGGACCTCAGAGAGCTTGAGGCCAGCATGAGGAGGCTGACAGAAGAGCAGGGGCTTATGGAGGCCTGCCACCACACAGTGCAGATGGAGAGAGATTACTGCAGGGGTAGGTGCACAAGCTGCACCAGGAGTACATCAAGCTCAGTGGCAAGATCTCTCTACAGCCGAGAGAGAGAAACCTTGCATCCTCCAAGATCATGGCTGGATCCGACAAGATGGTCGATTGGACCAGTGAGGATGAACTCAGTCCAAAGCTACCTCTGCATAGCAGCCCTATCACCAGAGAAATGCTGGACAACAGTACTGGTATGGTGACAAAGATACATCGTAAACTAACACAGTTGGTGGCCTTTTATATTATTTATGTATATTTTTTATATAATAAAAGCCATTTATAGATGATAGATTACATGATTCTGACACTGTCTTAATTGACAGCGTTGCATTGTCCTCATTAACTATTTAGGCGGGGAGACTATTGACCAGATAAGGAAGCGTTTGGAGGAGGATGAACAGAGGGGAGTGCAGAGGCACTAAACCATCCATCAGATCGAATGAGGTAAAGATGATGATGTTGCAAGCTGATCCTTCTCCATACATGGAACTACCACAACTGTGGTAGAGCACTCTGAACTACACAAGGGGATGAAACCTAGAGCTTTGTCCACTGCCTCTCAGGCTAATCTAGAAGAACCAGACGTTTATGTTTGGATAATTTTATTTCTTGATTTTATAATAGATATGTGTGGGTGTTTTGATTTTATTGTTTGGCTAGGGCAGCCATAATCTCATAGTAGTATGTAATCAGATATTCTTGAAACGCATACAACTTAGTATACAACCTGACTGATGAGACCAAGTGGTTACTACAGCTAGAAATGAATGTCTTGATACCAACACAGTGGTTTCACATTTCCTTGGATGATCCATCCATTCTCCTTGACCATGTGTAGCTTGTTAGACTACTTCACAACAGTAGGGGGAGCTGTAGTTCTGTTCTTATGTCACCTTCACACTTCAGTGATCTTCATTCACTTGAATTCAACATCAAAATAAGGATTCACTATAGTTTTAGTTTAAGCAGTAATACATCTATTTATTGTTAAAAATAAATAAAAATATGTAAACGTGCCTTTATTGCATATGTCATATATGGCGCACAACCTTTTAGTACGGTTTGTGTCTTGATCTCTGGCAGGTTTCCAAATGGCGTCTAATTGGGTTATCATCCTCAATACCACTAATAATCCCATTATATGTTGTACCCAGATGGTTGAAAAGTCATTCCTAAATATCTCTGTTAGTTTGATCATGTTCTTGGGTGAGTAGTACACATTCCTCAGGCTTTAAGCTTCAAAATATTTATGTCAGTGCAGCAATATCAGAGATGGCCAGTAGCAGTCAAAAACAAGGTCAACTTCACCCTCTTTAGAACTAGATACTTTCAGACGAGGAACAGACGAGACCAGATCAATGTCTTTCATTGTTGTCTCCCAAAGCCCTCATCTTAATTGCTGGATATTGATTTCCTCAAGTACTGTATTAGCATGTGCTATGATTAATTATATTTATCAACTGTTGCTTTTGATACTAATGCCTGCAACCATTCAGCCTTAATCTCTACTTGATATGATGGTTTAATGCGTGCATGCGAATCCACTGTCAGTCAACTAGTGGAACGTCACCTATCACTCAAGTCCCAAGCTAGTAAACTGGCACTTCTGAATAAAGGTGGTGGAACTTTGTTTAAACCATTTCCCCCTGTCCTTCAAAGACACGGTGTTGCCCAGACAGGACAGTTGTCGACCACAGCAGCCACTGCTCAATAAACCTTTGACAGAACGATTACTGGCGCGCGTGCTGAATGTACCATTAGTGGGTTACTAAAAATGGAAGCATTGAACCAAACCGTGTAGTCGCACCGCAACTCCTGAATCCCCAGCAATGGCAGTGAACTTAACAACAGGAAAGGATGGGGCTGTTTAAATGATTTAGCTCTGCTAGAGTCCTTGTGAGAACGTATAGAGTTAAGTGGTCTATTAGCCACCACCTACGGCAAGTGAGGTAGGGGGTCCGGAATGGTATAGATGGTAAACGTAAAAAGAAAAAAGAAGGAATAAGCCATAGACTGTCTAAAGAGTTGATCAGTTTTGTTCTTTGATAGCTACCGTGCTGTTTTGTTACCCAATCAGTTTCACTTACTCAAGAATACTTGATCTCAATAAATTAGATGTTCGATAGGCTTAATAGCGTTAGTAAGGGTTGGGATGAAAACCTACAGGAACGTAGCCCTCCAGGAACCGTGGAAACCGTGCAGTTCAGGTCAGAATCTCCAATAAATGCCCTCCAAACATGTAATGTTTGTGCTGTAATGTGACGTAATGTGCTGTCGGCTTTGAATCTTCATCAAGTCATTTGTTATGTTTGGAGGAACTTTTTACCACATTTATTAGTTACTGGTTTGACCTTCAATTTGCTGACAACCTGTTTAACTAAATAATGTTTTGATTACAACGGGTGTTTGATTAATGACCGCTGTCAGGGTTTGGCCTTCACACCCATTCTGAAAAAAAACAAAAACAATCCTGGGAGCTGCTCTAGTAGATCATTAAAGATCTCATAATTTACAGATGAAACATTAAAGACAATATAACATTTACTGTCAATGTATCAGAATTCAGGCCTACATATTTGCATTTAGTTCCAGTTATTCCCTGATGAGAAGTAGCAGTTGAAACATAATCTAAACCTCACTGACAACACAATTACCAAATGGGTGGCAGAAGAAGCATGACCGATAAACACTATGAAGTCCATTATTTTTAAAGAACCACCCTCATAGTGGTTTTTGCACCTTAAGATTTATAAAATGTCACATCAAATAGATTATAATTTTTTGGTACCATCTCAATAAATTAAAAACAGAATATACGAGCTTGCCATGAACGATTCACAACAGGTAATCTTTCTTCCAGATATCACGTCTCACGAACTCAAACGTTAGTGACTCTGAAGTCCGAATCTCTATCCCGATGGGGCTTCCTTTTCATGGAGTTCTGCGAGCCCGATTTGACCGTCTGGCCGCACTTACATACGGATAAGAAGGCGGCCCTGTAGTTGTTATTCATCCACCCGTAGAGGATGGGGTTGACGAAGGTGGAGCACATTGCCATGATGTGGAAGAGCGTAAAGAGCACTTTAAAGTCCTTCATGTCAAGGACACTGTTGTCTATGTCGATGGCCAGTTGGAAAGCATGGAATGGCAACCAGCTGACGGCGAAGACCACCACCACCGTCACCAGCATCTTGGTGGTCTTCCTCTTCCGTCGGTGGCGGTCGTTCCGGGCGCCGGGGCTCACGTGGTTCTTGAGCTTATTCCAGATGCGGATGTACGCGAAGGAGTTGATGGCCAGAGGGAGGCCGTATTGCACCAGAAGCATGGAGACGCTGTAGATGGTCCCATCCATGCCACTCTGTGGCCACTTCTCGGTGCACACATGGATGGTCTGCTCTGGCGAGAGAGCAAAGGTCCCGTACTCGCGGAATATCGCCAGAGGGCTTGCCAGGAGGGCGCTGGTGGCCCACGTGATGGCGATGACCACGGCGCACATGTCTTTGGACATCTTGGTCTCCAGATGGTAGACGATACTGCGATGGCGGTCCAGGGCGATGATGTTCAGAGTGATGGTGGAGACGTGCACAGCTAGGCCCTGGGCGTAAGGCACCATGAAGCACAGCACCTGGCCCAGCTTCCATTCCCCATGAAGGGTGTAGATCAGAGTGAACGGCAGACATAGAGTGTTTACCAGCAGGTCAGCCACGGCTAAATTCACAATGAAAAAGTTGGTGACGGTACGAAGGGTTTTGAACTTGTACACTACAAAGATAACCAGGGAATTTCCGATGACTCCAAAGAGTATGATAGTGCTGTAAGCAAGGATGAGTATCACCTGAACTCCGACTATCTTCGTACTGTCCTCCAATTCCAGAAAGTTATCTTCATTGAAAGAGTAACAGTTAGAGCAGTTGGAGGATTCTCTGAGTCCAGAATCCTCCATCAAGGTCATGTTTACTTGACTTACAATATCCATTGATATCATTCCCCTGTGGGGGTTTACAGATTCTGCAAAAGAATTAAGCATGGATTTGAATTAGAAAAAGAAAAAAAATCAAGGCATTCAAATCAAATGACTACAGTGAAACATGTAGTGCCAAAGTCTATGGTATAACCTCCATCTTGGTGTAAATATGAACCTGCCAAACCAAAAGTGAAATCCTGACATATCATTTTTTTAGTAGCCCACTGCAATAAATAACGTGAGCGTGGATACGTTAAATATAATTTTTTATGATCTATAAGTCATTTTCTTCACCCAAGGCGTATATGAGTGTATTGGCAGGTGTTGGCCTATCCGCCTTGCTGTTGTTTTTTATCGCATACTGAATTCAGGATGATCTAGTGACCTTTGTCAAGACACTATCAATCATAGGAAATAGCCAACACTGACACAGGAGTTTACTGACTTTTAAAAGATATATGTGCCAGGGTGCTGAAATGATTAAGGACAAATTTCACGTTGAAGTGCAAATTAAAAACTGGTGCACAAGTTATCCGCGTTGGTGTAAAGCTCCCCCAAAAATCTTGCCTAATATCTTCCTGTTCTTGAATTATCGTGTTTAATTTATTAATTTATTATCGTGTATGTAAGTTTATTCAGAGTTTTGGTAGGATACTGGATTTAGGGAACAACCTATGCCAATAATATCGTTGTCAAAGTAAACATCTGTCTTGTTTGAAAGGTCACATTTTTGTTTCTCTCTAATAAATTACTGACGACAAATTAATACACTGCGGCCGTAGAAAACCACAAGGCTATATGGCATTTGCGATTTCTTAATTAGCTGTAGTAAACACATTAATCTGTGTTTATTACAGGTATATACTCGAATTTGTCACGGTTAACCCATCGGCATCTCTGGTTTGTTTTATTTGTCACCAGTATTCAAGCAGGCTGTATTATATTTAAACTCAAACACGAAACCAATCAGTGGCAAACAGACAGCTATACCAAAATCCACTCACCTTGGTTCACAAAATTATTAATTGACGGTAATGAATAATTAAGTCTCGTCCTCCTTTTCCATGAGCGATAAGTTCCGTTGCTTCCAATGACGTTTACTTTGCCAAAGAAAACTCAGCATCCATATGTGCAAGTTTAGTTATACAGTACCACTTACAATTTCTTACCAATTATTTCTTAATATCTGAGTAAATATCAACTCCGACGAATAACTGATTTGAAGAACTGTCTACATTGTTAATTTGACAGAAATCCATGCTTTTTCTCCCATTGAGGTCGGCGCGCAAAGAGTGGATGCGCTCTGCTGTGGTCTGAGCAGAGAGGATGATGGAGAGAGTCCGAAGGAGGGAGAACGTGTTGAACGACAGAGAGGGGGCGTCCTTTCTTGACGAAAATAACCCCTGCCTCTGGGGAGAAAGGCTATGCCTCGTGATAAATATTTTTTGATCCGTTTTCAACATGAACAAACAAGACGTCTGAAAACGCCAGCTCTCAGTGTGTGGCTGACCCAGACACCCTGTAAGTCAAGGGGAGCCTATTCTGTGTGAGGTGAGCTACCTGCTGCAAATGACTTTGCTTTCCTTTTTTGCAATGTAAGTTATGGTGATACACGTGCTCATAAGACTATTTTACTCTGGAACACCTACATTTATTTTACTTACAAAGTTCACTAATTATGTATAGTATTGGTCTTAAGATTTTTTTTTTATAAAGAGACTTCTTGACATGATTTATATATATTTTTTCCAGTCTATCCCCAGATGATGATGATGGACGTCATGATTGATGGACAAAACAAGATGAGTGATGTTCTGTTTACTTCTCAGCTGTCTATGGTCAAATGGTCAGATGAGGACAGCTATTTGTGTTTAGGGTCGTAGGTTTTTGTTAGTTATTCTCAGTGTCAGGAAATGCACTCGTTAGGAACACAACGACAGTTTGTTTATCTAACAATGGGAAGCTTTTGATTCCTATCAGGTTTGAGCTGGTGATAATTGTCTAGCTAATTCCGTTCCCACCATTACCATCCAGGGCCACAAGTGATCGTCCAAATTAAGTTACCGTCCAGCACCCCCTATCCTTGACTCAATGCCAATATGCCCTCTTTGCAAACAGGCAGATGGTTATATAATGGCACAAACCGGGAAGCCCAGTCTTCAGGCCCAGGCTTCTTTAAAGCTCGTCTGGTTTTGTCGAGAGCTCGAGCGGTCCCCAAGGCAATTATAACATGCATTAGTCCTTAAGGCTCCTGGCAGGTCTCGCTCCCAACAAGTCTAGGGACCAGCTGACCTTCGTATAGGAGGAATGTCAGCGCTGGAATAAGGAGGTCCCGTTTATCATTTACGATCAGAGAAATCCCCATCGGATTCAGTCCAGTATGGGGATGTTTGTGGATGCCTTGGACAAACAAGCCATTGGTCTGGATAGCATCTTATAAATGTGAGTTTAAAGCTCCCCATAGATTACTGATAAGGCTCACTGCTGGAGATGCATTTTTCATCTTGGTTTAACCATTGATTTGAATTAACCATACTTGCATGTTAGTAGATATGACGTAACAATGAATGTGAGATTAAGGCAATTTACAGCAATAACCATGCAACCTTTTTATATATATACCATGTTCTGATCTTGCTAATACAGAGGCCTTTATTTCTAGTCTCAAAAGAATATTTTACTGATAAGGCATGCACATACTAAAAGGATATCTCTACCAGCACAATGCTCTACCTACATGTACATCCCTTGCCCTTTCGGAGCGAGCAGTGGCAATAGAATAGTAATTTGTTATTGATCTCTCTCTTCCATCTAGACGGTAATTAAGTTCCATCCATGGCTGAAATGGTTGATGCATGCCTAAATACCCACAATGGTTTTTTCATAGCTCAGTTCTCATCTGGCTTTGTACTACCCAGCAGTAGATTTAGCATTCTCAAGTACCCTAATTAACTCTGTTCCCAGCAACACAGAGTTTTATTGTCCAGTAGTGTTTATCCACATCGACTCTATTAAATTACACAAAGACCCAAATATAACCCGGGGGTTTGCAATTAGGCCTCCCTGCCTAATTGCAAACCTTTATGGAGATACCTGTTAGTCATACCTTAGTCATAGACCAAGCTCATTCAGGTGGGTTGTCTGAATAGAAAAGTGTATTGTCATTCCAATGGAGTTTTGTACTTTCTCATTTTCGGTCATGTTATTTGAGACGTACTTTAGATTTATTTCTGGCCTGGATTAAGACCCTGTATCTTAAATGATGCTGAGTTTCTCAGCTCCAATTGAAAAAATTCAGGTTTTTTATTAATAAATTCAATTTTTTTCGTACAAACCCTTAATTGAATCCTCATAGCAAGACAACCTTAATAATCTGAAAATAAGGTAAATTTTTAACATGATGAAGAAGTAGGATGGCTGGTGCCTTACACCTTGTTGCCAGCGGTGTCATCAGTTTAGTCTAACGTTACCACACACACACTTTCTCATGGCGAGCACTAATGGTCTTTGCTGTGTGGTCAACCGTATTCCCACCAGAAGATCTATCACAATTAACTGCCAATGCCGGCGCACAGAATTTACAAGTCGCTATTAATAAAGACAAGGCTGCTTGTAGCTGCACTGCCTCCATTTTAAATTACCCAGGCAGCAAGAGGGATGTGGGCACGAGGGAATCATCTTTATTTTCACTTCTACTTTCTTCTTTTGCCTGCATCGTGTCCTCTCATGTGATGTAGGAAATGTAGTTGCAGACTAATTGACAGGGGATTTCAAATTTTCGCTGGGTTTCTTCGATAAATATGTACTATACCACACTGATGAGAAGACCATTTAGTATATCTGCAGAGTTTGGTGTATGAATCTACGTTTGCTATAAAGGACGTATGGCTTGGGAGCGTACATTTACACACTTTTTAGAACACAAAACCTTTAGGATTTTTGCAAACAGACTCAATACAGTTAATGTATGTACATCAGACACACTTGCTTTATAATGGGTGAATATATATATATATATATATATATATATATAGATGGCAGATAGTTATTGTGGTCTTACCACAGAGAACACCCCTTTTAGAACCTTCAAGAATCATGCGCATCATGTTATCAAACAGCCTGGGTAACAGTAACAGATGGTAGGCAGATAGAAGGTCTTTACCAGAAGTGGCCTTAATCAAACTCATTTGTGAGTCCTTCTGCTATTGGTCTATGCCTTGTAAAAGTGAAGTAATCTTGGATTGTTCCCAGTAGAAACTGTAAGACTGAAATGACAAAGCCTCAGATGTGCCAGGCTCCTACCAGTAATGACTGCAATGCCACATCTGCATTGCAAGATAGAATTGCTCTCGAAAAGCCAGAGAGTTGTTCTCAAACTCAGCAGGAGGATTGTTACTCCACTGCCTTCTTAGTGGATCCAGTGAATGATAGACATGGACTGCCTCTACTACAAAATCAATATCGCCCTCTTTAGTCTGGATGATTGCCACAACGTGACTTCTGGGTAATGATCATGTATTATAGTTACTCTCTACCAGGCTGGCTTCTTCCAGGGTCAGAACAGGGCATGAATCTGGCAGGTTTTTTATAAAGCAAGGAAGAACAACCTGACATGAAGTGGTGCTTCCCAGAATGTTAGTGCAAGGACTGAAATTGAGACGGCAGCAATGTTGAATAATTCAACTACATATTGTAGTTGTAAAAGGCAGGCATTTTATCTGTTGGGAAGGTAGAAAGACGTTTGATCTGATCAAAACTATAGCTTTCCAATATCTAATTTTCTGACCTACAGTTACAGGGGTAAGAGAAGAGTACAACTGAGTACAAACTAATTCGACATTGGATAATGTGTGTACAGGCCAGGCTATTTACTGTTGGCCAGCATTCCATTTACTGTTATATGTTCAATCTACCCTTGCTGGAATCTAATTTTGTATCCTGCTAATACCCTGCTATGACAGAAGGGTTGATTATTCTCTCTGCTCTTCTCCTACTTAGTCCATGTAGCCTCATCAGACTGTTCTTGTTCCAGATTTGGGATGGTGAGGGACAGTCGATTGGAGAGATGAGAAGGTCGAATGGAAGCGTAGGAGAGCTGGAAATGGAAGGGGGGAGGAGGGGGGGGGGCCTGAAGAGAACCGTAGATTGAGAGAGTGGTAGGAAGACCTGGGTCCATTAGAAATGGACTGAATTTGGAACTGCGTTATGTCACACAGGCTGCTATAATGAGGTGATTGCAAGGTGTCCTCTGTAACCACCCTTACTTTTCTGTCATTATTGCTCGGGGAAAAGTAATATGGTTCTGCCGGGTTTTTTTGTTGTTGCCTAACCTAGACAAGTACAGTCATTTCAGTGGATTATCACATTTCATTTGAACTTTGTTTTGAGGTTCTAGGGAGCATCTTCCTTAGAGTATAATGCTGCCTGAATGTTTTTCTCAATGTATTAAGCAGGCTTGGCTGAACATATGTTTTCTAGCAGCGTTATGAATGTTTGCAACCACGTGTTTTAGAATTTAAACATTTGTCTCAAGAGATTCTTCACATACTTTAATCTTCAGTCATCTAGAAAACTATAATTTACTTGTTGGCACTGAAATTATCATTTTCCTTCCATCCACTAAGGCTAAGCCATTTAAGTCAAGTGTATGGTTCATTACCAAAGGATTAGCATCGCATTTAGTATTTTCTTTGTTTCCATCTCTTCTCTGAGAACTGACATTGCCTACTGGCAAAATTCTGTTGTCTGTTAGCGACAGTTTCTGCGGATTTGCAGTCGACTGAAGCCCAATGGGCAGAAATGTAACTGATTTAATAACAAATATATTTCATAAAATCCCGTCTGTGCCTTTTAACAAGCCTGAGGTATTTCACAGCATTCACATGCATCTAGCAGTTGACGTGTTCCATTTATGGACAGCACAGACCAAAGTTGTCTTAGTTAATTAAGAGGGAGTCAACCAACCATCGTGTTAGTACTGGGGTCATTAGGGAACAGTAGAAGGCCACAGGAGACCAGGGCTATTTACTTGACCACTGAACATCAGCACGCCATGTTACAGAGAATACAAAAATTTATTGCACATTGTCCAAGCCAACATTATAATTTTCTTTTCTTTTTTACAGTCATTTACACCGTTTTCCACGTTTCCACAGAAAACATGGCTTGCTCCAGGACCACAGTGAATGTTCAGCTATTTAACTATGGAACTAGAAGTTCAGGTCCTAACTTCCACTGTAACTAAACTATTAAAACAAAGTTTAATTCATGCGTTTCGACAACAGCGTGTTGCCGTTCACGGCCAGTTTCAATCTGTCTTTTTCCCCATAGAGCTTAGTTTCCACTCTCAGTAAACATTCTGCCATTCCTTTCTAGAGTCTTTTGACGTCAGCCATGTTGTTTTCAGTGGTTTCAAGATGCCATCCAGATGGTGAAGGGGAGCACGAGGGTGGGTAGAGTGGTGAGAGGCGTCAGGCAGCCCAGGTAGAACATAGTGGCCACACTACCAATGGCTGTCAGGTAGGCATTCATCCTGCTGCAGAAGATTTTCCTGGTTGCCGTACAGAACTGCAAGAGACAGAATTATGACTTTGTTAACCAAGTTGGATGATTTATCATTTTAGTGGTATTTATACAGTATGTAAATATGAAGCTTGATCGATAGATTGGTGATAGTTATTCAATTGATACTGTTTTATTATATCTAGGTAATCAAATCCCGCTGTTTGAGCCAGTAGCTGATACCTACTAACTAGTAGGTGTTAAATAACACTAGATGGTGCTGCTCACCAGTACTGTGGGCTATGTGAGTTCAACTTCCAGTTTGGAACTCTGGATGCCTTGAAAAAAAGCTGGCTGTTCTGTCAGTGCCAAGCATGGTTTTCTTAAATGAATGTTCCATCAGTATCGTTATCTTACAGATAAAGGTTATTGACGGCTAGTCATTTAGCAGACTCTCTGATTTACAGCAAGTACAGGGATATCCCCGCCTGAGGCAAGTAGGGTGAAGTGCCTTGCCAAAGGACACAACGTCCTGTTGGCACAGCCAAGGGTTCGAACCAGGGACCTTCTGATTACTAGCCCGACACCCTCACTGCTCAGCCACCTGACTCCCAATAGATAATTTTAATATTAATATATATATATATATATATAGAAATGTAATATGGTATTTGGATAATGCATGATTAAATAACTTTTCAGTATCCTGAAAAATATATTGTTACCATAAAATAGGATTCACATTATAAATAATTTAAAAGTTATGTAATTCAATTGTTGCACGCTTTTAGTTAAATAACACACACAAACCGAAACTAATCAATCAATGTTCCCATGAAACCGCACTTTAAAGCCTCTCTAATGCAATCGGCTTCTGAAAGAAAGTTGCATCCACTGCATTCCAAAGGAATTTACATTCAGATTATCTTATTTTTCTTGTGGAATTAAGCAGAGCACTTTCCCATACAATCCCTCACAGTATTAGGAAGCTTTCCCACACTCAAAACGTTTAAGAACAATTCCCATCATGTTACTTTACTCATCTTGTTGCTATATAAAGTAACTACGCATTAGGAGACTTTGAAAAGCTTCTACAATTCTGCACTCTTGTTCACTCCCAGTTACCCAGCACAATCCAAAATGGAATTGATATAATTTGGACATCACAATAGAATAGAATGGAGGGAACAGTAAAACACTTAAGGAGATCAGGGCTATTCACTAGCACTAAAGTACATCTATCTTAACCTGACAGAAATAGAAGTTATTGTATACTTCTCGGAAGCCATTATTGATTCCTGACCATTGTTTGATCCTGTGTCCCTCTGCTGCCTACCTGGTAAGTCTGGTAGCTGATGGCCAGTCCGTAGCGACAGTACATGACGTAGTGTTCACAGTTGTACCACAGCAGACTGTAGGTGACCGAGCCCATCATCTTCTCCGCCCTCCTGCCTATCTCGTCCCCATCCAAGGGAGGCACACTGCATAGCTTGTCCGTGTGGTTGACGAGGATCTCTGAACCGTAGGCAAAGTCGGTCAGGGAGTCGACTCTGACGCTCGCCACCTTAGCAATGGCCCCCAGTATCAAACGAATGTTGGACACCATGGTGCTGATGGCAGATTTGTTCTTGGTGATCAAAGGTAGGATGTCTGGGATGAGGTGGGCCACACGGCCATCGCCCAGGTAGATACCGAAGTGAGTGAACATGGTCCTAGGCACCTCCAGTAGATCCCCACGCTTGTAGAGCTTCGGGTCTGGGCTCTGATGGTTCTTGTCCTCCATTGTGGAGGCCATGAAGAGAAGGTTGAGGAGTTGAAGATTGAACATGATGGCAAATACAAGGAATGTTAGGCCTCCACTGTGTTTTTATTTGTCTCAGTTTAGGGAGGAGCTTGGTTGATGGGATTAGAGATTAGTCAATTTTTCTGTGAGATTTTCTTGCAAATAAAGGTGCTTATTCCATTGCACATGTTCCTTTGGAGGATTCAATTTCACAACCTAGACACAATTGGCCATTTAATTAGGGAACGTGTTCTATTAAAAGAACTTGTTACGAAATATTGGCAATTTTTTTTGGTAATTCTTATGAAATAAATCCTAGTTCAGAATGTTTTTCTAATTGGTTGGTATAAACAGTCTGAATGGTTTAATTGTCTGGACGTGGCCCCTTAATATATCATTGTGAAACAGAAAGCAACAAAGGCCTATGTGATTATGACTCATAATGTGAAAAGCAGTCCTGACTGTTCGTATTTTACAGATATGTGGTTACATTTACTAAAAGTGTATGTGGTTCTGAACATGGATCTATGAGATATTCAAACCTTTGTGCCAAATCTGCTTTTATTTGTATTCACATTTCAGTTATTTTTAGTGCATTTTAACATAAAGAACATTTTATTTTCTCTATAGCCTACATATTGTACTGTATCACATTGAATTTTCAGGATCGACAGTCTGTTATAATGACTACACAAAAAGTAGCCTAATATAAAATTTATTTACAATCGTACATGTATTTATCATGTGCATAAAGCATTAATACTTGGATCCCATTAGCTCATTGGGTCTACATCAACACTGACATTTTGAAAAGTAAAGAGTAACTAAAATAAATAATGTCTGCCGAAACCAATTCCTTCATTCAGTCCATAAAAAAATAAATTGCTGTCAAGGGGACATGTTGTGATGCTTTTCATGAATATTCATTCATTTATGGTTTCCTGACATGCTCAGTGATATATGAATACAATCATTTAAAATTAGGTTAGCCTCAGAGATTTGTAAAATCACTTTTGTAAAAGATAGTCAGAAACAAGATCAGGATTCATGTGTTTAGCTGTGCTAAAGTTTTCAACATGGTTTTAACAACAAAACTTTTATCACATATGACATTTATTTTCTCTATTACAGGATGTAAAATAGAGGCTGACTTCTCATCCGTCATCTATAAAAGCATTTGGAGGAAAAAGAGTTAGGTGTTGTAAGGCGTTTCAAGGTTTCCCCCCCATGTGAAAGCGTTATAGCGTAATTAATCGTCCTATGAGCTGTTTGTAGATGTCTGCTCTTCAGCCAGCTACCCACAGGATGAAGGAAATAAGAATTGTGGGTATGGCAGTGGAGGGTGTTAGGCCGAAGCAGGCGATGTAAATCATTCCCACCAGGACTGTAAGATGTATAGTTCTCTGGTCTCTGATGATGGATTTCAGACACTTGCAGAACTGCAAAGGAAGCACAACACATGAGTCGAGTGTATTCTAGGCAAATATGTGAAATGCATAGTCTAGTGACTAAGTGAAACACCAAAGTCAAACATGAGGGCCCAAGCACACAAAAAAGTTTGAGAAACCCTGGTCTAGTGCATCAATCATGATTTAAAAAAAATGTTATCATTTGATTAAACCCAAAACATAACATTTGCATCATCATACAAATGGTCAAAGAAATATTCAAATGAGACCTCTGTTTTAATCTTTAAAATCGCGTTAATTTCCTAGTGTGTAATCATTCTTCTGGATGTGCAAATCTAAAGGACGATCGAACCTCTCAGCAACTGAATCCTTGATGTTAAATGAAATAACAGACAAATGTGTCTGCAAAGTATAGCTACCATCTCTGTTTGCAGACTTGTCGCAGTGCCGTATCTGCAGTACGTGACAAAATGTTCACAGTTATTCCATAGCAAACTATAAGGAATAGACCCAATGAGTTCTTCGGCCCTCTTAGCAACACCTTCATTTGGAAACGGTTGCATCTTTCTCGATTTATCCATATGGTTAACCCTGATTTTGGAACCGTACACAAAGTCCTCCAAGGTGTCCATGCGCACCGTGGCGTATTTGTAAATACAACCGAGGATCAGCCTCGTGTTTGTGATGGTTGTTTTTATTAAGGCTTCATCTTTAGTTAGCACGGGCAATATGTCAGGAATCAGATGAGCGACTTTGTTGTCGCCAAGATAGATTCCGAAGTGGCTGAACAACATTCGCGGAACTTCTAACAGGTCCCCTCTGGTCAGAGTTGGTACCCGCCCGTGCGTTTCGCTTCCTGCGCATTCGATGTGCTGCCCGCCGCGGGACGACCAAAACTCAACAAGTTTAAAGTTTGAGATGAGGGACAGCTTCTCCACCAGGAACGTTAGCGAGCCGAGCATGGTGAAAGTTTGCTGGGTGGCTGGAGGAGTCTTGACATTTATATCCTCAAGTATCCCCCAGGAGGGAGCAGTGATGTGAGCGGTCAATACAGGAGAGACGATAAGCCAACACTGGTATTCCAATAGCATTTATTCTGCACACGTGTGCATGGCTGCTGTCTTTATCCATCGTAAACAGGTTCAAGAATTTCGTTTTTAGTTTTTATCAGCACGTGTCTGTAACTAAACTGAGCATAATTCCACCAACAGTCCTGACAATAACTGTTATTGTACTATATAAACCTCAGTTAAGCATATTTCCTATTATGAACCTTAATACTACTACCACTGGGTCAACAAATATTTGTATTGCAATTTTTAGTCCTTGACCTGGATATCTTAATGAACAGATATACATGTTGGGTCTGCGTTGTGTAAGAGTCTACATAGGTGGAATAAGCTCATTGACTCGTAGAGATATTATGGACAATTTGTCTGATTGTCTGGACCCACAGTGGTCAGTCTGTTCCATCTCAAATCAGGGACCTTTATGAAGGGTATGATTAAAGTGTCAGCTAATTGACCCAGTTGTGCTCTAGACAGGGTTAGGATGCAAAGTAACATCCCACGGAGCTGATTACCTTGAAATCCCACAGGCTTCAATTTCACGTTCATCTTTTTTACATGAAAACAATCCTTTTTTCCACACGTTGATTTAAGACGCTTAAACATTTAGTTCCCAAGGACCAGCTTAGTCCATGGAATCAACCTACATAAAAGACACATGATTTACCAGCTATTTGCACATGAAGTGCAAAGACGATGGTGACCCAGAAACCGCTGTTCTTGACTCAATATAACTAGACATTCTGTATCTCAACACAAGACATTTTCCAGATTCTAAAAGGAATTTGAGACCTTAGTGACAGTGATGTGCCAAGAGCAATACCATTAACAATTATATATTAGTCAAGCATTTTCTATTAACGTGTATGTTTTTTGTTTATGTGTCTGTACTTTAACATGGGATACAATAGCTCAGGGGTGGGCGAATCCAGTCCTCGAGGGTTCGCTGTCCTGAAGGTTTTAGATGTTTCCCTGCTCTAGCACACCTGATTCTGAAAAATGGGTCATTACCAAGCTTCCACAGAGCTTGATAACAACCACTTCATTTGAATTTTCAGTTAAATTCAATTCAGGTCAGGAGCTGACACCAAATGGTTATTGACGTGAAAAAAGCAGTTGAAATGTTAGCACAACATGGTGTTCAAAGTACATGAGGCCATTGTCATTCGTATTCCTTGTATGTAGGCAAAACTCTATAGTAAGTCTGTCTTTGACGGCAGTGACGTCATACCAAGTTCAGCTGAACAGGCTTATGGTCTGTGACTATCACTTGAACTCTCAGCAGCATTAAAACAAACCTTTGACCTCCGTCCTGCCAGATTCATTCCATGGTCAAATGGACCCATTGTGGCCATCAGAGGATATTTTATCATGGGGACTCCTGAACCTAAATCCCACCATTGCCACCAATAATATTCTCAGACAGCTTAGTTCCTGACCCCTATAAACTACTAATGAGTTAATGACTAAAAAACAAGGTTGCCAGGTGAAAGCCAATGGTTTAACCATCACTATAATGGACTATAATGGCCTGTCCCCTAAACGTTAAGTGGTTCATTGCACATTGTGGCTTGGCAGGTTAGTTTGCCCGCACTGGCATCAGAATCCCCAGACAGTTTATTTAACAGTATCTCTGTTGTGTTTGTGACTGTACTGTCTGTGATTCGTGTCAACGTCCTCTTGTGTCATATGCACTTCCTGTTTTCTTGTGACTGGGCTTCATTTGGCACCTACAAGTTGTATGGGATGGTAGCATCTTGTTCGAACACTTATTCTTTTGCTGTTAAAACACTTTAAAAGTCAAGCCGCTCACTGTTGGAAGCGGTGGGTATCGACAAGACTAGACCATACCACTGACTGTCTCCTTTTTTTATTTTTTATTATTGTTTATGGTTTAGAGTGCCAAAGTGTATACTAATGGCCATTTTAAAAGACTGCCATGATTATATGCTACTGTTTAATGCAATATTTGCACTATCTTTCTCAGGAACCTTGGTGTTTAAAGCAGAGATCTCTCAAAACCAGAGGACAAGCGAGCACTTGCTTGGTTAGCAAGCGGCTTGTCCTCGTGTCCTTACAGCACTTTACAGGGAAGGAGGGAAGTGAAGTGTTTTCCATCTGGTGTGTGTCTCAAGGAAGAAGAGGAGGAGAGTAACAAGATGTAGGGCAGTTCAGCCAGAGTTCAACACTGTTTGGTTCACACACCCTGCAGTTCAGTCTAAGGTCAGTCTGGTCTTATATCTGCCCTGCTCCTGCCTCTCCCTTTAATAAAACTAGGTCACAGAAAGGTGGCTAAGTGAGATTTATCACCCAGGTGCCCACAGGAGGCTCCAGATATGGACCCTTGAATTCTTCATCTTTGTTTTGATTTGGAGACCTAATGGCAGTTAGTGACGGACATCCTTCCAACATAGTTTGACGGGGTTGAAAGACAGAAGTCTGAGTGTAATGCCACAACCTTCATACTGAAAATGGACAACACATATTTGTTCCTTTGAAGGCAGAGTCATCTCCCAGGGCTGACCAAGTGGGCTGAAGTCTCTATGCCCAAAGCAGAGAATGCTAGACCGAGACGTTTTCATTGATGTTTTGAACTAGAACATCTTTGGGGTGGCACACTAGAATCCACAACATCCAATCCTAAACCCCTGTCCTGACCTGTTGAAGTACAGGCTGTTTGAAAACCATCTCAGCTGAGAGTTAAGGAATCAAAAGCTGTTTTACTTTGGTTTCTTAGTTTACAGTTTTAGTTGCTCAGTTTTGATGTGCATAGACTAATACCGGTATTCTAGATGATATTTGATTTGAGAGAGGGGGGGGCAATGGGCCTGCCCCCCTCCCATTGTGGCAGCACTGTTGCCTACATAGATTATGTGCACAGAATAGTACCGACGTCAGTTCAGTCTTAACCCATGCTCATGAATCTTAGGTACGGCTTAGGTACCAGCTGATACAAGGGTACTTTGAACTTGTCATTTGAATACAGCAAGACTGTATTCAGTCCACATGCATTGCATATTTACAACAACAGATTTAAGGGTGTCAGTATAATTCTATTGAGTCAATGTCACACCAAGGCAAAAGACGAGCTACTGGTAATGCACTCAAGACAAAACAACAATACAGATTTGCAGTCGAAAGTCCTTCTTGGACCTCAGATTCCTACAATGCAGGGTTTATGATTCATTAACACAAACAGTTGTTTTTTCCAAGTGAACTTGAATAAACCATGGTTTCCCCCAAAGCTTGAGGACATAATCTATGACAATGTTCACTGTCTGACAACAGATACAAATGGCCATCTGTTTCTATCGTAGAATTTAGCTGCAAAAACATTCCACAGCCAATTACAGTGAAGCTTGGGTGCCCAACATCTTCTATGAAAGCTTTTGTGTGTAGCTCACGCTTATCAGTTATCAGTTATCAGTCCAGCTTTGTACAAAGCTGCTTTGAGCAACAGAAAGAGTGTTTCACGTTAATACTGAAAAAATAATGCAGGATAGGGATTACATTTCTTGATTGATGCAGGTTTCTGAAAGACAGGTTAGACCTTTTACCAAACAATACACATGTCGTTCTACTTCAGTTTAAGGGTCTGGGCCAATGTACTACATTATAAGACTTCTTCTGGGTGTTTGTATATCCTTTGTATTGTCCTTTTGTGTAGGTATAGACATGGGAGTTACTCTACTGCGTACCGCACCAACGTTTTCTTCCACGCTCAGACGTCAGAAAAAGTACTCAGGACACAGTGCATTGTCTCCACAAGGGGACGGTGCTTACGCAAGCACGGTTTGAGAGTTCTGTTGATAGTAGGAATGTCTCCATTATGCCTCTTAACTCCATGCTGAGAATGTTCTCTCTCCATTTCTCTTCACAATGTTACTTTCTTCTGAGCGTTATTCAGAAACGAAGGAGAAACGCTTAATCTCGTAAAAAAGCTGCTTTGCTTCGTCTTCGAGCGAGACATGGAAACATGTTCAATGCACAGGGAAACAAACACATCTACATATTTTTGGATGCCATCAATAAAATATTTAAAAAGGGGAGGTCAAGTTTTAGTTTGGGATCTTAATCCTCCCTGCTGGCCAGCTTGTAGTTCAGTATTACGCTAGCAGTGGAAATTCAACGCCCACTAGTGGTTTCCAAGGAAGTGTAATCATGGGATTCTCAATGTTAGGATTCACTAAGACCTATTCACTGACTGCTAAGAAAAAGACCACACATTTAACATTTCCTCTGACATACATGTTGATTGAATGATTCGTTTTAAAGATAAGAATTAGGTAGAACCTTTAATGGTATCAAAGATCAAAACGATGCCGAACAAATAGGAATTCATAGGAAATGAGTTACCTAGCCTTATGTTGTAAGTTAGACCGAAGACCAAGAACAGTTTACTTTTCTGATTCATAGTCTGATGTTGTTGACAGACTGATAAAAAAGTCTGTCCGTGTTTGAAATAGAGATGTTATGTTGTTGGTAATGATTAGCTCGAGAGAGACTGTGGCACAGCCATTTAATAAGTTATACTGGAAGAGTATTTTCAGTGACTAAGCATTATAAACTTGGACTGTTCGAGCAGAATGATGGTTCATAGTGTTCAGGGAAACCTTCAAGAATACCTTGACAGTAAAATGCCACACAATCTTTCAATTTTACTTAAAGTACCCGATATTGATCATGAAGAGTTTTATATTACAAACCCTGCAAATAACTACGACTGAAACAAACTGTGTCTTCGTCATATATGACTGAGTAGTTTTTTCAGCAGGTGTATGGAATACATTGTAAACACATTTGCTTTGTATGTTTTCCAAACTTGCTTATAGTGTCCTGAAGCATCAATACCAGCAGGCAACCTGCTGATTGGGTGACATTTGTTATCACAGATGTCTTTATTGATTCCTATGGTCACAACCTCTGGGAAATGCTCACTAGTGGGCAGATGAGTCATAACGTTGTCCTAACATTTTGGCGGGGGAGTGGGATGAGCAGGGATGTGTACACATGAACTCTTTATCAGCAGGACCAAGGACCTTAAAATAAAAGATAAAAGTAGGAGAGGGTCCAGAGATCTGCTCATTCTCCAACCAGGTCAGCACCACTAACTGGTGGCCAAGGACACATGGCTCCATCACTTCTGTCAACGGCAGTGGGGATTTTAATGCTCTCTTCCCTCTCCTCTGCTGTAAGTTGAACGTCTAAGGTTTTTTGGGGGGGTTAGGAGGCACTGTCAGGTTGTCAGCAGTAGGTGACTAAAATGATGTTTTTTTGTGTTTGTTTTTTTGTGTTTGTTTTTTTCTATAGCAAACAAGAGGAGATGGAATACTTGTTTCCAATCAGGCATGTCTGGAATCATGCACAAAGAGCGACCAATTCGTAAGTTATTTCATACACCTCGAATGCCAATTTAATGTGCAAGAATTCTTGAATACAATTTTATAGATATGCTCCAATGGTAATCGACTCATTCCACATGTATCCCCAAGAACTGTCAGAACACATACATTTAGACGGGTCTCATCACCTTAGATCGCCTCTCATCTGTTCCTCATAGGGCACGTACTGCCCCACCACATGTGGAGTAGCCGACTACCTTCACAAGTACAAGCCGGAGATGGAAAATGACCTGGACGACATGGATAGGATACTGGCTGACATAGCCAATCAGACGAAAGGAGCCGAGGAAACAGTAGTCTACATGAAGAACTTGGTCACCCCATCCCAGAAGAGCTCCCAGCCTGGTAACAGACATGTAGATTTGCATAGGGTTGCATGACTGTGCACTGTGTGCAGGCATAATGGAAATTAAGAGGAAAAAGTAATAGTCCCTTACGTGATGATACTTTATTTATCATTATACAGTACAAGTACAGGTACAACGAAATTGCTAACTGAGACTAATTGTACTTGACTAAAATGCAAGTAGTCCTCATAAGGTGGGTTGTGTTTGAGTGTGTCAATGTCGAGGTACAGATGGGATAACCATCGATTTTCACTTGCATGTTTTTTTTTCTTTTTTTAGATCAGTACTTCAAGAAGTCATCAAGCATGCTGGATGATGTATTGCGTTTTGAGAAGAGCATCATTGCACAAGAAGAGCAAATCAAGTAAGCCTCATTAGGATTCATTTGAGTGTAGCTTTTAAGAATGAATCTGAATACATTAAAAGGACTCTAGAGAACAATAACTAGTCTCTACACGCTTGACCAGTACATAATTTGTACTGAGCAATATAATTGAGATCGTATATATACACGATATATATGCATCCACAATATTAAATTCAATGTAAGAAATACATTCACTTACCAGACGCTTTAATCATAAAAGCGAGACCTCTTGATCCAATGATCTATTACAAAGCTGTACTCATCCTTCACTGAAGAAAATAAAGTGATCCCTAGCATAATTAAATCTATTTAACCTTTTTTAGTGAACTTCTATCGGCATTAGATTCCAACAACAAGGCAATGTTGGATCTCAAACAGCTGTCAATCCAACTGGAACAAAAGTGCAAAGAGCCATGCAAAGACACTGTTGAGATACAACCTACTACTGGCAAAGGTAAAAGCAGGAACAACATACAGGTCACTTCCATTTACCTAGAACTAACAGTTCCCCTGATGTAATTACATCTTTGGAGGACCTGTTATTATTTTGGACCAATTTGGGGACAAAATAACTGTCTCCTTGATAAATGAGTAGAAAGTACTCTTTTGTGCATTGCAAGCCCTTTGCCAAGGGTCCATTTAAAGTATCAGTGTTAGGAGTATGAAATCTTAATCTGAACTATTCACATACAGTCGTCTCACAACGCATATTGTCTATTTGCCTCCAGATTGTCAGGATGTTGCCAATAAAGGAGCCACTACTAGTGGTCTGTACTATGTAAAGCCAGTGAAGGCCACGGAGAGTTTCCTGGTCTACTGTGAGATTGACACTTATGGACGAGGCTTCACTGTCCTGCAGAGGGTAGGTGACATTGCCATAGGTCTCGTATTGGCTGAGGAACAAAAGTGTAACAGCGTGAACCCCATTCTTTGTCCATAGAGACGTGATGGAAGTGTGGACTTTGGAAAGGACTGGATCCAGTACAAGGAGGGCTTTGGTTACCTCTCCCCTGATGACAAAACTGAGTTCTGGCTGGGCAATGAGAAGATCCATCTACTGTCCACCCAATCCTCCATCCCCTATGTGCTTCGGATAGAGCTGGTTGACTGGGAGGGGAACAAAAAGTATGCAGTGCTATCATAGTATCTGTACACCAGTGTATCATCATCTGTGATACAGTTTTAATAATAATAATACCTAATTTAGCTAATGGTTTTATCCAAAGCGACTTATATTTAAGTACAGGGACATTACCCCGTTTTGTTCCAACAAGGATGAAACCTTCCTACCTCCAGCTGCTTTAAATGATGATTCTTCTTTACCTAAGGTATGCTGACTACGCTATGTTCAAAGTGGGGCCAGAGGTTGACATGTACCGCCTCACCTATGCCTACTACCATGGAGGCGATGCTGGTGATGCCTTTGATGGTGTCGATTTTGGTGACGACCCCAGTGACAAGTTCTACACTTCGCACAATGGCATGCAGTTCAGCACGGCCGAAAAGGACAATGACAAGTTCCAGGGCAACTGTGCCCTGCAGGATGGGTCTGGGTGGTGGATGAATCGGTGCCATGCCGGCCACCTCAATGGCAAATACTACCAAGGTAGGTATTCCAGTCGCATGGCTCCAGTTTGTTAACATACATACTTCCTCCTCAATTCGCTTGCTATCAAAGACGTCTCATTGTCAGTAATGAAGACTACAGGCAGGTGACAGCAGCCTTCAATGGAATACAATGTGATTTAGTTTACACACATCAGGACTTACATGCACACACATCTGAAATTCATGAGCATGTATGTGCTCATGTAAAATGTATGTCATGTCATGTAAATGTGTGTGCACATGTTAAATTCATGTGGTTCAGGTTTAATCACATCAGACTATGGAATCTCACAAACTATTATTACTGTTATTAATGTCACAGCCTTGTTTTTTTGCTCCTGTCCCAGGGGGGAAGTACACAGAGAAGGATGCTGGTGAGTATGGCTATGACAACGGCATCATCTGGGCCACCTGGCACTCCCGCTGGTACTCGATGAAGGAGACCACCATGAAGATCATCCCCATTAACAGGATCGTGGCTGGTGAAGGACAGCAGGCTGGAGTCAAACAGTTTGGTGGACTGGGAGACAACTAGAAATCTACGTCAGGTTTTTTGACTCTCTCTCGGTGTGTAACTGGGTCTGTTATTGTTGATGAATCAGTTTTTGTTAAGGACACTCTGCTTTCTTAGAATGTATTTTTTGGTGTGAATTAGTTGGACCTGTTCTTCAGCTTGCTGCAATTACGCAATCCAACTTTAATATTCTTGTCCTGTGTGCCTTGTTGAGGGCTAGTGAATACTAGAAATGCATGTTCTTCTAAGTCTGGTTGGATTTTGACTTAATAAATAATCTTTTCATACTGTATGATGATGTGGCATTTTTTGTTTCCACTTGTGGTGATACTGCAGTTATATTTCAATCATTAAACAACGGTATACTGCTTCTTTTAGTTCACTGCGCCAGAACTTAAATACATACATTCCTCTACAGTGGAAAGCAGGTTTATGAATAAAGCAAAGTCAAAACTTAGTACATTATGCATTTATTGATGATTATTAAATTTTCTTTTCTGGAGTTTGAAGATGAATGGAACGTCTGCTTTTCATGACAAATGAACTGACTACGTAATGAATCTTAGTCTGCACCCCCAACAGACAGGCTTTCAAAGACATTAAAAATACGAGTTTTTTGTTTGTGTGTGGATGTCATTGCATGAAGTGAAATATAATCTATTCTAAATGTGACCCTATGAACTGATTTTAGAGAAGGAATTTTATGACAAATGAGACATTTTGGACATAACACTACAGACACTACAGATATTGTAAAGCACAGGCACTATTAGACTGTGTGGGTGGGTTTGTGGGTGTCTGCATATTATATGGGGGTGTGTTTGTGCACAACCAGTACATCAAATGTGTGTCCAAACTGGACTCATTTTAAGTCAATATATCCCAATACTTGCTTGTTTGTCAGAGGTATACCAAAATGAGAGATCATGTGACTTTCAGTAATCTGTAAAAGAAAAGAATCTACAATACCAGGAAGTAATGCTTAAACTGACTAGATCAGTCAATTCAAACCATCAGAACAATATTGCAGCATGAACATTTATTTGAAATTGCATCATACTGGAAAAGGTCCACTTTATCAATGAACTTTGATTGACAAACAGCATAGTGCCATACAGATCAAGAAATACTGACATGCAAATAGAAACTTTGAACCGTTTCCATTCTGAGCTGGTTGGGGTCTTACAAGGCTTTATTTGTATCCCATGAATGCAATACGGTACAATTAAGTAGAAGAGTGTTGATGTACTGTATTCATTAAGCTGACATGCTTTATTGAATTTATTTTTATTTATTTTTAATACCATGATTATGTCAAATAATCATGGTTTAACGTTTTTCTTCTTTTATGTCCTAATACATTTTGGCCTATAAGCGGCGCTCCTCCTCTTTGTCTTAAGGCTGATTTGCTAACCCGGAAAGAATAGTTAACTCAAACCATGTTTACATCCGGTACAGCCGACCCTCGCGCCGCTAGAACTTGTGCTGAGTTTTGAAGCGCAGTTTATAACGTTGAATTCTTTATTTTACTCATCAGATTTAGCCTAATATTGCAGTCTGATAATTCGGCATAAAGATGACGGAGGTATGTTATTTAGTTAATTCGATAGTTCGTTGATGTGGTGCCTGAGCCGCACAAAGCTGATACGTAGGCTGTACAACGTAGGCTGCACCAATGTATACCAGATACTCCATATAACTTCTATCCCTTGAGTTAATATCTACTCTTAATTCAAAAGTTATTTTTATACGCAAAATGTGATGTGGTATTGTATTTTGAAGACCAGATACCACACCACTCGAGCATTAATCCTGAAATGCTTCTTTTTAACGAACGTGTCCGTGATGATTCCTCAGGATGTGCAGAAGCACTCTGTCCACACGCTGGTCTTCAGGTCCCTCAAGAGAAGTCACGACATGTTCGTGGCTGACCATGCCAAACCAGTCCCCTTGGATGATCAAAGGTAAAGACGTGCTTCCATCGTGTTTTCCTGCAGCGGATACTGTGAATAGCTTGTAAAGACGTTGTGTTTGTGTACTTCATCCACAGCCACAAAGTGAAGATGGCTGCTAAGCTAAGAGCAGACTATGGTGCAGTATTACACATGCCTGTCCTCAAGGAAGGGAAGGACAGAGTCTTGGGTTCAGACATGCTCAGCATCCAGAACTACAGTCAGCCAGGTGAGATCAGCATCAACACTCACTAAGAGGACAGTTGCTTATTGTTACATACCTTGAATGTGTCTCCAGACTATCTGTCTATTTGTGAGGCTCCAGCCTGCTTGCTTGAAGTTAATGAATAAGAAAGAAGAAGTTATCCCTTATTCGTCCCCTAATGGAGAAATGTCACAGGCGCACACATATTCAATGCATTGGCCAAGATTCGAACCCTGAATAAGTGCCGTAAGCTTGAATGAAACTTATTCACATATTTGATTTCCAGGAGATGATCCAGAGTATTTGGTCACTGGAACTCACGCATACCCATCTGGACCTGGTAAGACGTCCTATCCTGGAAGATCTAATGAAGTGACTTTAAAGTAGTCCTGACATTCTGTCTTGAATGATGGTTTGGTGTTCTTGTCCTCAGGGGTTGCACTGACTGCAGACACCCAGCTGCACAGGCTTCCGAGCGAGGGTGGAGTCAATGCTCTGGCTCTCACTCTACCTGGATCTCAAGCCAGGTAAACAGATGGGATGGATCAACGGGGGTCTTTAAAGAAGATGTTTCAGCAGCACATTTACTCTATAAAGAGCGCTAAAGGGTTCACTGCTTCCGTCTGTTTAACATTGTCATGCTGTGCTTGTCTTGAAGGCAGGACGCCAGCCGCACTGCAGCCAGCGTCGGGGACATTCACAGGCATGCAGGGGTAGCGGAGAGAGTCGTCCCTCCTCACTCACACGCCATAGTCAGTTTTCACTGTTTATAATCAACATACTCTGACCCATCCTGTGTACAGATACTTTACAACAGGGGTGTCAAACTCCAGTCCTCGAGGTATAGCCGTTTGCCAAGTGCACCCACTGTCCTGAAGGTTTTAGATGTTTCCCTGCTCCAGCACACCTGATTCTAATGAAGGGTCGTTATCAAGCTCTGTGGAAGTGTGTTGGAGCAGGGAAACATCTAAAAGGACAGCAGTCCTCGAGGACTGGAGTTTGACACCTGTGCTTTAAAGCATTGATTCAGCGTCACATTTCATGTGTAGGCGTGGGCGTTTCTGTACATATTTCCAATGCTGTTTCCCCTTTCTGTAGTCCCTCATGGAAGGAGGCGGCACCAAGAACTCAGCGCTGGCCAGGAAAGCACCCACCATGCCCAAACCCCAGTGGCATCCTCCATGGAAACTTTTCCGGGTTGGTACCTTGGCATCCTTGGATCTTTCTCCACAGAACTCCATATTCCACACCTTTACACTGTAACAGTGCTTATTTTCATGTGACAGCCACGCTACACTAATATTGTACTGTTGACGTTGATATTGATTGGCTGTGCTGTTCGATGATAGGTTATCAGCGGCCATCTTGGCTGGGTGAGGTCCATTGCTGTGGAGCCTGGAAACCAGTGGTTTGTCACCGGGTCTGCTGACAGAACAATCAAGGTGAGGACGCACCGCATGTCGGCTTCACCGGGAAACAATAAGAACTTGAGATATACCATAGGACATGCAGTTGAACGATCCTTATTCGGCGTACTGTTAAAAAGAAAATACTATTCGCCTGAGCTAGTGGCAATTGACCGACTCCAGACTGCATACCAAAACATTATCAACCCTGAGCAAATGTAAACCAGCTTATGTATTCTGGCTAAATACATACCACCACCCCCCTATAACTCCAGCTCCTTTCCACTTGTGTGTCCTCAGATTTGGGATTTGGCCAGTGGCAAGCTGAAGCTCTCCCTGACGGGCCACATCAGCACAGTGAGGGGCGTGGCAGTGAGCACCCGCAGCCCCTACCTGTTCTCCTGTGGGGAAGACAAGCAGGTCAAGTGCTGGGATCTGGAGTACAACAAGGTATCAGGATCATTCTCCTTAACTGGGCTGATGACAGTCAGGGGCTTTGGCCATGCCACCAGTGTTGTTGTTACCGGGGGATCGTTGATGTCTCTGTTGAGTTGACGGTTGCTGTGTGTTCTGTGTGTGTGTGTCCCAGGTCATCAGACACTACCATGGTCATCTCAGTGCAGTGTACGGCCTGGATCTCCACCCCACCATCGACGTCCTGGTCACATGCAGTCGAGATGCCACCGCTAGGGTACGTTCCTCCTGGAACAATGTCATATGAGTAGCAAATCATCTCCAATGATCCACTGTATAACAACTAATGAGAAATTATGTAATAAAATGCCAACTCACTTATCACATGGCTCCAAAATGTTATATTTATTCTTGCTATAGACATGACTGCATGGAGAATATACGTTGGAAATGAAGAGTTTGGTTTTGTTTGCTAGGTTTGGGACATCAGGACCAAGGCAAACGTCCACACCCTGTCTGGACACACCAACACTGTGGCCACAGTGAAATGCCAAGCAGCCGAGCCTCAGATCATCACAGGTGAGCTCTCATCCCAGTGTCAGCTTCTTACAGCACTCAGCTGTGGGTCACTGCCTGGTGCGGTTTTGCAGGAGGATCTGCCTTTTTTCCCTCCAAGAAATTGACTCTGTCTCTCTCTCTCTCTCTGCGCCTGGGTCCACAGGAAGCCACGACTCCACCATTAGGCTCTGGGATCTGATTGCCGGGAAGACCAGAGCAACCCTGACCAATCACAAGAAGTCTGTCAGGGCAGTAGTGTTACACCCCCGACAGTAAGTCCAGAACCATGAGGATGATGATGATGTGGATCATGATTATGTGGATATTGATGTGTATGAGCATCGGAACTCTTGTTATCTTTAACTGACCAGGAAGATGTTTTCTAAGTTACTTATGATATGAAAGGTCTCTTATTCTATTGTTTGACGATGATTCTATTGTTTTGCATTGTGATCGTGATCCTGACATGGATGTACAGCAAGGATGTGTAACATTACGTCCAGCTTGTCTTGTCAAACACCCACCAACTCACGTCTTGACTGTGTTTCCGTCAGGTACACCTTTGCATCCGGCTCTGCTGACAACATCAAGCAGTGGAAGTTTCCCGAAGGCAACTTCATCCAGAACCTCTCAGGGCACAATGCCATCGTCAACACCCTGGCTGTCAACTCGGATGGAGTCCTGGTGTCTGGAGGTATGGGATGGCTGATAGTGTGTGTGTGTGTCAATGCCTCTTGTTGAACTTCTCTACAAGTTCTGCTCAAGTAGAAGCGACGACGACATCAGTGGTTCGACCTGTATCCTCAACACCACCACTTGATGAAAGCAAAAACTATCTTTGTATGGGCAATTACATTTATTCATTTAGCAGACGCTTTTATCCAAAGCGACTTACAAGAGAGAGCTTTTACAAAGAGCATCGGTCACTGAGCATAGCAACGTGATAGACCCCGAACACAGTGGGTTTAAGTAGAAAACGTTTCTCGTGCTGATAAACGTGAGTGCGCTCATTAACCCACCTGTACCTGCCCTTCCACAGCCGATAACGGCACCATCCACATGTGGGACTGGAGGACGGGGTACAACTTCCAGCGCATCCACGCCGCTGTGCAGCCCGGCTCCCTGGACAGCGAATCAGGGATCTTCGCCTGCATGTTCGACCACTCAGAAAGCAGGTTGATCACGGCAGAGGCAGACAAGACTATTAAGGTGTACAGGGAGGATGACACAGCGGTAAGGATCTCCTTATTTATGTTATGTTACTGTGAGCTGAGAGACTGTTATTGTTCAGTGAAGTTTATATGTATGACTGTAGTGATGTAATGGCTTATTTTATCTATCTAATCTCTCATAAGGAGATTGTTGTTGCGGGCACTGGTTGTTTATTTAGCTTGTTTATTGTTTTTAAAACAGTGTATTCTGTTTCTCTTTAGACGGAGGAAAGCCACCCTGTTAACTGGAAACCAGAGATCCTCAAGAGGAAAAGATTCTAATGTTTTTTTCAGTTTATTTTTAAAAATAATTGTCAGTTTGATTTTTTTCAGTATCAGATTTGTCGGCCTGGTCATGTCTGTTATCGCAGATCCATCTAGTCTGAGATAACGAACAAGAATGAGAGGTATTCAATGTCAATGTTATTTTCTCGGTCATTTACTCCTGTAATAATGCCCTTTTTTCATATTTGAGTATGATGTTAGTCCAATCATTTTTCTCTGCCTCCAATTACTCCCCTTACAAATCGATTTTTTTTAAATTTAATTTCTGTTTAATTTGATTCAGTAGTGATTATGATATGCACAATAAAGGAGAACATCACCTTGGAAGAATCAAAGGTATTAAATGTGCAATTTCACATTTCGTCAGCAGAGAGAGACATGACTGCATGGTTGTTTGTCCATAATAGTGTTGGCTTAAACTGAATTTATAGCAAGACTCATTTGATCGAAGAAAGATTAATATAGATATTATATTGACAGAACACAGGTATGAGTACATGATGAATATTAAAACATGATTTTCATATATTGTTCTTTCCCATCACACTGAATGAAAAAAGGTTTTAGAATCTGCAGAGCAGGGAAATTGATTTAAGGAAATAATTATTATGCGCTAACACGGTTAAATAGTGGAGCTTTGCTGCTGTTGAGAAATGTGAGTAATATTTATTGTACTTGTGGAATTTGCAGTTCCTCAAGGAGCGCAGTGAATGATGTGGTAACCAAGGCCGCGGACTCTGGCACGAGCGTGCGCGTGTTCTGAATGAGCTCGTGGCTCATTGGTGTGGAAACGTCATTCGGCGCATTTACGCGCAGCTCAGTGGTCGAAGACAGTCTGCTGCTCAAAAAAGGAATAACCTGTCTGTTAAAAGCATAGCATAAAGCATAGCATAATCTTAGTTGTCCGGAATTGTGTTGAATGAAGAAGCGTTAGTTTCTGTGTGCTGCTTCCTCCGCGCAAGAAAGGAACATTTCGTTGGCTCGAGCCGCCTGCCATGCTGTCCCAGGCTGGAGTGACAGCGAGGAGACGCGCGAAAATATGTGACTCGGTTTGAATCTAAGCTTTAAAAATGTACAGTCGAAGAAAAAGTTGTCCCAATGTGGCGGTTTCGCTTCTACAACTGCTGTCCATCTCTGCTTTGTGGACGCAGTCCCTTGCCCTGGTGTATAACCTCAGTCTGTCGGTTGAAGAAGGACTCCCTGCAGGAACGGTTGTCGGGGATATAAGTGAAGGCTTGGCAACGCCAAGCAGTGGATTTTTCATTTCTGAAAGCAGAGATTCCTACGTTTTTAAAGATTTAGAAATTGATGTAGACTCCGGAACCATTTCTACAGCCACTGTTTTGGACAGGGAGAGCAGAGACAGGTACGAATTTGTGGCCGCCACCCTCTCAGGTGAGATGGTAAAGGTGAAGATAATGGTTCATGATGTGAATGATCATTTCCCGATGTTCTCAACTGATAAGGTTGAGTTGAATGTGTCAGAATTATGTCCTCCTGGCACGCGCTTTGAACTTGAGGGGGCACAAGACAGGGATGTGGGAGATTTTGGCACCCAGGGATACCACATCACTGACAGTGAAGTTGGAGACTTATTCAAGGTGGAATATCGCCAAGGAGGAGAGAATGTTCTAAACCTGGATCTCATCCTTATGGATAAGTTAGACCGAGAGACAAGAGATTCGTACTCGCTGACCGTGGAGGCGTTTGATGGAGGTGTCCCTCCTAAAACAGGGAAACTTCAGGTTCGGGTGCGTGTTCTGGATGAAAATGACAACCCACCTGTGTTCAACCAAACCGAATACCAAGCCGCAGTGTACGAAGACGCACCCGTGATGTCGACCGTGTGTCGGCTTTTTGCTACGGATCTCGACCTCGGAGTCAACGGTCTGGTCACGTACGAGATTAACCGGCGTCAGAGTGACCCAAACGAGATGTTTGTCATTAATGAAACCACCGGTGTGATCCACGTCAACAAACCTTTAGATTTCGAGGCCCAAGCCTTTTATGAGTTGATCGTCAGCGCCAGGGACAGCAGCGCCCAGCCAGAGTACAGCAGCACCTTCGTGGGCGTGAAGGTGCTGGATGTCAATGACAACAGCCCGACCATCAACGTCCTGTTCCTCAGCGAGAGCGGCGACCCAGAGGTATCAGAGTGGGCGGGCATCGGGGAGTACGTCGCCCGGATCTCCGTCACCGACCCTGACCTGGGGGAGTTTGAGAGGGTCAGGGTCACCCTCGAAGGGGGCGATGGGAAGTTCATGCTCAAGCAGACGGACGACTTCCTGTACGCCCTGTGTGTGGACGGCGAGCTGGACCGGGAGAAGGAGGACGTGTACGAGCTGAAGGTCGTTGCTAACGACTACGGAGCCCCGCCTCTGAGGAGCGAGGTGACCTTTGCGGTAAAGGTGACCGATGCCAACGACTGCCGCCCGGCTTTCGACCGGAGCGTCTACGCGGTGAGGGTTGCCGAAGACGTTCCTCCAGGAAGTTCCCTGCTCCAGGTACAGGCCAGAGACGGCGACCACGGGGTCAACGCTGCCATTCGATATTCCATCCTCAAATCAAGCCAGGACCACCTGGTCAGCGTTGACCCCACTTCCGGCCTGGTCACTACGGCGACGTGGTTGGACCGGGAGCGAGAGGCGGAGGTGAGGTTCCTGGTGGTGGCGGTCGATGGAGGGGAACTCCCCTTGTCCTCCACGGCAACAGTAACCGTGGTGGTTGACGACGTCAACGACAATGAACCTGTGTTTCAACAGCAGCTGTACAACGTGTCCATCCCAGAACACACACAGATTGGGAGCTGCTTCTTACAGGTATGTTGAGTTAGTTTTACTTGACTTTTATTACTTTTACTGTCATTAAAGCAGTTCAATATACTATAATCTGCAGGTTATTGTGTCTAAGATTGTAGGTATTGTGACCAAAGTAGAGTAACTATAAAGGATGGGATCTATCTAAGGTGAAACTGTCTTGGAAGATTTACTGCCCCAAAACAAAGTACCACATGACAATTATGTTATAACAAGAAAGTACCCCCCTACTACAGACAAACAAACACACATCCATAAACACACACACACACATACACACAAACACACTGGGGGACAGTAGCCTGCTTTCTCAGTGCTCACAAAGCCCCAGTGTTGCACCGAGAGGCCCTGGCTCCTCTCGTCGTACTGACCCACTGTGGCCCAGCCTGCCTTTGACAGGTCTGATGGCTGGTACCAACCTCCTAGCCTGGCACAGGCAGACTGCCATAAGAAACCACTACAAAGAAGCCTTAATCACTCACTACTGGTCCAGTGACCCACAAAGGAAAAACATCGTTTAATTGTTGAAAGAAATGTGTAGAGACTTTAGGGCTTGTTGTTACCATGTTTAGAAATCAGCAAGTAACATCAACAGTAATCAGGGAGGGGTTGAGATCCCACTGGAAAAGCCACGCACACATTTCAAGTTCACAACTCTGGCTTTATAACTAATCATGTCACTCTTGGTTACATATTACTCGATAGATGTTGTTTTCTGTGGCGCATCGGATGAAAACTAGTCAGACTTTCATGTCTGCCTCACTGTGTTTGGGAACCATATATTTATCAGCGCCGTATCAGTTTTATGACAGGGAGGTGAGGCCGCCCTCCAATGCTGCCGGTGAAGTCATAGATCCATATCGTAGACATTCTGTGACACACCTGCAATCTTGCAAGTTTGCCGGTAAACTAATAGTTGTAAACTTGTCATTCCAACTCTGTCTACCAAGTTCAAAGGCGCTCTTTAGATACCAAATGCCACTTGGCTCCATGCCATCGGTTCCTCTGAAATTGTTTTTGAAAGGGAAGGCTGTAATGTGAATGGACCTTTTCACCAACACCAAATCTCTTATACCTAAATACAAAAAGTGCGGTAGCGTATACTGATTGAATAAGATCACTTGGAAGTGTATATTAGAAGTTAAGCCTCTTAGGAACGCTTTGATCCATGTCTTTCCTGCACGTTGCTTTGGCACTCAGCCTAGTGTGACTGTTTTTAGCATGTAAGATGACTAGACCCATCATCTATCCGTCAACAGTAAAAGAGTTGTCTTTCATTAGTTTTTCATATTCTTAATGATTTCCTTAACAAATGTATACATACATTGTATAAATGTATAATGTGAAATGTTGTGACATAATCCACTGTATCACTCAGCATCAGGTCCAATGAAGTTTTATGAGTGTGTGTAGGGTTGTGTGTGTGTTGTTCAATTGTGCTTCTGTGGAATTGCCCTGATGAGTGAGAGATTAGATGACGCTTTCACTTCCAGAGATGACTGTGCCTTCTCAATAGGTAAGATGTTGGCTTGGGAGGTTAGGGTGCACAAAGTTCCCCTACCATAAACATGAGTGTATCATTAACAAACTAATGTTACAGATATCTGACAACTCAAATAGAAAGCAGTGTCTCTAGAGAATGTGGTAGATTTCTACTATGCACATTTACCACGTACCTTTGGATTTAAGGAAAAGGGTCAAAGAAATGCTGACAGCCATGTTAAACAGTCACACAGCTACTAACCAAAGCAGGGTACTGTTGTTGTGTCTGCCTCAGTTCAAACAGGACAGCACTGGGCTGTTTGTTCTGGTCTACTCTTGACTTGAGAGCTTTAAATCAGAGGCGATTTGTCATAAAAAAGGTGCATGCATCGATACAGGGAGGCTTGAAGTGGATAAAGAGCCAAATAAAGGTTTTGAAAGCTTTGGATAAAAGCATCTGCTAAATGAATAAATGTAAATGTACAAATACATGCTAAAGGCCACAGAGAACAGGTGCTTGTGTTTGTCGTAGAAACGTGTTGCAGTAGAAAGGTCCCAGATGCCCCTCCTCTCTCTCTGCCTTCAGGTCGTCGCCACGGATGCGGACGGTAGCGATTTCGGAACCGTCCGCTACTCTGTCTCGGATGGTTTTGAGGAGGAGGACCAACACCCTCTATTCAACATCAAGCCAGAGAGCGGAGAGCTGTGCGTCTCCCAGGACATCGACAGAGACTCGGGCCCGGCCGCACATGACATCCTGGTGAAGGCTGAGGATCAGGTGACAGCTACAGTCTTAACTGAGATACACACTAATGTAGAATATCTTCTAACCTTGGAGTCAGATGGCTCAACGGGTTAAGGCGTTGGCTTTGTGATTGGAAGGGTTGTGAGACTGAATCCCGGCTGTAGCTATGTGATGTCGTGTCCTTGGGCAAGGCACTTCACCCTACATGTCTCAGGGGGATTGTCCCTGTACTTAAAATTGTAAGTCGCTTTGGATCAAAGCGTTTGCTAAATGAAGCAATATTATTAAATATCCTCTATGTACGTTAGGAATAATTTCGTCCAGAAGTTCGAAGGTGAATAAGTGATTAAACACCAACAAGCTCCATTCTGTGTTCCACAGGGAGGTCTGAGCGCTCAAACCTACGTCCACATCGAGGTGGAGGACCTGAACGACAACCGGCCCGTGTTCAACCCCGACCGCTACGCCACCAGCATCAGCAGCCATGCCCAGCCTGGCGCCGAGATCCTGAACGTCATCGCCTCCGACAGAGACCTGGGGCTGTTCGGTCACGTCTCGTATGAGCTTCTCCCCGGGGACTTATCTTCCATGTTCTCAGTGGAGAACACATCAGGTGGGCTGTCTGGCTGGACACACCCCCTAGCATTCCACACAGTCTGCTGCAGCCAAAGTCTCTTTAGCCAGACGTTGTGAGGCTGACCAACAGCTGGTTCATAGAGGTGGATTATGGAGTGTGTAAAGAAAACCTAGATCAGAGAAACCATACGCAAGCCTATGTTTGTGCTCATTCTTTAATCCTTAGTTGGGGGAAGCATGTTTCATGGAGTGGTGTAATGCACCTAGTATTTAAATCCTCTCTGGGCACACCCCCCCCCCCACACACACACACACACACACACTTCCAAGCCACTTAATCGTAGAGCTGGGCTAAGTGAGCTTTACTGACAGCCCTAGACCCTTCTAATCACGCACGCACACGGTTTGGTTTTTAAGAAACAGGCGTTCCATTTTCAAATTCATCTTTTCATTTAATGTCGATGTTACCTCGTTGTAAGCTGCATCATTCCTTTCCCCTTGAACAGTTATTTATTTTACCGTCGCAGTTTAAAAGCAGCCACATGCAGCCAGTCGCCCAATAGCCTCAGTATCGCCCCAGCTAGTCACTCAGTGGAGGACAGTGGCTGAGCGGTGAATAAGTGCTTACTCTGCGAAAGCCCCTTTGTGGCGGACATGATTGTTATTGTCACCTCACTGCAGGAGGGCTGGGAGATTTAGAAACCTACATTTAAATCCTCATCTAAAGCCTCTTTAGACAACTCCCCTAGTAGTGTGCTGTCTATACTGTATGTCAAATAAGATTAGGTTTTAAACTCAGTTCACACCTGTTGTTGGATATCTAAAAACGTTATTATACAACTTTTTACTTTACATTTTAACCAATCGCAAGCTCATTCTTAGCTAAGTTCTAGCTGCGTTATTGACTGGCCATCTGGACCTCCTCTGCTTTGAATTCAAAGCTTTCAGAACAATGTCTTGTGGAATCAGAGGGATTGCGAAGGTCAATTCAGGTAGCAAAACTGTAGTGGGTTAGCAATCTAAAAGCCATCTGTCTTTTCTTTGTTACTGCCCACACCCCTCATTGTAGACCCTCAAATATGCTAGAATGTTCAAGAGAAGAAAGTTGCTTGCATAGGCTTTTTTACATTGGAACAAAGTACAAGCAAATCATGACCCCCCAAAACCATCATTCATTTTAAACTAGTTTTGGTTTTTTTCTTTGCAGGCGTGGTTTACCTGACTTCCAGCCTAACCCACCTGGGCGCGGCCACAGTGAAGCTGGCAGTGACGGCCCGGGACGGCGAAGGCCTGTCTGCCGTACGGCCAGCAGAGGTCACCGTGAACATCCTGAGCAGTGCCCAGGCTCCGGCCGTGTTCCAGAGGTCACGCTACGCCTTCACCATCCCCGAGGACGCCCCCCCCGGCACCTCACTGGGCACCGTGGAGGCCTTTAACCCTGCCAGTGAGTCTAGGGCCACAGTCCAGACTGGGTCACAAGTATATTCGTTTAGATCACAGGTGTCGAACTCGTGCCATCGCGGGCCAAGAGAGTGCAGGTCTTTGTGCCAACCAAGCAACTACACCAGCTGATTTCAACAACAAGTTTGATTTCACTAAGTGGAGAAACTGGTTAGTGAAATCAGCTGGTGTAGTGGCCTGGTTAACATGAACATTGGCCCGCGATGGCACGAGTTCGACACCACTCGTTTAGATGCTAGTTTAAAAACTGTGGATAGAATATGCAGAAGATCTGGGACTCAAATAGAACTTTTACTCTGTTGGGCTTTAGTGAGATTTGAACCCAGGATGCAGTACCTGCTTGCACAGGAATAAGAGCAGAAGACTGGAGAGTGTTTGATACCACACGCATCTTACACACATTCAACCCAGTAAAGTACGTGTGCTTACCTGCTCTAATACAGAGCACAAGGTGTTGCTCCTTCTAACCTAATCTAATCGCTTTAGGTCAGCTTCTAGGGCAGAGGTGTGCTGAATCACTCAACCCCCGCCTGGTACACATCTTGTCTGTGGTCATCTAAGTTACAGGAGATCAGCACTCACAGTCTTAGGTCACATCCTGGTCAGGCTTAGTGCTGCCATGTCAGGTCAGGGCAGGGCAATATGCCAGGCGTTGGGCTGGTGCCAAGAGGCAGTATCATGAAGATTTGTCTTGTATACCACACAGGTGACAAGGCTGAGGTGGAAGCTCACAGCTTGTCTACCCAAACCCCTTCTGATTTAACAGATCAAATGAATGAATAGGTGAATTAAGGATTGGACTTGACTGTACTTTCGTAACCATTCCTCAACGTTTAAGGAATGTTTTCTACATTTGGCCGATGCTGTTCACATATTACCAGCTTCAAGAAACTTCACATACAGAGCAGCACATGGAACAGGGATAAATCCCAGTAGGAATTCAAAATCAACTCAGACGTCCCTGATATTACCTTCGTTATTGCCTCGATTATACCATCAGAGGCCCCTTGGTGGAATGCCATTTGCTTCCATATCATCCTTGCTACGGCTTAAGTGCTAGACAGTCATTTAAGGTTATCTTGTCAATGGACAGATTAACTCCTTCTGTTTAAAACTGTGAAACATCAACAGTGTCCCCCTCAGTAGGGGGGCCAAGCCCCTCTTAAGCCCCTGTTAGCCCCTTGTTAGCCCCCTGCTCCTTCCTTGATGAAGTGTTGGTAATTACAAAGCACATCATACTCGTAGTTAGGGATTAGGAGGTTTATCTCTGCTGTAATGACTTGGATATATGTGTGCGTTTTTGTGTGTGTGTGTGCATTTCCTTTGTACAAAATTATATATATATATATATATATATATAATTTTTTTAACCTGTGTTTACATTTTTGTAGCCCATTTTAGGCAATCATAAACAAGACTGACGTTTGACCGTCTTTATTATGGGACTCAGTCACTTGCATCTGTTAATGTTATCTTGAGTCTTACACACTCTCTATCCTCATCCCACCTAGACTCTGTGGAGTCCCTGTCCTACCGCATCTCGTCTGGGGACCCCCAGGGCCTGTTCTGGGTGGATCCCCAGTCCGGCCTGATCAGCACCAGCCAGGCCCTGGACCACGAGTCCCAGCCTAACGCCCTGCTGGTGCTCCAGACCCACTCCGGTGACTCCCCTGTGTACAGCAGCGCCCAAGTCAACGTCACCGTGGCCGACGTCAACGACAACGCCCCCGTCTTCCCCAAGGTGTCTGACGCCGTCGCCGTCTCGCAGAACACGCTGCCCGGCACCGTGTTGTTCATAGCTCACGCCCACGACCTGGACAGCGGAGCCAACGGGAGGGTGCGCTACAGCATTCCGCCGGACGGCGCCGGCGGGACCGGGGCGTTCGTCGTGGACGCCGACCTGGGGACGGTGTCTCTAAACCGGAGCTTGTCCAGAGACGTGCGGCCGTCTTACGCGTTCGAGATCCTGGCTCAAGACGGGGGAGCGCCGTCGCTCACCTCAACCTTGACCCTCACGGTCAACATCGACCGCAGCGCCGCAGAAGACGCCGTGACGTTCGAGACGCTGGCGTACCAGGTGGAGATCGGAGAGGGCGCCCACAAAGATGCCAGGGTCATCCAGGTGAGGGCCCACAGGAGCGGGAGGGGCGTCCGTGCCGCCAATCACGCGCTCTCCTACTCCCTGGAACCGGAGGCGGGATTCCCCCCTCCTCCTTTCCGCGTGCACCCTGACAGCGGTTGGCTGTACCTCTCCCAAAGCCTGGACTACGAGACGGAGCCCATGTTTAGATTCAGAGTGCTGGCCACCGCGAAGGAAGCTAACCATGCCAGTGAGGCTACTTTGGCTAACAGCACGGCCACAGCCACAGTCATTGTGCTGGTGCTGGATGAGAACGACAACGCTCCGGTATTCAGCCATGAGACCTACTTCTTTTCAGTCTCAGAGGGTCCGTCTCCTCAGGGTCTGGTTGGGACGGTGAAGGCCGAGGATAAGGACTCCAAGAAGAACGCCCAGCTGTCCTACATCCTGCTGTCTGACGGGAAACACTTTCGCATCAATTCCAAGACAGGTCAGAGAAAATGACGGATGGCTTTTTCCACAGCTTTTATTTTGAAATTCTACGAGCGCATTGGAATGCTCCCCATGGCGTTCAGTGTAAAAAGCATTCATCTTCCATTAATGGTTGCGCTATGTTTTGTTTCTCCATCTCTGCCGCTTTCTTTGGGTATTTATGTCTTTCTACCACACACACACACACACACACACACACCCACACACACACACACACACCCACACACACACACAGGTGAGATAATAAACTGGGTGTCTCTGGACCGCGAGCAGCAGAGCCAGCATGTTCTGAAGGTGATGGTGACAGACCAGGGTTACCCTCGACTCAACGCCACCGCCACAGTGCACATCCTTGTCACGGACATCAACGACAACCCGCCGCAGTTCACCCACCTGCCTGCCAGCAAGGAGCTGAACGTCCAGGTCCAAACATCCCATCATGCACCTCTTCACTTTGTCCCCTTTGAGAAGAATTTTTTTCCGATTACTGCACCGATTCCTTCACTTCTATAAGAGAAGTTTGATAGACAGATCTTCCAATTCCAGAACATTCCCTCGCTTATTCTTTGTTCTCATGTACATAAAGCTCACCATAAACACATCACTCACCTCAGATTTACATAGTTGCTAAAAGTCCCACCCGCTCATTGTCCCACGTGTATGACTGTCTGTGTAGGCTTGGGCCGGCCGACCTGCTGGCACCTTGGTCACCTCCATGTTTGCCAAAGACCTGGATGCAGGAGAGAATGGGACAGTGCACTTCTCTCTGCTCACAGGTGGGTTCATGTGCAGGCGGAGCTCCGTCTGCAGCCAGGAGAGGGACCGGTGTGGGGGGGGGGGGGGGGGGGGGGGGGAGTGTGCGCCCCCCGCTCTGTGTAAACACTCTGTTTTCCTTATCCTTTCGTAGAGGATGATCTAGGCCACTTTGAGATTGACCCGGGGAGCGGGGATATCAGAACCACCCGGGAGTTTTCCCAGAACAGTCAGACTCACTACACCCTCACTGTGGTCGCCCGCGACGGCTGCCACACCCCTCTGGAGGAGAGGGCGCTCATTCACCTCCAGGTAACAGGAAATGATTCTCCCTTCTGGTAACAGGAAGTGATAACCTCTAGGTGCTCTGTCCTGCTAAACTGTTATTATAAATTATTTAAATGGAATTATTCAAAATATACTGAATTGTGTAGGAAAGAAGACGTTGATAAAAGAAAATATTTGAACACACAGGTTAATGCTGCAGAAAGACTATCCCGTGGAGCTGGACTTCAGAGTGTTAGTCACTTCTCCGTAAGAGAAGACGCCAAGCCCGGCTCTGTGATTGGCTCTGTCCAGCTCCCAGCCAATGAGAGGATGCGCTACTCCATTTCCGAGGGCGACGGCAGCCTCCACTTTGGCGTTGACAGTTCATCTGGTGACCTGTACGTTCGCCGGCCTCTCGACTACGAGGCTGCAGCGGGGTACTTCCTGGTCGTCCGGGCCGAAGACGCGAGGCTCGCGCGGTCGAACGCGTCGGCGTTCGTCAGCGTGACCGTGGAAGACGTCAACGACCACGCCCCCTGGTTCCAGGACGAAGTGATCGCGTTCGGCGTGAGGGAGGACACGCCGGTCGGGACGCCCGTGTTCACGTTCAACGCTAAGGACGGCGACGGGAGCCTCCGCAACAGCGGCGTCCGCTACTCCCTGACCCTTGACCCCAAGCTGGGCTCGGGGTCCTCCGCCCCGCTTCCGTTTCACATCCACCCTCTGACCGGTACCCTGACCGCAGCCGGACCGCTGGACCGCGAGAGCATCCAGAGTTTTGCGTTCACGGTCACCGCCGCAGACCAAGCTGAGAAAGAGGTCGACCGTAAGCGGAGCGCCGTGACAGCTCAGGTGTTCCTGCTGGACGTCAACGACGAGAGCCCAGCGTTCGTGTCCTCAGAGACGGCTCGGGTGATGGAGGACGCCCAGCTGGGTAGTCTGGTCCATCACGTTCTGGCTGTGGATGGAGACCTGGGGAGCGGTGGCCTGGTCACCTACTCTGTAGTGGCTGGGAACCAGGACGGCCTCTTTACCTTAGAGGAGACGACAGGTAGGCAGGTGGAAAAATGCTCAGTGAAAATCAGTGGATTGAATCAGTTGCCCAACACTGTCTCTCTGTCTTTCTCTCTCTCTTTATCTCTCTCTCTCTTTCTCTCTCTTTATCTCTGTCTCTCTGTCTCTGTCTCTCTCACACACACACACTCACACACACTCACACTCACAGTTTATTAGGCTAATATAAGGGGATATTTGGATGATTCATATAATTTCTGAATGTTGATATTGATGAAAAGAATATGTGAAATGGCTGAAGATTTGAGTTGTTTCCCTGCTCTAGCACACCTGATTCTAATGAAGGGTCGTTGTCAAGCTCTGTGGAAGCCTCATGATTAGAATCAGGTGTGCTGGAGCAGGGAATCATCTAAAACATTAAGGACTGTGGCTCTCCAAGGACCAGGGTTCCCTACCACCTGAGCTAGAGAAAGAACCCCTCAAACTTGTCGATCTACTCTCCCCTCTGCTCCAGGACTGCTGTACCTGGCTTCTCCTCTGGACTACGAGGCCCACACCTCCCACACCCTGACCATCCAGGCACAGGACCACGGCCTTCCTCCGCTCTCCTCAGCCCAGACACTGACTGTGGAGGTGGGGGATGTGAACGACCAGGCCCCCCTCTTCCAGCAGGATGTCTACAGGGCCACAGTGGCCGAGAACAAAGATCCTGGAGAACCGGTGGTCAAAGTCTCGGCCGTTGATATGGATTCAGGTATGTCATCCCCATGCGTCAAGCTCTTGTATTGTGAGAGACACAAGCTACATTTGAACATTTGAACCGTTTTATAGTTTTATGCAGTTGTTAAGAATAGTCTCTAGATGGCAGTGCTGGTACATGTTCTGTACTTTGTCCACCATTTGACTCCGGTAGTCATTGGAATGAACTCTATAGTCGATAGTCTACGATCATAAGTCACGGATTGGCTATAGTCATTCCTATAGTAACACCTATCATACAGAGTCAAGTTAATCTGACTGAGACCGTTGAGCTGGTTTGAAAAGCTCTAGTCCCTGTCTTTTCCCCAGAAGGGATTCCTCCAAGAAGGATTTGGACAGTCCCCTCCTGCCAATCCCTCCCTTACTGGAAGTGACATCTGTCTGTGGGCCCCACCATGTAGGGTCTGTGTCAGTGGATCTTCACTGGGCCACAGATGGGTCAAAGTTCAAGACTTCCTTTTGTCTCCTTCCATTAGTGGACTGATTTCAAGCCTGCGCTGCCCTTTCCTGATCCAGCTTGTAGTGTTTGTTTTCTTTTCCATATGCTAGTTCAACCATACATCCCACCCAATTACATTCCGCCCCTACCCTTTAATAACATTTGCAAATCCACACGTCCAAGTCTGTTTATTTTAACACATCTTGTGCTCGGAGGCCCCCCGAAAGCCAGTTTCTCGTCCAAATATTGACAGTTTGAATTTAGTTCTACTATATTATAATGCCATTGGCACCTGGAGGTAGTGAGGGGGGAGGAGGTGTATGTTGGAGGCAGGGAAGGGTGAGGGGAGGGGTGGGGGGTGGGGGGGGGGTCTGTGGAGTTGAACATTCTTAGGGAGAAGCCGAAGAACCGTCCAACAACAGCAAACTCTCCTGCAGGAGTGTTTCTAGAAGGTCCAGCTCCTCCAACATGTTCCCCATAACCCGAAACATCTGTGCTAATAGAAGCCGTGTTTTCATCTGTCTCCTCCAATCGGCTCATCCGGAACCTGTGGCGTGCCCAGGGCGTCCCTCCCCCGGCCCGTTGTGTTATTTCATTATCATTAGCCCCCCTCACCCCGCTTGACTGACACTCACTGAAGATGGTCATTGTGTTGATCTTGGTGTCCCGTTTCCCTTATGAGTGAAAATCAGTGGATTTAATCAGTTGCCCAACACTGTCTCTCTGTCTCTTTCTCTCTCTCTCTCTCTCTGTCTCTCTCTCTCTCTCTCTCTCTGTCTCTCTCACACACACACACACACACACTCACAGTTTATTAGGCTAATATAAGGGGATATTTGGATGTGGCCGTTGTTGGTGTTGGAAATTAGTTTTTTCCATGACGCCACCCTCTGCTAACATGGTCTGCTAACATGGTCTCTCTGTCCTCTCGGTGCCGCTGTGCACGCCCACGTACCCCTGGACTGTGACATCACACGGGCCTAACGTGGGACGCCCGCACGCTGTTTGCTTGCACTCCTGACAGTTACCGTGGAGATGGATTCCCCCCCCCCCCTGTGCAAGTGTGCCGTGATGGAAACCACGAGCAGGGACATTCAGTGGCTGGTGCTTGACGTTTCGCTCCTCCACTTGACCCCCCCCCCCCCCCCCCCCCCCCCTTGTCAGAGTTTGGGAGGGGAGGAAAGGGGGATTGCAGGGGGTTTGTTATGACTAGGTCAAGGACACATCAGTCCTGTGTCTGTCTGGGAACACGCTGCATTTCATCACCGCGATCGCGCACACGCACCAATCCGCCTTTTGTCGAGGTGAAAAGGGGCCTTGAGGATAGGCCGCACCTCTGAATTTAGGCTTTGGAGGAGCCGATCGTTCATGTGTGGGTAGGAGGGCACAGTTTGAATGTTGGAGTTGAGCTTGGGGGACATGGGGGACCTCAGAGTGGCGGGGGGGGGGGGGGGGGGGGGGGCTGCTGTGGCCCCTTAGATCACAGAACAGCCAGCCTCCAGCAAAGGTCAGCCAAACCCCACCACCTCTTGTCATTTTCCCAAAGAGCGGCCATCGGTAATCTGGGAATGATTCATCCCTTTGCGCTGTTTCCAATCTAAGTATCAGATAAGGCGGTACGTCTCCAGACGGGGTCGTAAACATGGTCCCACGCGTCGCCCAAACGGACAATGAAAAAGCGGAGCGACGTGGACCGTCCTGCGTTGTCATCATCGGTCGTAGCGCACAGTTGGAGGAAGGGGGGGGGGGGGGGGGGGGGTGATTGGTTTTGATGGAAAGCATGAGCGTTTTTTGGGGGTGGGGGAGAGCAAGGTGGCAGTGAGCTCGATGGGTCCCCAGACTCCTCTGGGGTTTGTTAATAAGAAATGGATCATTTTTTTATGGGCATGCCTGCCGTTTATTGAACTATGTCCTATTTATTACGAGCCTTTGGTACTCTCAAGGCCCTGAGAGATGATGAGATGGGAAGAAGGTGCCAAGCCCTCCAGAAACACTCGTATGACTGTGTCTGTTTCTCCCTGGGGATCTGAGATTATTTCTGTGTTTCTGGTTCTCCCCCTCGGGGTTCTGTGACTGGAACGCTGTCAAAGATTTACCCTTTTATTACTAAAATCCTATTCAACAGGGAACCTTAATGTCAGTAATTTTGGAAGAAATATGAGTTCACTCATGGGTGAATCTACACCAGGTTTGTCTATAAAACCATGGAGGGACAATACCGCCTTCAGTCTTCACAGTACCTGTACAACATGACTTTACCTAGAAAGAGAACAAATCAACTGAAAATAAACTGTTCAGTCAGACAAAATGGTGAATCTCCCTTGCTGCCTCTCCTGACTTGTGACCTGTTCTCCCATCCAGAGGAGAACGCGGTGGTGTGGTACAGCCTGCTGCCCGGCCCCGGGTACGAGCTCTTCGCCATCAACCCCCACACTGGCCTCATCAGCACCAGCGCCCCTCTGGACAGAGAGCAGCAGCAGGACTACACCCTGAGAGGTAGAGCGCCCCCAAGCTCTAACATATGATTAGCAGTGGGGAAAATGCAGTTTGCAACAGAACGGTACAGCACTCAGAGTCAAAATAAATACAAATATATAACAGGGAATTCTATAGAAAATATAAAGATAAGGATCTAAGAAAGGAACTACAACTTCCTACCCATCATCCTGAGGGGTAGCACAACAAAAACACTGACAACCTGTCTTCAACCAACAACATACCAACCAGTGTACCAAACTAGGGGGGGGGGGGGGGGGGGGGGGGGGGGTTTCCAGGTAGTTGAGAGCTAATTAACATGAAGCGAAGCAGTTATTTAGGCCCACCACACGTTATCTCACAACCAGGTGATTAAACTGGTCACTGTTCGTTTCAATTCATGGAGTCAGAAGGGGGGTCTGATGGAGCAGTCAGAGGGAGCTAACAGGGTCAGGTTGTACTGGCTCGCCTGTGGACTAGCAGCCCTCTTTAAAAAGCCCACAGAGTGTAACTTGGATCAAGAGTCCTGCTGGTCCGGACTCTCCTTTAGGTCAGCGGTCGGCCACTCACATCTGTTTCCACCGTAGGGCTTCATAAAACATTCAGCTCCCTCTCCTCTCTCTGTCTCTCTCCCTCTCCTCCCTCTCTCTCTGTCTCTCTCTCTCTCCCTCTCCTCCCTCTCTCTCTGTCTCTCTCTCCCTCTCCTCTCTCTCTCTCTCTCTCTCTCTCTGTCACTCTCTCTGTCTGTCTCTCTCTCTCTCTCTGTCACTCTGTCACTCTGTCTCTCTCTCTCTGTCTCTCTCTCTCTCTCTCTCTCTCTCTGTCTCTCTCTCTCTCTGTCACTCTGTCACTCTGTCTCTCTGTCACTCTGTCACTCTCTGTCACTCTGTCACTCTGTCTCTCTCTCTCTGTCTCTCTCTCTGTCACTCTGCCTCTCTCTCTGTCTCTCTCTCTCTCTGTCACTCTGTCACTCTGTCTCTCTCTCTCTCTGTCTCTCTCTCTGTCTCTCTCTCTCTCTCTCTCCCTGTCTTTCTCCCCTTCTCTCCCTGTCTTTCTCTCTCACTCCCTGTCTTTCTCTCTCTCTCTTTCTCCCTCTCTATGTGCGTCAAAGCCAGATGAATAAAGAACTAAAGGCTCTACTCTCGTTACGAATATAACATTATTCCACAGATTGATTTATGTTGAGAAAGACCAGACCTTTTAAGTGCTGGAGCTAGACGCAGGTTCCACTGACGGTGCCGCTGAATCTTTCTCAAGAGTGGGTCTTTTCATGTCTACCACATTTGAATACAATTACATCTAAAATATGCAGTAATATTTAGTGATCAACTGCTTACAGATGTGGCCATGCTGATATTTTCTACGGTCAGGAATATGACGAACAATTAAATCGAATAAGAAAATGTAATTGCAGGAAAAGTGAGATACTCTTAAAGAGATGCCAGCATCATGCAGTGATGATTGTAAAATACCAATAGAATATAAGTCTGGCCAATTTTCCAGCTCAGATAAATATGGAAAAAGAATTGCAAAATTGTTTTCGAATCAGTGAAGATTAAATATGGGTGAAGATGTTGAGCGAACAAGGCAAATGCTATGACCTCGATTTTTATGTCAGTAATAAGAACCTAAGTACTCAAAGCTGTCGCAAAGCATTTTGAACGCCAGTGCTGATGAGGTAACTACAGAACCCTATATTGAACCAGTTCAGTTACTGTACTGTGTCCTGTGGTAGATTGGGAAACTTTACAGATATTTTCACCCAGCCTTTGCTGTCTCTCTCCCCCCCCCCCCCCCCATGCTCCAGTCCGGGCTCGGGACAGTGCGGTCCAGGCCCTCTCCAGCGTGGCAGTGGTCGTGTGCTCGGTCCAGGACGACAACGACAACCCTCCTGAGTTCATGCTGCCCTCCTTCCAGATCAGCCTGCCTGAGAACCTGCCCCCAGGACTCATTCACACCGCCCAGGCTTTCGACCCCGACAGAGGGGACAATGGAACCATACGCTACTCCATACTGGGTGAGGAGACGGGTTCCACCTGGACCAGAACAAAATATTATTGTTATCCTACATGTACCGTATTTTTCGTATTATAAATTGCAGTTTTTTTCATAGTTTGGCCGGGGGTGCGATTTATACTCTGGAGCGATTTATGTGTGAAATTATTAACACACTAATTTCACATCATTATTACATAATAAAAAAATAAAAAAGATTTATACTCCAGTGCGATTTATATAGGTTTTTTCCTTCTTTATTATGCATTTTTTTGGCTGGTGCGACTTATAGTTTGAAAAATACGGTATATATTTAGTTGCATATACTTCTTTGGGTGGAGGATGTGTAGATGAATGTCCATGTGCTCTCTTCAGGTGAGGACTATGATGGCCGCTTCACCATCGACTCCACCACAGGAGCTGTGAGCACCACTAGAGTCCTGGACCGAGAGGAGCAGGTGAACTACACCCTCACCCTCGTGGCCCAGGACTCCGGGCCCTCCCCCTTCAGCGCCTCCACCCAGCTCCACCTCCTCCTCCTGGACGAGAACGACCACAGCCCCGCGTTTGGCCGCAAGAGCTACCGTGCCTCGGTCAGCGAGGGGCTGCCAGCAGGGGCCGAGGTCCTCCGGCTCAGCGCCCTGGACCCTGACGAGGGGCCCAACGGTGAGGTGAGCTACTCCCTGACAGAGGACGACCTGGGGGTGTTCTCTGTGGACGCCTCCACGGGGGTGATCAGGACCACCAGGCCCCTGGACCGGGAGAGCCGGGCCCAGTACACCCTCAGGGCGGTGGCCACGGACGGCTGCACCAGGGGCCCGCGCAGCTCGGCCGCCTTGGTGACCGTCCTGGTGGAGGACGTGAACGACAACGCCCCCGTCTGCGGCCGCAACCCCATCAACGCTTGGATCAGCGGTGGCGGCGACGCGGTGGCGGCCAACCGCACGGTCGCCACGGTGACCGCCACGGACGACGACCGGGGCGAGAATGGAACGGTGCGGTTCAGCCTGGCGGGGGCCTCTGACGTCTTTGACGTGGGCGTGACTTCGGGGAAGATACGGTTGAAGACGGCCCTCGGAACGGACTTCTCTGGGGCCAAGCTGCAGGTTCTGGCGAAGGACCAGGGAAGATCAGCACTCACCTCCACCTGCCTGGTCCTCATCCACCTGAAAGGAGAGGAGGAGGGACTGCAGTTCACACAGAAAAACTACCAGACAACCATTGTGGAAAACAGCCAAATTGGTATAAAGTGCCCCATCCAGGCCCATAATCATAATCATCTGCTCTGTACTTGACCTGCTCCATTTAACCATTTAATCAAAATCTCTTCTACCTCTTCCTGTCCTTGTCTCTAGGTACGTGGGTTGTCAAGGTAGAAGCTCTTGACCAGACCAACCAGAGCCCCAGGATTGAGTACAGCATTTTCAGCGGCGACAGAAACGGAGCGTTTGTCATCAACAGACACACGGGTATAAAAACCATGGTGGACAGAAGCCATTCAGCCCGACAACAATGTCTCCATTTTGCTCTCGTCTTGGACAACATGTCCGTATATCAATTTTCCGAGCCAGACTCCAGTGCTCGGTGCCAACAGCCAACATTCTTTTATTAATTGCTTGCAGGAACTCCAAACATTCTTTCATACTTGTCCGTAAAGAAATTTTCGTGCCAGGAACACGGGGAGTCTAGAATGTCCCTTCATGCATTCATTCATTCATTCATCCTTCTATATATCCAGACTCAGACCCTTAGCTTCACCCCTCAGATCCTTTTTCAAAAAGCGGATTCTGTGCCTTCGTTTCCAATTAGGGGTGACTTCGTCTTCCGTAATCCGGCCTGGACCAAACGTTTCTGGTCTCCTTCTCTTCCTTGCTCTCTCCTCCCGGTCGCTCATCTTTTCCACTTCACTTTAGCAGTTTTATGATTGGACAGTATTCCACACACCAAATACAGCAGTCAGCTGTTGTCGTTGCGTGAAGATGCCTGGCATCATGCGAGAGCTGGTCCAAGGTAAACAGAGTGTTCAGAGGCCAGCTCCAGCCTGACTGTACTGCTGAGATGTGGGCACAGCTGGGCCAACACAACGATCCAGAGATCATTTTCATTCATAGTCTTTTTTTTCTTCTTCATTTCTAAACTTCAGCTTTTAAATAGTTTTACTCTAAATAATAGTGTCCTTTAATAATAATAATACCTAATTTAGCAGACACTTTTATCCAAAGCAACCTATAGTAAGTACAGGGACATTCTCCCTGAGGCAAGCAGGACCAGATCAATCTAGCCATCGGACTCCCTAATAACAGCAGGACGTTAGAATAGTCTAAACCAGTGGTTCTCAACCCTGGTCCTCAGGGCCCACTGCCCTGCATGTTGTAGATGTTTCCCCCTTCCAACACACCTGATTCAAATGAATTGTCATGATCAGGCTTCTGCTGAGCTTCATAGTGACTCATTCATTTGAATCAGGTGTGTTGGAGCAGGGAAACATCGAAAAACATGCAGGACTGTGGAGCCCTGAGGACCAGGGTTGAGAACCACTGCTTTAAAGGAGCCACTGCACAACAACACACAAAAAACCCAAACACACTCAAGCCTCTTCTGCATCTCCACCAGGTGACATCTCGGTGAGTCAGCAGATCCTGGACTACGAGGAGAGCCGGCGGGCGGAGCTAGTGGTGCTGGCAGACAGCGGCCTGAGGACAGCCCACTGCAGGGTCACCGTCAACCTGCTGGACGCCAACGACAACGCCCCGGCGTTCGAGCAGAGCTTCTACCGCACGGCCGTGTGGGAGGGACAGGTCCACAACACTTACATCATGCAGGTCAGAGGTCATCCGCTTTCACGTCGACCAGTGGTGCGAAACGTAATAACGGTTTTGCACTTCTGGTTTGATGCTAACTGTATTTCGTTACCCTGTACTTGTACCTGTGTAATGACATTAAAATTGAATCAAATCTAATCTAGTTTCAGATTCATTCATTTATAAAAGGGACATTAATGCACATTAATCGACAGTGGAACTGTAAATATGCCAGAGTTAGCTTGGCAGGCTAGTTTTCATCTGTAGTCCCTAATGCCAGTTCTTAAAAGGCAACCTGGTAAGAACAACTTAAAAGCATAAAAAATGTCATGATTAAAATACTGTACATACCTTAAATAAAATAAAGAAATGGACAGTTACATCATCATCAGGGCCAGCAGGGCGTGTGTGTCTTTGCTTGTGAGGCCAGATGTCATTTTAGACTCTTAACACAGTGAGAGTTGTTCTAAGATAACATAGCAGCCTAAGGCCAGCAGAGCTTTACGGATATTTCTGATACTTCTAATGTGCATGATTGTCACTCTGGCGCTAAGGTCTTTCTAAAACCTTCCCCCCCCTCTCAGGTGTTGGCTTCTGATGCTGACTGCGGCACAAACAGCCAGGTGGAATACTCCATCCTGTCTGGGAACCAGAACGACGCCTTCATCATCGACTCTGTGCGCGGCATCCTAGCCACCAATACTGTGTTGGACCGTGAGATCACATCGTCCTACAAGTAGGAACACCTTCCCATCAATCTTAAGAATGACGTATTCAAACCGGTCCTGTTTATTTTACATGGGGTGGTTGTGGTACGTGGCATCTGTGAGTAACATGTCATGTTCTAATGAGTAACATGTCATATTCTTATGAGCTGCATGTTGAGTAACATGTGGCGTTCCTCCTCCATCTTGTTTCAGGCTGGTGCTGCAGGCATCAGACAGGGGGAGCCCTCCGCTCACGGGCACCAGCACTGTGAGGGTGCAGGTGGTGGACGTCAACGACAACGGCCCCACCGTCCCCCTCATGGAGCCTGTGGTCATGGCTGAGAGTGAGAGCTTTTTATCCAGCATTTGTGGTTGTTTGTGGTAAAGCGGTCGCCCCACTTATTGTTTTGTATAATAATAATAAGGAATCTATTTGGGGGTCTTCTGATGCACTAGCTGCTCTCATTTGAAAATAGAGATGGACTACTGTATGTTGACAGAATGCTTACCATTTAAGTTCTTTGTCCTAATATAAAATAATAAAAACAGAAATTTTTATCATTTGTTTTTACTTTTTATCATCATCCACTTGATATAGTCAGTCTTTCAGTTTTTCTTTTCTCACTTGTGCTGTTTTTGTCCACCAGATCTTCCGGTTGGGTACCTGGTGACACAGGTGAGCGCCAACGATGTGGACCTCAACTCCATCCTCACCTACAGCTTCTCAGACAACTCCACCACCACCGGCAGCTTCGCCATCGACCGCTACACGGGGGTCGTGACCCTGACCTGCTCCCTGGACCACGAGGAGCAGACGGAGCACACGCTGAGGGTCTGGGCGTCCGACTCCCTCCACCAGACCGCAGGAGAGGTCAAAGTTCAAGTGCTGGATGTCAATGACAACGCCCCTATTTTCTCTCAGGATTCCTACCAGGTACGCTAATGCCTAATGTTATCAATGATATATTAATCAGATCTATATATTCTTTGCTCTCTGAAGGTGTTTCTTTGCTTGTAAAGTTTGATACTGTATTTATGAATAATGCGATGCTGATCAGGTGTGCTCCAACAGTAGACACTTTTAAATCCAGGCTCAAAACACATCTTTTTATCAAAGCATTTGCTGATTGAACACTGTGCTATGTCGAACTGTTTGCACTTTATTTTATACTTATTATATTTTTATTATTTTTTATGTAACTTTTAATGTATTTTTATACATTTCTTGATATTAATTGTTATTTCTATTTTTAAATGTTCTATATATTTGTATTATTTTAAATGTGAAGCACTTTGAATGACCGCTGTGTATGAAATGTGCTATGTAAATAAACATCCCTTGCCTTGTGTCTGTGTTGCTCCTGCAGGTGGAGTTGCCTGAACTGGCCTCTGCCAGGACGTTGGTGTTGACAGTATCAGCCGCAGACAGAGACTCTGGCCTCAATGGCAGAGTCACCTACAGGCTCCTGTCCTCTCCTCTGCAGGGCTTCTACATCCACGCCGACAACGGTTAGACACGTCTAGGAGTTGCAGACAGCTTTAGGCTACGTAGATCCATCGCAGTTCTGATTGATCGCAACTTTCTCGCAAACAGAAATGCAGTTGACTTGACCACACCTCGGTTCTCTTTGTCCATTACGGATATCAATATCTGGCATTTTCTTTCAACAACGTCGTGAAATGTGAAACAAAACTGAAATTCTACTTTATAGTCTCACTTAGAGGCAATAATCCACCAAACATTACATTCAAGGCCAAGTCCAAATGTGTATAGCTACAGCAAATGGCTGTAATCCCCTAGCAGTGCTATGAAAGGGGATCCACTTAATCCATATGGACCAGTTTGTGAAAATGTAGCATTGACAGAGCTATCTCTATATGCTTTCCAAGGTTCATAGGTCTTAAGACTGACTGTCTGGCAGTTGGACTTTCATATTCAACTTTTATATTCCCCCATTTAAAATCAATTTCTCTGGCGAGGCTAAACTTATTTTACAGTTTGTGCCAAGAGCCAACAGAATGTGTATTGTGCTCTGCTAGGCCCAGTGGGGTGATCCAGTATCCTCTCTCTGCCAGTAGCTTTCTCCATCATTTCTATTTTTACAGACTTGGTGTGGGGGTAGAGAGAGAGAGGGAGAGAGAGCGGGAGACAGAGAGAGAGAGAGAGAGAGAGCATAAGGTCGAGTGGTAGAGCTGGACGATGAGGATGTCTTCTCTCTGAAGGGCAGAGTTATGTCCTCATTCTCCACAACGATGAGTGAAGATCAATAATCAAACCAGGCTCCAGTAGAGGCCCAGACAAGCGCCCCCACCCTTCTCCATTTAGTTTCTCAGACGGGATTTGCAGTGTCTGGTTTGTGCCAGAGCTTAATATGTGAGAAATGTGTTTGCTGTGTTTTGTGGTGATGGTAACAAATAGGAAATGATATATGGGGATTGTTTCAAGAGATGAAATGAGCGGCTGCGTCTTAATCCAGAATCCTGAAACCAGAAACCAGACGTCTGTTCCTTTATCCCCAGTTCACATGGATCTTTGAGGATTTTCTAGGTGAACTGCAACAAAATCTGAAACTGGTAGAACCAAAGACCCCCAGAACCAATTGCTAATAACTTGGAGTCATAATAAAGCATTGTTTTACTCAAGACTGGTTAAATGCATTAGTTCTGGTTCATAGTTGTATCATAAGCATTCCCAAAAGAATCTGGGCCAATCTTCAAATGAACAATATGCCCATAAAGTTGCAGTCAGTGGCAAACACTCATATAACCATACAAGGCTTCATACTCCAACCCATCAGGGCCTGTTCTCAGGTCTCAAGGTCATCATCTACTCTAGTTTCTTCTTTAAAGGGGTATTCCGCTCAAAGCGTGTCTGTCAGAACTGTATGAGAGGATTTCTGTTTGGATTAATTTACTTTGGAGTAATTTACGTGTCAGAGGTCACAAGTTTGACTTAACAGTTTATTTCACACTCTATGCTTCTGACTCTGAACATATTTCTTTTTCAGGGTCGGTGTTCACTAACAAACCAATGAAATATGTCACCAACGAAGACACCATCCAGCTCCTGATTGAGGCGAGTGACGGAGGAGACCCCGTCCGATCCACCGTCATCTCTGTGGACATCAAGGTCTTGGACACCAACGACCATGCCCCGCTCTTCACGCAGGATGCCTACTCGACGTTCGTCCCCGAGGACAGCCCTGTGGGCACCACCCTATTGACCCTTTTGGCCGAGGATGCGGACATGGCCCCTGAAAACACCCAGCTTGATTATGGGATAACAGGCGGTAATGAAGAGAGGAGGTTCTGCATGGAAGTCAGTGCAGTCCAGATGGAGAGTCAGCATAGGACCGTTGGCAGGTTGGTTCTTTGTGACCTGCTGGACCACGAGACCCAAGACAGCTACGCGGTGACAGTGACCGTGTCTGACCGCGGCACGCCTCCGATGAACAGCTCTGCGGTGGTCACCGTGAAAGTGACTGACGTCAACGACAATGCTCCTGTGTTTGCGCATGCAGATTACCACGCCCAGGTGAGTGAGAGCAGCCATCCAGGGACTCGATTGGTTCAGGTGGCCGCCCATGACGCTGACCAAGGGGCCAATGGAGCGGTTCGTTACGATATCATCTCAGGGAACAGCAAAGGTCACCTCAGACTCGACCCACACACCGGTATCCTTGAGGTGAGTCACCCGCTCGACTACGAAGAAGACTCCAAATACACCCTGACCGTCCAGGCTTCCGATGGTGGCCATTCCGGTAAACGCAAAGTTACCTTTGCGGTGGTCTTCGTCACGGTTCTGGACGAGAACGACAACTCTCCTTACTTCATGTTCCCCATGGTCAACTGCTCGGTGCTGGAGAACCTACCAGCCTTCACCCCCGCCTGCTCCGTCCGTGCGATGGACGGCGACGCGGGCCCGTACGGCATCGTCACGTACTCCATCCTCTCCTCCTGTTTCATGGACTACGGCAGCGGAAGCCCGGACAGGAAGGAGGCCTTCGCAATCGACGCGCTCACCGGCGACATCCACACCAGGCAGACTTTCGACTACGAGCGCGAGAGCGAGTACTGCTTCGTGGTCGAGGCCAGGGACAAGGGCGACAAGGTGGCCACGGTCAGAGTGCAAGTGGCTGTCAAGGGAACGGACGAGTTTAGCCCCGTCTTCACCCAGAGGCATTACCGCTTCGTCCTCCCGGGGAACACCAGACCAGGGCAGACGGTGGGCTACGTGATGGCCATGGACCACGACGGAGGGCTGGATGGGCTGGTGGAGTACTCCTTCGTTGACCCCTCGCCGTTTTTCGCCATCAACAAAACAACCGGTGCCGTTTTCACGTCCGGGCCCGTCTACCGCAGGAGAGGCAGTCTGGCTGGAGAAAACGTGGTGGAAGTGCTGGTGTCGGCCAGCAGCCCCAGACCAGGCTCTAGATCCACCACCTCTCTGGTGTCCATCAACATCTCCAGCTCAGCTGAAGCTCAAACAGGAGTGCCTCTAGATATCCAGACCATCAGTCTGACCGTGTCCCTGGCCATGTTTCTCCTCATCCTCATAAGTTTCGTGGCCCTTGTACTCAGATACAAGACCAAAGATGCCGCCATTAAAAAAGCAGCGGCCATCGCAGCCAATCTGAACAACGGCAACGGAACATTCGGCAGGTCGGGCGGCCAGCCTCACAACGCTATTGGCCTGCGCGAACTTGGACCAATGAACATGCGGGCGAGGAGGGAGCTTCCTAACATAAACAGGAAGTCCAACTCAAGCGGTAGGGGTTCTGCTGAAGGGGAGAATGCAGAAGACCAGGAGATCAAGATGATCAACAAGTATCCGTGCCATGAACGGGTAGACTCTGTCTCGAGCGAGACCATGCTTACGGTCCCTGACCCAGCCGTGCCCAGAGACTCTGACCAGCTGTCTTGCCACTCCATAGATGTGGGCCCTTCTGTTTTGGCCCAAGGCACCATGCCTGGCAGCATTACCGTGGGCACGGTGAGTTCAGAAAGCCTCCACACTTTTAGAGAAGAGGGCGGGGGTGAGGGCATGCTCCCCAGAGTGCTCCGGGTGAAGGACATTGAGGAGGGCATGAGGACAAGAGGCTATGTGCCACTTTCAAAGGGCCAAGTACCAGTGGACAGTTCTATGACCTCCCTACTGTGTCCGGAGGAGCAGCTCCAAGGCAGCTACAGCTGGGACTACCTCTTGGACTGGGAGCCGAGCTACCAAACGATGGCCTCAGTCTTTACTGACATTAGCCTCCTGCCCGATGAGGAGCTCCAGGGAGGCCACGAAGGCCTTGCAGCCGAGGTCCCCAGCCTCATGCACCCCCCTCCTCTCCTCACAGGCGTGGCTCAGTCTGGCCTCCGGGCGGTGCCCCCCAGGATGCCCCAGCCAAACTCACGCCCCCCTATGCTCAGCAGGAGACCCTCGTACCCTAAATATGCCTACTCCCCCCTGACCAGGAACACAGGGCTCACTCCATCAGCAATGACCCCTAGTTTTTCCCCTTCCTTGTCGCTGCTGACCCTCAGGACCCCCAACGCCTCCCCAGTGGTCTCAGAGACAGGGCTGAGCAGCGTCAGACTGGACTCCCTCACTGCCAGCCTCCTGGAAGCTGAAATTCAAGTGTAAACTATGTGGGTTTGTAAAAGTGGAAGGAGCTATTACCTGCCATGCACACAAAACATGCATTCAACAGCTAATTTAATTTGTGTAATATATTTTTTCCAGTTGATGGGAAGAGTTGAGAAATATGTTCAGAGTCCTGGCAGGTATTTTATGTTCTACTTGTGACATTACATAATGTAGGGTCATATGTGAAAACTGCCGAATATTGGAAATAAATGTGGCATACACAGGATTATGGCACATATCATAACTCACATTTTGTAACAAAACTAATATTTTGAAAAGCCTGAACTCTACTCTTGCATAACTCTACAACAGAGATTTCAGATAAACAAGATTGTATGCCTTCAAAATGAAACACGTCGCTTTCGCAGTCCATTAGAACTTTGAAATAAAATAAAAAAAACGTACTAAAAATAAGTGAACCACATGCACATACCCCTATAACAGGACCCATTTGAAAAGTGATTGTTGGCTGCCACAGCAAAGAAGTAAGAGTTTTTGCGTAAAATCTACAGGACTGTGCTCTGGTAATGGAGTGCAGAAAATATATTTTTGGAAACAGCACTTTATTGTACAGGATGTTCTTTTTCAAAGGAATCTATGCTTCTTTGATGAGTTAAATTATGTAAATATAGTTTGCAGTTAACAAAAAAAATGCATGAGAACTGTCAATATATAATTGAAAACGTAACTATTTTTTCAACATTTTAAAATTGTTAGTTTAAAAACTAAAGATACAGCATCTGTCTTTAGTACTTCTTTTTTTATCTGGGCTAAATAAATCACTAACAAATCACTATAGAAATTTGACTTTGTTTTTCCTACTAACAAAGTTTCGACAGACGATTCCTCAGAGAAGGAAAATGTACATTTTAAAGAAGGAAAATGTTGTAAATCACCACTTTTCTGAACCGTATTAGTACCACATGTAGACGCACTTCATAAGTCTTTATTGTTGTTCTTCCCATGGAGGATCATGGTTGTTAAGAAGCTGGAAGTCCTGCTCTTAAAAGAAGAGAACTGTGCGTTGGGATCATGATAGAAGGAGGAACTTGGTTCCATCTAGCATTCTTCTATCCCCAACCCATTTTCCATATGGCCACCCTGAGTGTTTCCTTGACCCAGCATTGGAGAGAAACCCTGATGTTAAAACAATGCTTTTCATCAGTCCCCTAATACGATCCAGACTTGCATTTTCAAATGGAGGAGGATTACAACCACCATCCCCTGGCTAACAGTACAATGGTGGAAAGAGCAGAATGTAGCGACGCTGTCACCTTTATCCTAGCTTGAGGTGGATGGACAATGTCTGACACCTCATCTGTTGTCTAACACCGTCCTTGTATTGTTTTGGTAGTCTGAAGGTCTTTAACCTGACCTTGTGTGACGTAAGTGTCAGAGAAAGAGCACAAAGAGACTCAGGCAGGATCGTCCAAGTGAGCTAGGCTGATCGAACACCCTACTTGAGTTTCACACCGCATGGCTTGAGATCTCTCATGTTTAAGGTCTGTTTCCCCACATTTGCGAGGCGCTGATGCGTCATGTTCTGAAAGAATGACGGTCTTCACAGACTTGGCCTGTCCTGTACTCTCTGTACGGTGTGAATCCCATCAGTGACAGTAATTTTTTTTTTTGCCCCAGTGGTCGGTATCGTATGTCTTTTTCTCTGCCAATACATGACAGACGGACTCATTATCCACACATTTGGCTTTGCTGTAGGGGGTGCAAATACCTTCAATGTCAATGAGGTGTTAATGTTGAAAGCTGATCAGTTACCGTATGGTGCCATGTCTTGAACTCTCCCTATCAAACTAACCTTTTTAACATGTGTTCATTTTCAACTTTCAACTGGAACATTCTCTTTAGTAGCATAGGCCTAGTAAAGGCCCATTAGAAAAGTCCCAAAGCCAGACACCAAGTCCAGCCTTTCCCTGTCAACCTTCAGCCCCTACTCTCATAGCACCCGGCCATCCACTCATACCTTTTTAACGTCTTAAGACTGATCTGAACACAGAAATCCTGGTAGATCCAAAACCAATAAAGAATCACAGCCGCTTCGAAGAAAACCCCCGATATCTTTAGGACCATAAGCCCGGAGAGGTCTGTGTGCTTATCAGATAGATTTGTTAAGGTAACAAACAGTCCTCAGCAAGCCATGCTTTGGATTTGTGTGTTCGGCTTTTGAGGGTACTGATAGGTGCGTTATTTATTGACTCAGTTCTAGGTCAGGGGGAGCCTGCTGGCTGGGTTTGGACTGGGTCGCTCCGTGTTTGTGATTTCAGCGGGTCCTTGGCCTTAGGATTTCCCGTGTCATGCGATTCTGCTCAAACAAGCAGCTGCGAGTCTGTGCACATAACTCAACAGTCAGGGGGCCAAAGGTTGAAATCAGAGGAGCCTCTGTGTGCAAGATCCACCATTGCTGTGTCAGTTTATCTGTCCCGTCAGTCAACAGGCAGCGTTTGGGACGGGGACTCGTGAGAGAAGGCCTGTGGATGCTGTCATTCTGAAAGGTTGTTTAGGTGGTGCTAACTTTAACATAATAGAGCTGTTAATGTAGCAGTATTGTAGATAGGTAGCATGAGGATGAAATGGAGGAACACCTTCTGGATAATTCCACCGGCAGTACGGTCTGTACTGTGATTCGACATTGTCTGTCCAGGCCATAAATTAGCAGCTTTGCACGTATCATCAGAAATCCATATTAACTGTCTTGAATCCATGTGCTTTTTGGAGGATCTTAGAGAAAAGGGGAAATGATTTACGAGCCCTCCTTTCAAAGGTGCCTTTTGTTATGAACACTGTAAAACAAAATGCCTTCGCGTCAGACTAAACGCTCATGGTTATGCAGGGCTCATGTGCTCTTGGAACGGGAAGCACTGAGGCAAATTCAAGACAGCTGTGTTCTCCAACCTGGCTCGGAGGTTAAACTATCCCCTACCGCTCCATATTGAAATACGCCTTGGCTTTCAAACCAGTCCTGGGTTGTGGTCTTGCACTCTGTAAGACCACAGAGTGGCCGCTACTCTGTAACATCTCATGATTCAGATGCTGAGTCACATGCTGTGAAGGCTTCAGTTGTGTTTACTTGGCCAACCAATGGACATGGGAGGTGAATGTGTGGGCAGGCTGGGTGAAAAGTCTTTCATAATCATTTTGGTTTTGGAACCTTTTTTCCAAACCAGTGTTGAAAAATATTTTATGGTCGGCTGCATGTTATATAAAATAGCAACGGGTGCATCCTATTTGATAAGGTGGGCTTTATTATATTTCCATTTATTCGTTTAGCTCATTCTTTTAAACAGATAGACTGCATGAATACAGCATATTATCAAGGATTATGTGTGAAGTTCAAACAGTACTTTTGAGATGAGTGCATTAGTCCATTCTCTATTTTCTTTGTACTTTTGATCGTGCAACTTTGTGTTTAACAGTTGATTGTTTCTCACCTTAAAGACCCCTTATTCTATTTTAAGACATAGCAGCTGTAGTGTTGGACTCATTTGTCATTGTTTAACTGAATTGTTAACCACAGACAGATGCACGAGCAGATGAGACACTAAAGAACAGCAGGCTGTACCGTCTCTGGTAGTCTTTTGGAAAAAGAACTGCACAAACGTTTGCAGTCCAAAGTATGCTTTGCCTTGCATGTCTCCCAAAATACAAACACACATTGTCGGACCGCCATTTCTTAACATTGGGACGATGTTAAATGAGATTATATGTAATCTTATAAAACTGAACCAGGGTTTGTTTTGGTTTGTTGTCATTAAGAATAAGGACTCTGGGCTTGCACCCAGACCTTTATGTAAATGTAAATAAGAAAAGGATTATCCAGCAGCATGCAGTACAGTGTACAGTGTTGCCTTGTATGATATTCATTAGAGTTTCCACCGTCATTGTATTGTGAAAATCCTCCAAACATTCCGTTTGTTTGAGTCGTCTTCAGTTCTGTCTGGTTGTGTTTATTTTGTGGGCATCTTTGCAGCTTGCAGGAGATCAGTGGAGAACTTGGCGAGATGTCTTGTGTCACACTACTGAATACAAATACAGTCCAGCACTGAAGGCTCTGAACATCGTGTTTGTTTTTAAACTAAGAGAGAAAAAGGTTTTTGAAAAGGACCTCAACCTTTATGTTGATCTATGCAGAGTGTTTGAAAATATGTTAACCAATGACTGCATTGCATAGAGAATCATGAAGCCAAGTTTTAAATCAGCACGACCGTTTGCTAGACACACAGAGAAAGTATGTTTCCCTGTTTCAGAATAAATGCAACCAAACATAGAATGGACATAAAGCATATACACATCTGTGTTGTATTTCAAGTAAAACAGTCAAACACATTAGAAACAGATAAATGACGGCATTGGGATTTACAGCGGACCCTGTAATCTGTTTACTGTCTTTCAGCACCACTGCAGTGAGGAAAATAAATGATGTCTGCTCCTTCATAAATCACCACTAAGCTGTTTAAGTCTAGACACTCAGCATATGGGCTAAGAGTCTATATTCCAGATTTTCTTGTTTTTTAAGTTAAACCTTTTGTTCTTATTGAAGTATATATATATATATATATACTTCAATAAGAACAAAAGGTCTTAGACTAATATATAGACGCTTAGACTATATCTATAAATATACTATATATACGCTGATATACAGAGCCTGCTTTACACTTCATTGGTAATCTGGATGCATTCCAAGGGTTTTCACTCCTCTTTCCTTGGTCTGTTTTCCTTCTTTTTTCCCTCTTCTTTTTTTTCACTCACTGAACCCAACAGGGTTGACATCCAGCTGCAGTACTATGGTTTAGTAAATAGTAAACAGGCCATGTTAAATGTATCACAGAATGATATATTAGAATGTATTTTTCTGCGCACAGCTTCAGAGAAGTGCTTTTCATCTCTGAATATCCCGATCGACTCTCATTACTGAGCATTTAATCACATGGGGCTGTAAATCTTTTTTTTAAACATAAATGGGGATTTTACGATGATCCCAAACGTAAAAATACAAGCACTTTCCTGTCCTCGCGGTGTCAGTGCTGATGTCGTTCTAGAATTCTCTCTAAGCTCGAACGAACACAGAGGAAGACATAACGACACGAGACAGTGAGGTTTTCCCCTTTGACCACAGTTCACCCTCAGTCCTTTATCACAACCATGTGGGGACCTTTTCTGTATGCTTTTCAGATGTTTGACAAGTGTGAGCGGTGATGTCTGCCAGGAGTCCATGGCAGGCTGTGCCCTCATCTGGGGAAAATGAAGCCAGACATGGGGCAGGTTTGCATGGACCGTGAAGAGCCTGCAGGAACATTGACAGGCTATCTGATTTCAATAGTTTTGATGGAACGTTATGCTCTTTTTACTAGGTTATGCAAACCGCTGCCGAATATAGCTGGTTTACTAAACCATTCTGCTGTAGTAATATCGGGCAATAATACGTTTTATCTTTAAGCCTCCATCTTTGGTTTGTCTGTTTTTTTGCTATGACAGACCTCATGAATGGGCACTGACCTGTGTTTAAAGGTAAGTAGTTCATGTGTCTTCATGATGGCTGTCACCTTAGTCAACAGGCCTTTGATAAGAGCCAGACGTGCTGTGTCAGGACCCTCAATCACACACATGGTCCGTCTCAGAGACCTTCAACCAATACAGCGTGTGTGTGTGTGTGTGTTTGTGTGTGCGTGTTTGTGTTTGTCAAATGGGGTTGATGGATGACGGAGCCTGAAGCTTCACATTTGGTTCCAATCATCCAACTGATATTGTTTTTGGCTGTTGTATAAAACAGATGACCCAACAAATGGAAGGTACTAGTTTTCAGAATTAGCTCAGGGAAATGGTACTATATGTCTCTGGATAAATGATTTATCTTGGTTACTAGATCTTTCCTACTTTTTCAAAACAGGAGTTGAAGATTTCAGTAGTAGATGCCACTGATTTTAGTTCTGCATGTGTGGAGTTCACTTTGCATGTGTGCTATACTCAATGCCCCCAGCCCTCAGACCTGCTTGTAACACAAGAACCAACCACAGATCACTGTGTGAGCACAGGCTTAATGACGTGTCTCTGGACGTGTCGAATTGTCTGTCACCCTATCTTGACCTCTGACCTCTGCCATGGAGCCCTGCACTTCCGAGGGGCCTGTGAGCAGAGCTAGGGAGCGAGCAGTGGGAATGGAGCGTGGCAGGAGGAGGGGAATGGGTGAAGTCCCCAGGGCAGGTGTTCTCTCCTGGGTGTCCTCCAGTGGTCTTACCCCTTGATGGAAGGGTCTAGCTGGGATGCCTGGGATCAGAATGCCAAGGTTGGCCCAGACTGGGAGATTTATACCTCGATCTCTGCACCATATGGTGTCCTGTTTCACAGTGGCCCACCCCCTTGCCCCCTACCCCCCACCCCCCCCCACCCCCCCCTCCACCACCACCCACATGCACACAGACACTCACAAACACACATGCACCCGCATAAAGAATGCAAATTCATAAATGTTGTTGAGTACATTTGATATTGGGGAAGATTAAACACATTTGGGCCACATTTTTCTTTATTTTATAAAGAACAGGGATTTATAACGGATTCCCTAACCCCAGGACACAGCCGCTTCAGAAATACATCCTCTTTGGGGATGTTTTCCAAGCTCTTGTGAAGGATGTTCCTCAGAACCCCCTTTTGTGTTCCATCTTCTCCCATTTCCTTTTCGGTGAAGGAAAACCCTTGCCCTATCCAATGCCAATTCCGGTTAAACCAACCATCCGTAGCGACCTACATGCCAGTGGTGGAACAAACTCGAGTTCAGAACAGCTGACCAATGAAATTTACCCAACTTACAAGACTCAGAGGCCACTGCGGTTTTTGATGTGTCTGACTGTACTAGGAGAGAGAGAGGGAGAGAGAGAGAGAGGGGGAGAGAGGGAGAGAGAGAGAGAGAGGGAGAGAGAGAGAGAGGGGGGGAGAGAGGGAGAGAGAGAGAGGGAGAGAGAGAGGGAGAGAAAGAGAGAGAAATAGAGATGGAGAGAGATGGAGAGAGAGAGAGAGAGACAGAGAGACAGAGAGACAGAGAGACAGAGAGAGAGGGAGAGAGAGAGAGGGAGAGAGAGAGAGGGAGAGAGAGAAAGAGAGAGAGAGAGAGGTATTGAGCAATTAGTGCTGGAGAGCCAGATGTGGTTTGTGGGGAGAGACAGGGAGAGTAGTGAGTGTTTGGGCTTCCCACACGAGGAGAGTGACTCCATGCAGAGCAGAGCTCCATGTGCAGCTAATTGTATCCATCGCCCTGTTAGGATCTCCAGGCAGTGCCTGCACATGGCCAGGGTGATTTACTAATGCAAAAGTGGCAAGTCCTCTGTGTGAGGCCTCTGTTTGTGTAGCTGTGTGGGGGAGAGACGAGCAAATACACTAGGGACAGTGTTTAGTATAGTAAGGTAAAGTATGTGGTTGGATTATACAGTGTTTTCTGTCTCATTTTAGAACTTTGTGGGACATTGGCTTCGAATTTGAGATTTTTCAATGATCTTCTCATCGTTAATATTTAGTTTAGTATTAAACACTATTATTAATAATCCAGAGTTGTAAGGTGTCCAGGCTATATGTAAAACTGCCATTTTGATAAACATGGAATATGCCCCACAAATGTTAACAAATAAGCCTGGAAGGTTTAACAATTAAGGCTAAGGGGTCCGTGGAAGGAGGTCGTCTGGCTGGTTGAGGTTTCGCCTTCGGCGTATGCGGGGGCAAAGTCATTTGAGAACCGTTTTTAAGTGTGTGCGCGAGGATGTGTCTCCCTTATGAGGGGAGGCTAATGTTGGGTCTTTTCCGCCGCTTCGCAGCAGGACTCTGCAGGTATAATGTGCAGAGCCTTGGGCTTGTTCCATCCACCTCTGCACCATTAGCCAAGCACACTCCACCCTACACGCCCTGCTGGCACAAACTACTGAGATAAGGATACGCTACTGTACGCTATGCTAATTAGCCTGACTCCTTGGCACACACAAGTGAACACTCTCAGTGGTGTTCTGACGATGTCTACATTCCAGTTACTGAAAAAGCGGAATTTGCGTGTGTGGTTGACCACAAGCAACCACTTTGAGTTTACTTTCTTTACTTTTTTTTTTTTTTCTCCCAATGTATGTCTATTTAGGGAGGATGAGAAATCATGGATGCTGGGGATTTTTGGATCAGGTTACCAAATTACACAATTATAGAACAATTTGAAAATTGTCATATATAATTTCATCTAATTTTAAACTGAACAACATATTTTCTAGTTCAAAACGAATACTCCATATGTGCTTACTACTATAGTTACTGTAATTCCCATTAGCAGTTTTGCTAATTAGTCTAGCAGACAATTATGATGCAAAAACGTCTTTTATGTCTGGGACTAACATAAACTACCATACTAGTTGTTAATACAGAAACTAACTGAGGTATTATTGCAACACGAGTTTTAAAAACCCTGTAAAAGGCTAAAGGACCTGTTCACTAACTTGCCCTTCTACCTTGCCGCCCATCTGAGAAATAATCCTTAAATCTTGTAAATTGCCTCAGCATCTGGCAAACAGTTGTCCTGTTGACTAATACTTACACTATGATCAAATGGAAACCTTAACACATATTCAGAAATGTGAAATGTGAATTCTGTGGTTGACCCTCAACCACATTAAACTGCCTCGTGGTCCAACTTCTCATGGGAAATCCCCCATTGGTTTTTGACACAGTACACAGTTCATTTCAAGTGGCTGAGCAATGATTCGTTAAGCATTGTCAAAATAATTAGACTTCAACATTCCGGAGCATTGGGGTAGCAATGATGATTGGACAGTTTGAAGAATGACAGTTGGATAATTGTTGCTGGATAATTGTGGATAATCATGTCGACCTGAGAAACAGGTCCTGTGGTGGGAATTATGTCGTAGGTTGCTAAGGCTGACGCGACACAAAGGCCTTTTCTGTGGAGACTTTTCAACAGTGCAGTAATCAGTTTCTTCTGCTCCAGAGACACAGTTGGTTTTCAGCTGATTTCTGTGACAGATTCCGCCCTTGTCGTCGTGACCGCCACTCAAAGTCAGATGCCAAAGCTTTATTTACACATGAGTTTGTGTCTGGCATTCCTAGGGTCACTCTGGGTCATCTAGTAAGCCCACAATCACCATAGCTAAAACTAAGAGGGTTGTTTTTCCCCCCTCCTCCCTTCCCCACAAATTCCAGTGTTGAGGGTTTGTGAGCTTGTATTTCACAACACAATTTATCAAAAGTCAAATGGTCCATGACTTGTGCCTGAACAGTAATTTGTTCTTGTCACAAATGCTTACACTTGTATTGTATCTCTTCTATTTTGTTAAGCATTTCTTAGGACTTTTATGATTTACCATAAAAAACACCCAGGGTCTTTCCTGAAAAACCATGATATTTGAATTATGAAAATGGACTGTAATACACAACCAACAGACATTCAATCTTGTTTTGTTTGCGAAACTTTTTGAATAAGTGATTCAGACTGAGAATCCCTCTGTCTCTTTCCACCAGCAGTGAGCTGGTTGCATGGAATGTTTCCCAGTCCTTGAGGAGAGGTGAAGAGGCGAGATAGGGGGGTGCCCTCTCTCAGTGTGGGGTGGAGATCAGGTCTGGGTCACTCAGAGACACTGCCCCTAACAGAGGGCTGCTCCTGCTTTGGTCTGGCTTGTAAAATACCCCAAGACCCCATCACAGTGTGTCTTCCAGCTCTGGTGTCAGGGAAAGGTCAAAGTGCAGGGCCGTTCGGAAGTATCTGCCTGTCATTGGTCAGAGGACATCCTGTTAGTGTTAATCCGCTAGGCACAATTCTTTCTTTATGTTGTGTCGGTCATTGGGAATGGTAAACTGCAAAGCTGTTGCGTTGTGTATATAAATGTTTGGCAGACTTGGTGAAACCTTGCTTACAGTGGAATAGCTTATCACCTGTGCACTTTATCACAATGCACTTTAAATCTTTTCTGTTACAGACTAAAAACAATGTTAATGAAGATGTCCTTAGTTGTAAGTAGATCTATATCTATGTTTTCTTTAACATTAATAAGGATACATTGTTATGCAGAGGTGTACTTGTACAATTTTATAGACAAATGATACTATTTATAGTACCGGCAGAGAGTGGAGGGGCGCAAAATATTTTCTTCTTCCTAGGGGGGCGTAACAGAAAATAATTGAGACGCCTGAGAGCACAGTGTGTGACAGACAGCTAGCCCAACCCCCCCATACTGTGTCGATTAGACTCCCAGAACAAGAACATTTCATAAACTACACTGAGCAAGCATAATCTATATGACTCTCTTCAACTCTTATTAGATTTCTTCATTTTAGATGGCATGAATTCCTTCCCAAATGTCAAAGTGTGAGCGGTGATTGAGGCTAACAAGCTCATTAGTACGAGTCCCTGTGCACTTCAGGATGTGTTCAGAACCATACGTTGATGCTCTGTTGGGGGTCCAGGGGCCCAACATGGTGAGTATGGATGAGTAGTTAAAACGCTGCTTTGTTGATCTCACTGAACTACAGTAAAGAGCCTAATGACCAGATTCGGGAAAATCAGTTACAGATTTGCACTAGTCCTGTCTTTGACTGAACATCGGTCTCATTACAATCTTGATACGGTCTTGATTTAGATATGTTCAGGGTCTGCACCCGACTACATCAAGTCTCTCCAGCCTGCAGTCAGTACTGTCAACCATATTATGTAGTGGGTGACCAAATCACAGTGAATATGATCAAGTCCCAACTGTCCTGTTCCCAGACCTTTCTAAATATGCGGGTGGGGGGGGGGGGGGGGGGGGGGGGGGAATTTCTTTATTTTTTTTCTCGATTGAGTAGCACTTTGATGTGAAAACATGAAAGTCGAGTCTTGTTTTACATTAGAGTGATCCTGATGGTCCAACCCCCTTCACACAGAGAGGAAGCTTTATTGAAGCGGGATGAATTGATTCCTCAAAGGCTTCCAGTGGGGTTTGGGTTTCTCCTGGTCCCAAGGAAACATGCACTCACTAATTGCTTGTGACAGTGGTCCGGCTTGCTATTCTCCATAAAAAATTGAAAAGGGGTGAGAGCGGGAGGGAGGGGGAGAGTAAGAAAAGAAAGAAGGGTTACAGGGGTATAGACGAACCAGTTGATCCAACAAGCTGTGTCTCATTTTCACACACGGTCGAAATGAGAACCTGCTGGGCCCAAGCTGCACCTTGAGCACTGATTTAGGGTCAGATTACCTCTCCTACAACCCCTAACCTTCATGGTTTACTACAGAAAGCCCCAAACTTGCATATGGTCTGTGCTATTTTTACACCTCCCTGTGTTACTGTTATGTCTTTAGGAGAGAAGCACAAACTCGATCGGTGTTGCTTTGTGTGATGTTATAACGGTCACTTAGATCAAAGTCCTGGTTGTATGTAGACTGCTGATGTTGATGACACTTTTTGGGACTTACAGAAATATTGATGTGTTTTTTGATGAAGGTTTCAATGTCTATGATACTTTGACCAGAGGATCCCACTTTCATTTCATTTCAAATGAGTAGTCCCACCCGTCTTTCTTGGTTTCCTAAAATTAAAGAAAGTGGATGTTAAGCGTTCTATGGTCCCATAATGCATCATGTTTGTGACTCTTCAATGCTTACCATACTGTTTCCCCTGTAAATCTGGATCGTAGCTTGAAGTTGGTTTTCATTTGAACCGTCACACCCATGGAAGGATAACAGATGTTTACTGTAACAAGAGGATCCATACAAAGCACATGGGCCCAGTAGCAGGTTATTAAGAACCGTTGGTGCTTATATGGGTGTTTCTCCAGAAGCCTAAGTGGAATTAACACACCCCAGTGGGAGCTGGATGGAGCAGGGAGGGGTGGGGGATGGGGTGAAAAGGGGAAAGACTTGGCATATAAAAGTAGGCTAAACCTTTGACATCCAGGAGCAGGAAAGTACAATGTTCCACTCAATGTCCCCATAGCCAAGCTGTTAATCATGCGGTGTTAAAAGGGGAAATTTTTCCTAAGTAAATATAAAGCGTCTGGATTTTTCAATGACTTTCTAAGACATACACACCTGACTGACCCTACTGGCAGTGGTAAAGATGTCTGTAGAGGATGTTAAAATGACGCCTTTCAGCTGGTTCACAATGATGCTTATCTTTCAGGACACACAGTATGCAGGCATGTCCTGGTTTGAAAAAAAGAATTGAGATTTGACGGGGTTTTTTTAATACTGGAATTGGAGTGGAAAAATGTATTTCGTAATCATTACATCTTAAAAGCTGTGACTGTTCGGAAAAAAAATGAATACATGCCTTAAATCAATTTCAGAAGCCTGTCATTAAGAGATATGAGACATGTGACTCAGCTGAAGGAATGTCCTCTCTGTCCAAAATTTAGGCGAGAACATGCCAAGAGAAACAGACAAGGATTTTATCATCAGTAGCAACACAATAAAACACCTAATTTAAGGGTGCAGGGAAAACGTTCAGCTATTAATTTGGATTGAAATGCTGTTTATTCATGCCAAGAACTCCTTGTCGTTTATATAAGTTCTGTCTTGTTTTACTGTGGAAAGAAAGAGAAAAATAATTCTAACTGTTAGGCCTTTTCCCAACATGTCCTATTTATTCCTCCCCGTTGAAATGTGGCACACTTAGAGCCATAAACTTTAATGACAGGTTTAATTCAGTCGCAATAAAGTACTCAAGAGGTCTCAATTGAATTATACTTTCTTCCCTTCTTTGCCATTTTCTTATATCAACTTCTTAAACAGCTTGAGGAACTGCCAAGTAAACTTGGAAGGGGGGTCTTGAGAGATGAAGTTGAGATGGCAAGACCACAGGAAGTAACATACTGCACTTCCTGTCCTGGATGACAGTTTTAGTGAGAAGGCTTTTCACAGGCTTCTCTACACAGTGTGTCAGATATATATTACCTTTTTGGCTTGTTTTTCTTGGCAGCCAGGTTCCTGAAAAAAAGACCTTATAAATAAGAACATTAACAAGATGCAACTTGTCAAAGCACATAATGAACAATGTACATTTCAGGGTTTTGAGGAAAAGAAGAAAGAAAAAAAAGAACTCTGTTTTCTCCCGTTTTTGGAGGGGAAAATAGGTCCAGTGTCAGGTCTGAGAAGAACCATTCTGCCGTCTGCAGACCAGACCCCGACCGAAGGGTGTTGAGAGGGGATGGGAGCCAGAGTAGTCGTGACGGTGAGATTCTATTTCCCCCCCTGGTGTAGCTCACTGAGCTCTGGTTCTCACACAAGCACATTATTTCACCATGTGGTATGGGCCTGAGCAAAGGTAATGATGATAAATTAAGGCATGAATGAGTTGAAAAATCTGGAACAAGGGCTTCACGTTTCAAATTGACATTTCCAAAGGAGAACACGGATTAGTGGATGCATTGAGGGGGGGAAAGGAATCTAAACAGTATTGTTGTATCTCCAAGTAATTGTATTTAAGTATTGTATTAAGCCCAAAATCACAGAACAAATGAACTTGCCCACATATGCATATAGGACGTACATGGCAGGCTCTTAACTGAAAAGGGTTATGAGATCTCAGGTTTATTTGACCAAGACTGATTTCCAGAGCCCACCAATACAAGACTTTACCCTAAGGGATGAAACCACCAAGGACAAGGGGCCAATGGATGAGAGCTCTTTACTCACTGGCTCCTCCCAATCAAGCCTACAAGAAAACCTCATGTTCCAATTGTAAACCCAAGACTGTCAGTGGGCTCTCAGCTTGAACTGATGCTGAAAACTACGAGGGACGAAAGTTTAGATTATCAAACCAAGTGACACATCAACCGAAAATGAAGCGGTTCCTTTTACCAATGGTACTGGTGATGACATTGCCTACGTGCATGGAAGCCATCCACGGACTGTACAATTTCGGTCAACCCGAGTTGTTCTACAAAAAGAATCACTGCAAACCAATACCGGCTAATCTTTTCCTGTGCAACGATATAGAATACACTGAAATGCGCCTCCCAAACCTGCTTGGACACGAGACCATGAACGAGGTTCTGCAGCAAGCTTCGTCCTGGATCCCGCTGGTCCAGAAGCAGTGTCACCCGGATACGAGAAAGTTCCTCTGCTCCCTGTTCGCTCCGGTCTGTCTGGATGACTTAGACGAGCCCATCCAGCCGTGCAGGTCGCTGTGCGAAAGCGTCAAACAGGGCTGCTCGCCCGTCATGTCTGCCTTTGGCTTCCCCTGGCCGGATATGCTGGATTGCGAACGCTTTCCACTCGATAATGACCTGTGCATCCCTCCTGCGGGCATGGAGAACTTTGTTCCAGTGACCAAAGAAGGTACATGCATTACTGTCCTTACACTGTCCGTTACCCTCAGATTTCCATCATAACAGAAAGTTTACACCGTATGTTAATGGCAGTTTATGTGATATCGGATAAATCAATGATATTAGGCTGAAGAAATGATGGGTTTACTCATGTGCATATTACACAAGTCGAATACATTCATAATCATTTCAGACATCAGAGCAGGCACTCTTCTAAGTTCTCGAAGTTCTTAGGTTCTCCTAAGCGTTCGAGTTGGGTTCTGGTGAATCACCTGAAACCTGCAGCATCCCTGCTTCCAAGCTTGTTTCCTTTAATAGAGGGATGCATGTGTAAACAGCGGGAGTTTTCCATTTCTACTGCTCAGCCTTGAGATCATCCCTAACTGGAATGTATGAGGCCATGTAATAAGCACAGGATAGGCACATCAAGCCAAAATAGCGATAGCTACTAAAGAAAATCATCTGAAGAACATAAGTAGGCCTACTCAAAATTATTATATAATTTTAATTCGTATTTTCATGGCGGTTATTACAGACATGTAAGGGTTACATCAATGCCTCTGCAATAATGAAAATGCTTATAGGACACTACAACTAGTTTACATCTACATCTAGTCATTTAGTTCTTATCCAGAGCGACTTACAGCAAGTACAGGGACATTCTCCCTGAGGCAAGTAGGGTGAAGTGCCTTGCCCAAGGACACAACGTCATGTTGGCACAGCCAGGAATCGAACTCACGTTAGTTTAACAGTTTAAACTTATTCCCATTGCTATTGTAGTGCCCAGGGTTTGTGATGCCTGCAAAGAAAAAGAGGAGAACGACAATGAAATCGTTGACAATCTCTGCAAGAATGACTTTGGTAAGTCCTAATCAGGTATATCCATCAGATATGTAGTCAGTACACAAAATGCATTCAAAATCTCAATTTAACCATGGATCTCCTCCTTGTTCCATCACCTCTTCTAGCGCTCAAGATCAAAGTCAAGGAGATCTCTTACATGAACGGAGATACCAAGATTGTCCCGGAGAACAAGAGTAAAACCATCTACAAGCTGAACGGGGTGACGGAGCGCGACCTGCGGAAGACCGTCCTGTGGCTGAAGGGCGGCCTGCAGTGCGTCTGCGACGAAATGAACGACATCAACGCAGCCTACCTGGTCATGGGGCAGAAGATGGACGGCCACCTGGTCATCACGTCCCTCAAGCGTTGGCAGCGCGGTCAACGGGAGTTCAAGAGGATTTCCCGCAGCATCCGTAAACTGCAGTGCTGAACGGGCACGACGGGGTTAAAGGTCGAGATCAGGCAGAGGTTCTGCTGCGGGTTCATCCTCATGGTTTCATCCTCATCATGGCCGACTTCAGCGTGACCGTAACATGCTGCAGGTGTCCACGATCCTTCTTCAAGTGTTTGTTTGTACTGCAGCTCTTCGTGTGCTTCTATTTGGAAGTTAAAATACTAAAACCATGATGCCAAACAGCTGGCAAAGTATGTCATTAGTAAACTGATATAAAACTGTAGCATTTACAATTATTTTTTACAACTACAATAATATTTCAATATTCGGTAAGGCGCATTCTAATTTAATTTGCGATTAAAAAGATGGAAATATTCAGTGCATATCATTGAGAATGTGTGAAAGTAGTCTGCACGGGATGTATTGTACTTTAGCTATGCGTTAATGTGATAGTGAGTTTTCCAACGATTTTTTTTTTTTTTTTACTCATCTTTCTCAAGCAAAATGAGAGATAGCAGGCTATATTCTCTGGCTGATAAAAAAAAGAAAAGAAAAAAGAAGCCATGTCTTTGTAGTGAGACGTTCCAGCACATTTGACCAGTTTATTTTGTAAACATGCTATATTGCTCTGTAGCCTTGTCATCAGTGGTATATGTTGGTATTTGAGCCTCAATCCTGCACTATATCCTTTTATACGATATACTATAACAATGATAAATGAAATATTTTTCTAGATCAGTTCGTCATGGTTTCTGTGTCCCGTTTCACTTTTTAGATCCGAACAATATCTGGACTTCATAGTAGAGTTTGTTAATGAGTGTAGAGTTTGTTAATGAGTTCTGTTAAAAAATGCAGTTGTGTGTGTCCTGTAAAATATTTCCTGAAGTATTACTGTGTAAATATCAGATTTACATGTTATTCGTAAACGGTAGATAATGAATGATATGTTATTCGTGTACATAGTTTTCAGCAATAGTAGAAGACATTTGGGAATGAAAAGACAGGAACTGGTATAGATTTGAAGTCATTCACTAGTGTCCAATCCAAGCTGGTATTTACAAACAAGCAATCATATATTTTAAGTTGTACTACGAACCTGTAATAGATATTATTAAAGGAAATATTCATTTAAGGAACACTGATAAAAACAGTCAACCGTACGTGTGTTGTTTATCCCTCTAGTGGTCAACACGTTTAACACACCACAGAACAGCAAGACGTCAGTTTACCGATTACTTCATGTAAACAGACACTTCCTGATGGCAAGAGAACAAAGCCTTTACAATTCAATTGATTATTTAATTAATCTTCGTATTATGAAAGACCAAGAGCACAATAATATCTCATTCTAAGTCGTGAATGGCTGCTTTTAATGGGGATATCAGCACCACCCTGTGGATGTTGGAAGTTTTCTAGGTGCAGATGAAAGGTTTAATTGCCCACATGAGTTGATGATGGGATATTCTGGCAGTTTAATTACACGACATCAGAGGGAGGTGTAACCTTGTGTCAGAACTATCAGGAGCTCAACAGGTGAAATATTAAATGCAAATATTTAAAATCTATTTGTAAAAAAAAAAAAAAGAGGCCTTTTCTTGGGATCAAAGCCCAACTCAATAACAGGACACACACTCACCTCTGACTTACCTGATCCTAGTGATCCAGTTTGCGATCCTCACCGCAGCTGATGAGGCCTAAAGGAGAAGGCAGTCAGGTTCATACAGAACCCTCGAGTGTGGTGTGGAAAAGATTGACTTGCCCTGCACAGATCCCTGAGCTAAACACCATCAGACACATTTTATCTACGTTCTGACAACATCTGCAAGCCACGTGTCATCATCAAACAGCAGCGGCCAAACCCAAAAAATATCTAATACTCCTCTGGCTGAATGAGCAGAAATACACACAGACACACTCCCAAATCTCAAGGACAGCCTTCCCAGAAGAGGAGAAGCTTTTATAGCCCGATTTTATTACCTGTGGATTCAAAATAGGTTCTCATAAAAGCCTTTGTACATGTCCCAATACATTTGTCTATAGACGTTAAAGATGCGTACCTGTACTGCACTTTGTGTGCATTATAAAATGGGGTCAAAATTCCACTCATCCAAGGATGTAAACGTTCCAATATGCAGCGAAGATTCAGATGGCGAGAAGTCAAGAAGCTGCATGACGAACAGAAGCAACTGAAACCCGTTCAAGTACAAAACATTTTTTTTTTTAATTTTCTATGATTGAAACTGCAAAATCTAGAAAAATATACAACAAAAGCTTAACCTTTCACAACATTTAACATTTGGAAAAGAAAAAGGAACAAACAGGAATATTCACCTTTCCCGCCCCCCCCCCATTATTGATAAAAACACATTCGTTTTGTTTTCCATTCTTTTACATAGCATTGTTGATGTTCCGCATTCGATGTCTGTCTCTAAACGTCGCCACAGTAGCCCGAGTCATTCGAGAGCTGAGAGTTGGAGCTGCGGTTGGACGAGGAGTTCCAAATGTCCAGGTTCATGTGTGGCCCGAAGGGATTGAAGTACTGCTTGGTCCGACAGGAACCACCAGGCTCCCGGTTGAAGGGGGCGTGAGGGGGGGTGACAGGGGACATTGGAGCTGAGCGGTCAGGCTGGAAGTGGTTCTGGTAAGGCTCACTCTGAGGGGTCCAGATGGACCCAAACAGGCTGGACATCGGAGACAGACTTCTGGTGCCAGGAAAGTATGTCTGAGACAAAACGAAACAGCATGTGAGGCCCAGACAATAATGCTTGAAGACTCACATGAAGATCATATAAAGTAAAAAGAAACACAGGGAATCAGAACTACACTGTATTATTTCCCTTAACATTAGCCTTAAAACGATCTTAAAGAATGAAAAATCAGTCGGCCATTTTGAAAGAGAGTTCCAGGAGTCTCACCTTCCTGCCCACACAGCCAGCGGTATCCCAGGATGAAGGCACCTCCTGGGCACAGTCCTCGCTCCAGCTGCTCTGAGGACTATAGGCAGCGCTCTGGGACTCCTGGCAAGAGAAACTGTTCTGGAAATTGGCATTGCCTAGAAGAAGGATGAAAATACACAATGTAAAAAAGAACATTCAAATTATCGTTGTTATGTCATTCCTTGTAAATGCTGTTACATTTTCTAGTTAGTTGACAGATCAAGATACTCACCCCCTGTCATGTAGTTTCCCTGGTCATTGTACACATAGTGACTGTTGCATTGGCTGTTAATGCTGTTCCAAGGAAAGCTGTCCAAGAAAGTGAAAAACCATATTAGCCAACTCCCCTCATTACAGCAATTAAAAAAAATCTACATTTAAGAAACTACTAAAGCAACTACTAAAATCTACATTTAAGCAACTAGTACTTTCAACAAATCTAGTTGAAGCAACGGCCACAATGACTCGACTAATTTATTCACAAAACGCCCAACTCCTTCCCAGGTGGGCGTGTCCTGCTGCTGTAGCGTACCTGTTGTAAGGTGCAGGTGCAGGGGGGGCCGGGGGCTGGGGTGCGTAGGTCAGAGCTTCAGTGGCGTTGTACCTGAACTCGTTAGTAAGCGGGACTGAGGGAGCCGACCAGGCTTCTGGAACATACTGACAGGTCAGGTCTACGAGAGAGAGAGAGAGAGAGAGAGAGAGAGAGAGAGAGAGAAAGAGATAGAAGGAGAGAGAGAGAGAGAGATAGAAGGAGAGAGAGAAAGAGATAGAAGGAGAGAGAGAGAGAGAGAGAGAAACAGAGGACACTTCAGTCACCAGAACTGACATTAGAAAGCCATCATGTTTATTACACTAGGACATTGTTTACTTTGCTGTCTATTATGTGCAAGACTCAGTTATCTGTGTTCCCCTCCCCCTAGCTAGTGGACTCCATTACCCATGTTCCTCTCCATTCCTGCTGCCACAGCAGCAAAGCTGGGGGCAAAGTTGGGCACAGAAGGTTCTGGACTTTGGCACGGCTCTTTCCGGTACAGGCCATTTATGCTGTAGGACGGCAGGAGGGTCAGATGACATTCATTCATGTATATATATATCCTCTTTATTTACTTAATTTCAATTTTGTTTATTTTATTTGAAAAGCTCTCAATATTGTACATGTATAATCAATACTGCTATTCAGAATTTACACAGAAATCCAGTATATTTCCTCTAATGTCCATGCGGTGCATGTGTGAGGGGTACCTCTGGGTCTTGTAAGTGGGGCTCAGGGTCTGGTAGCAGTCCCTCTCTGCAGGGTACATGTTGTATGGCATGGAGTCCTCTGTAGACACAGACAAGGATTAACATCACGCATGTGGATGACAAGCTCTTCCTGGTTGAGGTAGTACAGTGTTTGTTTGTGTGTGTGTGTGTGTGTGAGTGAGTGTGTGTGAGATCCTGGTTGAGGTAGTACAGTGAGTGTGTGTGATCCTGGTTGAGGTAGTACAGTGAGTGTGTGAGTGTGTGTGTGTGTGTGTGTGTGTGTGAGACCTACTCTTCCTGGTTGAGGTAGTACAGTGTGTGTGTGTGTCAGAGTGTGTGTGTGTGTGACCTACTCTTCCTGGTTGAGGTAGTACAGTGTGTGTGTGTGTCAGAGTGTGTGTGTGTCAGAGTGTGTGTGTGTGACCTACTCTTCCTGGTTGAGGTAGTACAGTGTGTGTGTGTGTGTGTCAGAGTGTGTGTGTGTGTGACCTACTCTTCCTGGTTGAGGTAGTACAGTGTGTGTGTGTGTCAGAGTGTGTGTGTGTGTGTGACCTACTCTTCCTGGTTGAGGTAGTACAGTGTGTGTGTGTGTCAGAGTGTGTGTGTGTGACCTACTCTTCCTAGTTGAGGTAGTACAGTGTGTGTGTGTGTCAGAGTGTGTGTGTGTGTGACCTACTCTTCCTAGTTGAGGTAGTACAGTGTGTGTGTGTGTCAGAGTGTGTGTGTGTGACCTACTCTTCCTAGTTGAGGTAGTACAGTGTGTGTGTGTGTGTGTCAGAGTGTGTGTGTGTGTGTGACCTACTCTTCCTAGTTGAGGTAGTACAGTGTGTGTGTGTGTCAGAGTGTGTGTGTGTGTGACCTACTCTTCCTAGTTGAGGTAGTACAGTGTGTGTGTGTGTCAGAGTGTGTGTGTGTGTGACCTACTCTTCCTGGTTGAGGTAGTACAGTGTGTGCGTGTGTCAGAGTGTGCGTGTGTCAGAGTGTGTGTGTGACCTACTCTTCCTGGTTGAGGTAGTACAGTGTGTGCGTGTGTCAGAGTGTGTGTGTGTGTGACCTACTCTTCCTGGTTGAGGTAGTACAGTGTGTGTGTGTGTCAGAGTGTGTGTGTGTGTGACCTACTCTTCCTAGTTGAGGTAGTACAGTGTGTGTGTGTGTCAGAGTGTGTGTGTGTGTGACCTACTCTTCCTGGTTGAGGTAGTACAGTGTGTGTGTGTGTCAGAGTGTGTGTGTGTGTGTGACCTACTCTTCCTGGTTGAGGTAGTACAGTGTGTGTGTGTGTCAGAGTGTGTGTGTGTGACCTACTCTTCCTAGTTGAGGTAGTACAGTGTGTGTGTGTGTCAGAGTGTGTGTGTGTGTGACCTACTCTTCCTGGTTGAGGTAGTACAGTGTGTGTGTGTGTCAGAGTGTGTGTGTGTGACCTACTCTTCCTGGTTGAGGTAGTACAGTGTGTGTGTGTGTCAGAGTGTGTGTGTGTGTGACCTACTCTTCCTAGTTGAGGTAGTACAGTGTGTGTGTGTGTCAGAGTGTGTGTGTGTGTGACCTACTCTTCCTGGTTGAGGTAGTACAGTGTGTGCGTGTGTCAGAGTGTGCGTGTGTCAGAGTGTGTGTGTGACCTACTCTTCCTGGTTGAGGTAGTACAGTGTGTGCGTGTGTCAGAGTGTGTGTGTGTTTGTGTGACCTACTCTTCCTGGTTGAGGTAGTACAGTGTGTGCGTGTGTCAGAGTGTGTGTGTGTGACCTACTCTTCCTGGTTGAGGTAGTACAGTGTGTGCGTGTGTCAGAGTGTGTGTGTGTTTGTGTGACCTACTCTTCCTGGTTGAGGTAGTACAGTGTGTGCGTGTGCTGCCGTCCTTGTCTCCCTCCATGCTGCTGGTGCTGCTCCAGCTCCCCCAGCTCCCCCTGCTGGCCCTCACGCTCCCTGACGAGCTGCCCGAGTCTGAGCCCGACTCACACACCCCGGCCCCTCGCCGCTCCCCACACCTCCGCCTGGGTCTCGCATGACACACACCTGGAGGGAGACCACAGCTAGTCAGGTGGATTGTGGGCTATTCTGTAGGCTTAACCCTAACCATATGAATAGGGTTAGGGTTCGTTTCCCATGAAACAAACACATACCATGACCTATCTGAGCTTAGCACCACCTTGTGGTGATTAATACAACAACTGTTCCGGAATATTCCAAGAATTGTAACAGGGGTCTCCAATCCTGGTCCTCGAGGGCCGCTGTCCTGAAGGTTTTAGATGTTTCCCTGCTCCAGCACACCTCCACAGAGCTTGATAACGACCCTTCATTAGAATCAGGTGTGCTGGAGCAGGGAAACATCTAAAACCTTCAGGACAGCGGCCCTCCAGGACCAGGATTAGAGACCCCTGCCGTAAAGGCTGGAATCTGTGTCTGACCCATCAGCCTTGGAATGAATCAGCCTGGTTCAGAGGTGAATCTCACCGCTCTGTTTGATGAGGTTCTCCTGGTGAGGCCCGGGCCTCGGGAGGTCTGGTTTCCCCCCAGAGCAGCGGTTCCGGGCGTGGCTTCCGTTCACATTCCGGTCCCCTGTTCTCCAAACTGGGTCCTTGTCCCTCTCTTGTCCCATCATGACCACGCTGTGTTCAGGCACTCTGTTATGACAGAAAGGTTTTGGTGGTGGTGGTGGGAGGGGGAGTTTCAGAAATGCCTTTAATAACTGTCCAAAATCTACAAACACGACTTTATTATCTGGATGTATCAAAGCATTTATTGATATATTTTTACCACATCATCACAGTAAGATCTGAGTGACGTGATGTTGACTGATAAATCACCTACCCAGAAGCCCCTTCTGCAGTCCTGCGGCGGATCTTCTTCCCCTTGCTCGTCCCAGCCGGAGCACTGCTCTCTGCCTTCTCTGGCTTCTTCTTCTGGGCTTTCTCCTCTCCTCCTCTGGGCTGAAGACAGACATGCAGATTGTACTCCTTAGCACACATGGGAGAGAATGGTCCCATGCTGGGGGCAACCAGTTACAATAACGTCCTAGTCTACGGTTCTGTGTACCCCCGGCACATACACAACATTTTATTTCGAGAAATAATGAAGGGAAGGAGCAGTTGATTTGAAGTCTCTCACCTCCAGCTCATAACTGTCTCTTTTGTCTGCGTCTCTCTTGTCAGAGTAGTGCGTGCATTCTTTCTTCTCTGGAGGCCTACACACCAGCAGGCCTGGTCTGGGGCCCGGGCCTACCAGGAGGTTGTCAGGGAAACCGGTAGGCGTTTCCATGGGAAACATAACCGCAACTGGCCCCTTGTCTTCCCTGGCGATCTGCGGGGCTTCCTTAAAGTGCACAGTCGTTGGTGCTGCTGCTGTTGTTGTTTCTGCTGCTGCTGCTATCATTTTATCCACCGGACTTGTAAACAAGGGCTCGTTGTTGTTATTGTTTATGCATGCGACCGGGTCAGGGGTGTGGTCACCAGGGGCCAGATCCTCCTGCTCTTCCTCTGCGGTCACTGTGGCAACAGTAGCCGTGGTGAGGGAGGAGGAGGACTTGTACTTGCTGTAGTAGACGGAGACCTTGTGTTTCTTCTGGGGCTGGGAGGAGGCGGAGGAGGTGGAGGAGGCGCTAGGGGAGCTCTTCTTGGAGGAGGTCTGGGCTCGAGGGGCGGAGCCGTTGGCCACCGCTGGCGAGCCACGACCCTTGCCCTTGTCAGAGGTGTGGCAGGTGTCGACGTACGTCTTGCAGCTGCCCTTCATTTTACTGTGCAGCAAAAACAAAACAACCAATCACACTCTAAGCAAGCAATATGGATCCATGGTATGAAATACACAGGATGAGGTCTTATAAAAATCTGTTTCTGCCTACTTGACTCCGTTGGGCGTGATGTTGTTGACGGGAACCGCATCTCGGGACAGCCCCGGGTTGTGGTTGTTGCGTGGCCCGGGGTTGGAGAACTCACTGAGGATGTACTGGGCCTGGTGGAAGGCCATCACACACACCCCCACCAGGGAGAAACTGAGGGGAGGAAGACAGGAAGAGGGGGGGGTTATTCAAGACCCGCATGATTCCAGAAATGCAACATGATATGTGCAAAGCCTCCCTATCGATGAAGCTGGCCATCTTGTCAGCCGCATAGGTCGATCTACAGCAGGGTTCGGCAACCCTGGTCCTAGGGAGCCGCTGTCCTGAAGATTTGAGATGTTTCCCTGCTTTAGCACACCTGATTCTAATAGAGGGTAATTATGAGGTCTCCACAGAGCTTGATAACAACCCTTCATTAGAATCAGGTGTGCTGGAGCAGGGAAACAGGGTTGCCGACCCCCTGATCAACAGTGATGTAGGGCGTTGGCGGCTGGGCTGACATACCAGGTGAAGCTGAGCGTGGCCACCCAGAAGGTGTCCTCCCAGATGGGGCCGGGCACCACCTGCGCACACAGGGGCAGCATGTGGTGGGGCAGCGTCACGTTGAGGGTGAAGGGGAAGGAGGAGCCACGTGATGTGGACAGGGTCAGGTCCCGGATGACCCAGGACGAGGTGAAGTCCGGGGTGAAGCTGAAGGGGAGGAAGGGAACGAGGGGAGAGGGAGAACAAGGGAACCGAGAGAAGAAGATGAAGACATGGATGTTAAGCGCAGTTTCAGAGGAACAGTAACCACATCACACGGTCACATGGTAATACCCCATGAACCTAGTCCAGGGGTCAGCAACCCTGGTCCTAGGGAGCCACTGTCCTGAATATTATAGATGTTTCACTGCTTTAGCACACCTGATTCTAATGGAGGGTAATTATGAGGCTTCCACAGAGCTTGAGAACGACCCTTCATTAGAATCAGGTGTGCTAGAGCAGGGAAACAGCTCAAATCTTCAGGACAGTGGCTCCCTAGGACCAGGGTTGCCGAACCCTGACCTAGCCAAATGATGTCATTCTTGGCATTGCCCAGGAGGGCTCCACGTACGCGATGGTGATCTCCGAGGTCGTGTTGTGATCCAGCGTGAAAGGCCGGCACTGCAGCACCTCGAACCCGAAGCCCTGGCACTTGTATCCGTTGATGCTCATGGACACGACGCTCAGCGGCAGCTCTCCGGCGTTCTCCACCTTGAAGCTCTTCTGGATGGCGAACGGAGGCCTGGTGTTACGTACCCCTGAGAGGAGGAAGAGGAAGAGGAGGAGGTGGAGGGGGGGGGGGGGTGGAGGGGGGAGGTGGAGGGGTTCGAGTTTAAACGACTCCCAACGTTCCAATGCTCCATTCCTTCCTCTCACACCTCCAGGGACCAGGACTGTGGGACTGTCTCACCGTTGCGGCAGTCCATGAGGGTGGACTGGGGCACGTTGAAGCGAAGCGAGGCCCCGGGCCCCGGCAGCTTGCCCCCGACTCTCAGCAGCTCCTTGGCCCCATGGCCGCGCACTGTCACCATGTCAAAAACCGTCAGGTTGTTCCTGAGAGACACAGGCACAATCAACCAAGTTGAGGCCCATGCACTCCGGCTTCACTGGATAAGGTCATGGGTTTGGCAGGGAGAATGGCTTTATTCTTATTTTTTCTATGCTAATATTCCTCCTTACTGTCTACCCCTAAAACTATGGGTAAAACTGGGTAGTCTGGTGCATGCTGGGTAGAAGCTGGGGTACTGTGATAAGGTGGTCCACATCTTAAAGATGTCAGCTAACAAAACTATACAGTATTATCAAACTGCTGTAAGACCCACATCTTTAACCCTGATCACTAGCCTGCCACTATCTAAACAAGCACCAGAACGATGCATAAATACACGTTAGAAAAGCTAGCATAGCTGTGTGTGTGTGTACCTTATGAGCAGGATGGTGGTGGTGGGTTTGTGCTCTGAGGGGGTGAAGAGGACAGCCACCTCTCTGGTCTCCCAGGGCTGCAGGAGCAGACGCAGGACCCCCTCTCCCCTCAGGACCCCCTCTCCCCTCAGGACCCCCTCTCCCCTCAGGACCCCCTCTCCCCTCAGGACCCCCTCTCCCCTCAGGACCCCCTCTCCCCTCAGGACCCCCTCTCCCCTCAGGACCCCTGCACCCTCCTGGCAGAACACACACATGCTTTACAGTCAATGGCGCCCTTTCCCTAAAACGTTATTCCACCAGGAAATGTTGGATACTTGTTTTAGTTTTTTTTCTCCACAACATTTATATAGGTTATAGAAAATCTTGTAAAGAAACAACAGAGAAAACTTTATCTTATCTCAAAACAACATGCTGTCATGGTCCAATAACACTTCATTTCCCAGGGTGCATTGCGACCTCACCTTAGGTTGTGAAGAAAGTAGGGTGAACTCAGTGGTGCTGATGTTAACAGACAGTGGGCTTATGTTGAACCTGGAAAACATCCGAGGACATTTTGACCATTTTGAAACTCCTATATCTGCAACACCTTAACTGAATAAACAAATACAATCCTCCTTTTACCTAACTTTTCCTAAAGCTTCTGAATTTTTCCATTTTCTTTCATACAAATTACACCAAAGACAATATTACCACTAAACTGTTTTGGCCATACACAGTCATACTGACCGCAGTTGAAGGTTGCTTAGCAACTATCAGTGTCTGTCACAGATTTCTCGTCTCGGTTGATAGCGCTAATTCGCTGAAAATGCTAAATGAAATATTTTTATTTTGTATTTTTCATGAGACAGGGTGATTATAGCGTTTACCAGTCATAATGACCCTTCCAGTAGTTACAGAATGCCAGCCATTCTATTATTGATCATAGATGGCTTGATCAGTGGCTTGATAGTGGCTTGATCAGTGACTAGAGCATTTAAGTTCACTGAAAGTCTTGTAGGTGCCTCACATTCCTCAGTACATAACTAAACCTACTAAATCCAGTAGGTACCTAGATATAGATCAAGTGTGTGGAAGGGAGGGAGTGTTCTGATTTAGAATGCGTACCATTTGGTGAGAAGGTCCAGGGCCTCTAAAGGGGCAGGGTACAGCGACAGGCTGCAGATCTCCATGGAAATGACAGAAGGGGAGGGGTTCTTCAGAGTGAGCCTCTTCACCTGAGAGGGAAGAAAAATACTTAATGAAGAGTCCTGAACAGTAATAAAGGGTCATGAAGAGTCCTGAACAGTCTTAAAGGGTCCTGAACAGTCTTAAAGGGCCATGAAAAGTCATGAAGAGTCCTGAACAGTCTTAAAGGGTCATGAAGAGTCATGAAGAGTCCTGAACAGCAATGAAGGGTCAAGAAGAGTCCTGAGCAGTCTTAAAGGGTCATGAAGAGTCATGAAGAGTAACGAAGGGTCATGAAGAGTCCTGAACAGCAATGAAGAGTCATGAAGAGTCCTGAACAGTCTTAAAGGGTCATGAAGAGTCCTGAACAGTAATGAAGAGTCATGAAGAGTCCTGAACAGTCTTAAAGGGTCATGAAGAGTCCTGAGCAGTCTTAAAGGGTCATGAAGACTCCTGAGCAGTCTTAAAGGGTCATGAAGAGTCCTGAGCAGTAATGAAGGGTCATGAAGAGTCATGAAGAGTCATGAACAGTCTTAAAGGGTCATGAAGAGTCATGAAGAGTCCTGAACAGCAATGAAGGGTCAAGAAGGGTCCTGAGCAGTCTTAAATGGTCATGAAGAGTCATGAAGAGTAACGAAGGGTCATGAAGAGTCCTGAACAGCAATGAAGAGTCATGAAGAGTCCTGAACAGTCTTAAAGGGTCATGAAGAGTCCTGAGCAGTCTTAAAGGGTCATGAAGAGTCCTGAGCAGTCTTAAAGGGTCATGAAGAGTCCTGAGCAGTAATGAAGGGTCATGAAGAGTCATGAAGAGTCATGAACAGTCTTAAAGGGTCGTGTAGAGTCCTGAACAGTCTTAAAGGGTCACAAAGGGTCCTGAACAGTCTTAAAGGGTCACAAAGGGTCCTGAACAGTCTTAAAGGGTCATGAAGAGTCCTGAACAGTCTTAAAGGGTCATGAAGAGTCCTGAGCAGTAATGAAGGGTCATGAAGAGTCATGAAGAGTCATGAACAGTCTTAAAGGGTCGTGTAGAGTCCTGAACAGTCTTAAAGGGTCACAAAGGGTCCTGAACAGTCTTAAAGGGTCACAAAGGGTCCTGAACAGTCTTAAAGGGTCACAAAGGGTCCTGAACAGTCTTGAAGGGTCATGAAGAGTCCTGAGCAGTCTTAAAGGGTCATGAAGAGTCCTGAGCAGTAATGAAGGGTCATGAAGAGTCTTAAAGGGTCATGAAGGGTCCTGAACAGTCTTAAAGGGTCATGAAGAGTCCTGAGCAGTCTTAAAGTGTCATGAAGAGTCCTGAGCAGTAATGAAGGGTCATGAAGAGTCCTGAACAGTCTTAAAGGGTCATGAAGAGTCCTGAGCAGTCTTAAAGGGTCATGAAGGGTGCTGAACAGTCTTAAAGGGTCATGAAGAGTCCTGAGCAGTAATGAAGGGTCATGAAGAGTCATGAAGAGTCCTGAACAGTCTTAAAGGGTCATTAAGAGTCCTGAACGGTCTTCAAAGGTCATGAAGGGTCCTGAGCAGTAATGAAGGGTCATGAAGAGTCATGAAGAGTCATGAACAGTCTTAAAGGGTCATGAAGAGTCGTGAGCAGTAATGAAGAGTCCTGAACAGTCTTAAAGGGCCATGAAGAGTCCTGAACAGTCATGAAGGGTCATGAAGAGTCCTGAACAGTCATGAACAGTCATGAAGGGTCATGAAGAGTCCTGAACAGTCATGAAGGGTCATCACTCTTCTCCTCCTCTGTTCATTACCTTGCTCTCATTAACTGGAGTCGGACCAAACTCTAAAGGAGATGAGTGCTCTACTGGGAGTCTGGGCCACCTGCAGAGATCACATGACTCAGTAAACACATTGATTTGAAGGAGAGATCACGACTCCCATCAGTAAACACATTGATTTGAAGGAGCCAGTTAGATGTAGTTGAGTCCCGGGGGCCTGTGTGCGTTACCTGCAGGGCAGCTGGTCTTTGCGGCTGTGCCACCGAGAGGAGAGCTCAGCAGAGAGCTGGCTGTCCACAGCCCAGGAGGAGGACAAGGAGTCTGGGACCAGAGAGAGCTGCCACTGGTCCTGGCCTGGACCCCACCCACCCACACACACACACACACACACACACACACACAGCAGATTAGTAAAGGCTAGCCCATTATATTTATATCCCAGCTGGGGCATTGGTAATCAATCATAATGGGTTTCACACCTGTGTGTACTGCTGTGTCTGAGGACACACACTTATAATATGTGTTCAGATTGTTAAGGACTGTGTTAGACTCACCTGCTGCTGACAGCCTAAGTGGACAGAGTCGACCGCACTCCCCCTCTACTGCAAACACTGTCTCCCCCTGCTGGACAGAAGGCAACACGCTCACAAAGCTGGACAGGAGATCATAACCGGAAAAAAGCGGAATATATTATAGACAATATAAAAAGAATGTACCAAGATATGAAGACGAATATATCACTAAGTAGACCAACATGGGGTCTATAGCTTGTTATTAAAGTAAGCAAAGATTTAACACATCTCTACATTTGTTGTTTCTTTTTATTGTTTTAATTATAGTTAGGCGTGTTCCGTTTTGCCAAATCATATTACTCTCTTGGGATGAAAGACATTAGAACAGGCAGGTAGAGAAGCAGGCAGGGGTTTGAACTTCATGTTAGAGTATATTTACGTTTACATCTATTCATTTAGCAGACGCTTTTATCCAAAGCGACTTACAGGTGAGAGCTTTACAAAAGAGCATCAGTCACTGAGCATAGCAACTTGATAGACCCCAACATAGCAGGCATCTAGATTACAAAACATCCATCATCAGAACCAATAAGTGCCAAGGGAGGAACTATAAGAGCATTCAGCTGAACATTATACAAGTCTTAAGGTGAGCCTCAGCCAGTAGTCTACCTGTGGCGTGAGTCTGAACTACAGCAACAACTAGTGATATTTCTGAGTGCCATACTATTTCTAATGTTTCTAAGCGCCATTCGATTCTCGTATATCAACGCTTCCCTCCTGTTTCTGAAGAGCTCCCATCTTGTAGCTTTTAGCGCTTCGGTCATATCAACCAGCATAGTGTTAGAATCAGGAGTGCTGGACTGGTGTTGGAGGGTAAACCTACATGAAGGGCTGCTCTCTAGAAACAGGGTTGGAGGCAGCTAGTACCCCCATCCCCCCCCCCCCCCCCCCCCCCCTTACCTTGTCCAGAGAGGCATGGAGGTGCAGGGGCAGCTGCAGAGTGAGGCCCAGGGTGGTGGTGAGGCTGAGGCTGAAGAGCAGCTTGAGAGGCAGCCTCCTGCTGAGTAGCTGGAGGCTCAGCACTGAGCTACATTCACCCTGGAGGACTGTCACCGGACCACTGAAGTTCACCATCTGGCAGACAGGGGGCGCCGGTCAGCAACACAGGACTCAATACGAACGTCTACTCTACTAGATAAATACAATACATAAACTATATGGATGGATACATTTGAAGCACTCGAGGTGCGAGACTTGGGGTGCTTCTTGTTATGGTACCTTGAGGACTCCTTGGGTGTCCTGAGGGAGGCTGGCGTGAGTGAGGATGAGGGGGAGGTTGAGGGGGTTGATAAGCCAAAGGTCCACTAGCCCCGCCCACCTTTGTCTCACCTGCAGCGCACTGGACAGCTCTACCCACGGGTTTCTACACAAAACAGGAAGGAGTTCTCTACTGCAAGTCCGCTCCGATACTGGCTCTTTCATTCCACACATGTACTGCTCACTGTGCTCAGTGTCCATACCAAAAGATCTCATGACTTTACTTTCACCGGTTCGTGTTCTTTCCAAAGCTTAGGTGTAATCCCTGAATGACTTCTTTTCACAGAAAAAAGATGCACTCGAGCAGCTTTGAAAGTCAGATGTCAGGCCCCTTACCTGTGTGAGATGTGGAGCCCAGGGAAGATGCTGAACGTGAGGTTTTCCTGGGCCTGGAGGTGGACCTGCACACGGCTGGAGCAGCTTCCCCCATGTCCGGGCACCGAGCCTGGACACACAGTTACACCAGCCTGGGTCACCTTGGGGAAGTGCTCAGGATGGTGGTTGTGCTACCTTTTGCACCCCCCCGGACCAAATTTGCACCCACAACCTACAGCAAAGCTGCCAAACTGGAATCGATGCTAATCTGAAGGTCTCCTCATACATTTTGGATGCCCTGACCATACAGAACACAGTGTACTTTCTTTTTTTGTAACGGCTTCAGAAACAGGAAGTCAAATGGTTTCTTAATGGTTGTTAGAATTGACAGTGGCGGTTGCTGTGTATGTAGAAGTAACCATGGTGATGTGTGTGGGGGGGGCGGGGCTGGGGGACTGACCTCTGCAAGCTAGCGTGGCGACCTGGGTCAGATTCCTGGTGTCGGCTTGAAGCACCACCTGGCTGATCTCCAGAGTGGCGTCTACTTTCGATAAGAGCTGCATGTTCTGAGGAAAACCCCACATCAAGTTACTGTCTCTACAGCCTAGTTGTATAGTCAGATGAAAAATGCGTGTCCATGATTTGATGTTGGATTTGGATACATTTATTTTCATTATACAGGTACAGGTACAACTAAATTATTGATGTCCTGATTGTTGTTGGCAAAACTTACTTTAACATACAGCTTTTTCCCTCCTGAATTTAACATATAAACTGCTACTTTGGGCTCCCCTGTTGAAGAAAAAAAAAAGAGAAGAAACATTTACAGGTTTCTGTTTACAGGCCCAAGACCAGCAACTTCCCTATGGCAACACTGAACACTGAGTGACTGTTGCGGCTCTCTCACTGCCAAACGAGCTAGCTTACATCTGCAAAGCAGCAAAAGCAGCTTGTAATTAAGAATATGTGGTCTCCTAACACTCTGCTGGCCTGCACTGCCACTGCAGAAGCTCTGTGGAGGAAAGTGCTGAGTCGACACCACCGAGGGGGCTGGATCCTTTGGCTCTCTGCTTCCCTTTCTGCTGCTCTGCCAGGGAGAGACTGGGGCACTACGGGACGAAACGCCCGCTCTTCTCTCCTCCTTCCTCTCCTCATTGATTATGTGCTGCACTGCGGATGCCAGTTATGGCTGAAACATCAACACTGTACATCTAGCCACTTCAAGCCTGCTTTCCTGTAGTGATTAACAACAGCTTATTTCAAACCTTCGATAAACCGCAACATATTCCGTTTGTAAAGAATGATGAGATCAATCCAAGTTGCAAACGGATTATTATTCATTTTTCTTTTCAAAGCCATTTCTTTTGTTTGTCTGAAAGGAACGCCTCACGAGAGGCTTAACGCCTGCTCTGAGATCCAGCGTGGACACTCTCCCTGCCTTGTCAGGACGTGCAGAGCAGCAGGGAGAACTGGGGTGTCCAGGGAGCGACGCTAACCTCATCACACCAGACATCGAACTCTCCCTGCCCTTGAACGTAAACAACATTGTTAGAACTCCAACTGCTGAGATAGCGATCAGGAGCGGCCAGCCGCAGCAGCAGCCTGGCCTCCAGAGCTGGAGGAGGAGGAGGAGGAGGAGGAGGAGGAGGAGGAGGAGGGAGGTCCTACAGCCATGCTGGGTTGGAAAGCTGTGGGATCATACGGATCCTATCAACTGGTTCTGAGTCAACTTGAAGTCTTTCCCTTTCCTTTCATGGCTAACTATAACAATTAAGGAAGGATTATCTGATACAGACATGGCCCCTAGTGGCTTGTAGTCCTACTACAATTTCCTGTTCCAAATCCCCCTCAAAAAAGGCAGAGAAGTGAAGATAAGGACAGTTACTGCGGTGATACTCAGGCACAGCTGAGGAGGAAAACAGTAGCTGAGAGTCAAAGCTGAGAAAGGTTGTCAGGAGAGTGCACTGACTTGTATGGAACCCTGGGGAGTTAACCCTCGCACGCTGTGCAACACTTACCAGTGACGGCTCTTCCTTTGGCCTCGCCAGCGGCGCCAGGCGCAACCAACGCCACCAGGATGTGCTCGATGACGTAAGGTTTGAGCTTGTCCATGTCGGCGGGCCGCTTGGAGCTCTCGGCCAGGCTGATGTGGAGACTGAGGGTCTCCTCGGCCCGCCGGCACGACCCCTGAGAGACGGAAACATCAAGCAGCCACCGTCACACACCACAGAAACGGAACAGGAAGAAGAGACACAGAGAAACGGAGGGAGAAGAGGAGAGAGAGAGGGAACGAAGAGAGGGAGGAAGGGTGAGGACAGGGGGGGAGGGAGGGAGGGAGGGGGAGGACAGGGGGAGGGAGGGAGGGTGAGGACAGGGGGGGAGGAGGGGAACGAAGAGAGGCAGGGAGGGTGAGGACAGGGGGAGGGAGGGAGGGTGAGGACAGGGGGGGAGGGAGGGGAACGCAGAGAGGCAGGGAGGGTGAGGACAGGGGGAGGGAGGGGAGGGTGAGGACAGGGGGAGGGAGGGAGGGTGAGGACAGGGGGGGAGGGAGGGAGGGTGAGGACAGGGGGGGAGGGAGGGAGGGAGGGTGAGGACGGGGGGGAGGGAGGGAGGGTGAGGACAGGGGGGGAGGGAGGGTGAGGACAGGGGGGGAGGGAGGGAGGGTGAGGACAGGGGGGGAGGGAGGGAGGGAGGGAGGGTGAGGACAGGGGGGGAGGGAGGGAGGGTGAGGACAGGGGGAGGGAGGGAGGGGAACGCAGAGAGGCAGGGAGGGTGAGGACAGGGGGGGAGGGAGGGGAACGAAGAGAGGGAGGGAGGGTGAGGACAGGGGGGGAGGGAGGGAGGGGAACGCAGAGAGGCAGGGAGGGTGAGGACAGGGGGGGAGGGAGGGAGGGGAACGAAGAGAGGGAGGGAGGGTGAGGACAGGGGGGGAGGGAGGGAGGGGAACGCAGAGAGGCAGGGAGGGTGAGGACAGGGGGGGAGGGAGGGAGGGAGGGGAACGAAGAGAGGAAGGGAGGGTGAGGACAGGGGGGGAGGGAGGGGAACGCAGAGAGGCAGGGAGGGTGAGGACAGGGGGAGGGAGGGAGGGTGAGGACAGGGGGGGAGGGAGGGAGGGGAACGCAGAGAGGCAGGGAGGGTGAGGACAGGGGGAGGGAGGGAGGGTGAGGACAGGGGGAGGGAGGGAGGGTGAGGACAGGGGGAGGGAGGGAGGGATGGTGAGGACAGGGGGAGAGAGGGAGGGTGAGGACAGGGGGAGGGAGGGAGGGTGAGGACAGGGGGAGGGAGGGGAACGCAGAGAGGCAGGGAGGGTGAGGACAGGGGGAGGGAGGGAGGGATGGTGAGGACAGGGGGAGAGAGGGATGGTGAGGACAGGGGGAGGGGAGGGGGAGGATAGGGGGAGGGAGGGGAACGCAGAGAGGCAGGGAGGGTGAGGACAGGGGGAGGGAGGGAGGGTGAGGACAGGGGGGGGAGGGGAACGCAGAGAGGCAGGGAGGTTGAGGACAGGGGGAAGGAGGGAGGGAGGGTCATTTAGGGGATGCAGTTCGAAGGAGAGAGGGGGGGGTGCATGTGTCTCATTTCCCTACTCTACTGCGTATGTAAATTTACAGGCAAATGCAGACAGGCAGCAACTTGCCCTCCGCCTCTCCCCTCCTCTCCTGTCATCCAGCCTGTGACTAACAGCCTTCCAGCTGACAGATCTGTATCGGAGCGGTGCAAAGCCGGGCCTGTCTCACTCCACCAGGGTGGAGACCGGACTTGTCTTAGTGGCTGGCCGGGGCACCAGAAGCCAAGGGGCCCCACGCCTACAATAACAAAGCTAACCTCACCACATCCCCTAGACTACTGACCTCTACAGCTCTACCCAGCACCGTGATCTGAGTGGAATTGAAACTGACCCAAGGTCAGTTGTTGAACAAGTCTCCAGGACAGGGTTGGAAGGGGGCTGATTCTACACCAGTTTCTAACAATAACGATCTCCTCTGAATGTGTAAAACACAAGGCTAAACATGATGTCGGGAAAATATGCTGTTGGTGAGAGTGGGGGTTTGGTCTCTGGGGATGGGCTCTCTCTCTCTTGCATCAGTTTGATTGCTGGGAGCTTGTGCAGATTCACGGAGTCTCGTGAGAAAGCAATTAAAGAGCCTGTGTGCAGGTCTGTGTTGCTCTCCTCAGGGCTCTGAGCAGGAAGCTGGGTTCCATATATCACAGATGGCACCTCGCTTCACTGCACCACTCTCCATTTGCTAGTGCATCAACTGGGCATACTGTGGGCCCAGATCTACAGCAGCCATTCCCTTACCACTGCTTCCTTAACACCCCTGGTGTGCTAATAGATAAGCTTGTTTAGTCCTGAACACACCCCAACCACCCCCCCACCGCCAAGCCCTTCCAACCACTTAATCTTAAATAGGTATGAATTGAGGTCCTCCGTTGCCTGTGTTGCCTGTGTTGCCTGCGTTGCCTGCGTTGCCTGTGTTGCCTGCGTTGCCTGCGTTGCCTGTGTTGCCTGCGTTGCCTGTGTTGCCTGCGTTGCCTGCGTTGCCTGCGTTGCCTGCGTTGCCTGCGTTGCCTGTGTTGCCTGCGTTGCCTGTGTTGCCTGTGTTGCCTGTGTTGCAGTGACCTGAGGTTTGACTGTTGCTTTACCTGAGGTTGGCTGAGCCAACTTGAAGGCAGCCGGCATTCCAACAGCAGCCCCAGTATAGTGACGTTTGATGCATCTTCCTGTAGAGCACAAACACACAAAACAACAAAGCACATGCATTGCTTTTGAATGCCTTCTTAACCAGCTAGGACAACAACAACTAACACCACAATGTCGAACGTAAGGTGCCTGCAAGTAGTTTAAGAGGTCTCATGTTTGTTATCAGTCCTTGACCTTAAAGTCACACCACAGAAAGTGTTGCTTCCTCCCTCTCAGAAACATCTTGGCTCAGGGGGCAGTTTTTATTCAGCACTGAATCGATGCTTGTGTGTTATATAAAAAGTGGTGAGCTCAACATTAAAAAACGATGACCTCACCTGTGAGGAAAAAGAGGGCAAGAGAGACGGGTGTGTGTGTGTGTGTGTGTGAGAGAAGCGTAACAGAACAAGAAACAGAGAAAAAATGGATATATTTGAATCTCACTGCTAAGGCTTGGTCTATATTTAAACCCGTCACTGCGCTGAACAGCTCAAAGCGCCGCATTGCAATAGCTAACACCGCCAGCTATTGTTACAGCCAACCCACGGCTGCTAACACTCTCAAAGAGAGACAATGGCCAACGATTCCACTGAAGACAAGAAGCAAAGGCTGCAGGTGTTCATCTACTGTAAATCTTGAACTAGAACACATGAAAACCCTGCAGAACCACAGCGCTGAAGAGCAAAGCCACCAAGGTACTCTGGGATGTTTAAGATACAAGGCGGTTCTTAGAAGTTCCTTTTTAAGTTTTAACCCCAAATGTAAAAAAAAAAAATTATAACTGACATGGCATGATAAAGGTTATACCTGGAACCTTCTATCAGACGGTTCCCCTGTAGGGACACACCGTTCTACAAAGCCCTCAGTTTTTCTGGGAGCATAGTGTGTGGCTTAGAAGCAACATAGCTAGTTTTGTGGAAAATGTTGCTAAGCGGGTCCCGCTTTAACTACTGTAAACCACTTCAGAGGGGAACAGTGCTGCATTCTGGGAAACGCAGCGCGCTCGCAACAGTCGCGGCTCGCAGCACACGATGACATTTTGCAACAGGCATGTCACTTCCTGTCGTGGAAGCGAGGCGTCTGCTCCGAGGAGGACCTGACATGCGTGTTTCTCAAAGTGCGTGCACGCAGTCGTGCAAATCCATGGAGGTGTTTACGAGTGCAAGCACGAACGCGTACGGAATTTCCGAGGGAGCGTGCGCGTTACTGGAAGACAACAAGTGCGTGCGAGGGGGTCGTGTCTGACTTAAGGACGAGCTCAGCGGTGCAAGATCAACTGCTGGGTGTCATATGTCAACCGCTACACTGCAGGGTCTACTGTACACACAGTGCAGAGAGAGGGGGAGCGAGAGACATAGTAAGACAATGAGGGAAAAAAAGGGAAAGAGAGAGAGAGTGAGGGAGAGATAAGACAGAAAAAAGGGAGAGAGTGAGGGAGAGAGAGAGACATAGTAAGACTATGAGGGAAAAAAAGGGAAAGAGAGAGAGAGTGAGGGAGAGATAAAAGACAGAAAAAAGGGAGAGAGTGAGGGAGAGAGAGAGACATAGTAAGACTATGAGGGAAAAAAAAGGGAAAGAGAGAGAGTGAGGGAGAGATAAGACAGAAAAAAAGGAAAGAGAGAGAGAGTGAGGGAGAGATAAGACAGAAAAAAAGGGAAAGAGAGAGAGAGAGTGAGGGAGAGATAAAAGACAGAAAAAAGGGAGAGTGAGGGGAGAGAGAGATAAAAGACAGAAAAAAAGGGAAAGAGAGAGACAGAAAGAAAGACGCACCTGGGTTTGGGTCAGCTTAATGCTCTGGATGTGAGGGAACATTAGCAAGCTGTCCTTCTGTACGGACGTCAGAGAGGCAGGCTGGACGCCCACACCAAACACCTACAGAGGAGGAGATATTAAAAGGCACTCAGCATTAAGCAGCGTAACTGTACAGTTTAACATGCATGACAAGACTGATTTTCAATACGTCATATTCTACATCGATCCTGTTTCAGCGGTACACACAAAACCGGATGCACTGCCAATCCTGATTCGAAGTTGTGACAAAATACTAAGGTTGTGAGTTTAAGAGTCATTCTTAGTCAACAAATGTGGTCATAAGCAACAGAACAGAGAGAAGGAAAAAAAGCTGGACTGATATTATTGCTGGATGGTTATTGTTGTATGTTAGCCATGCATCTAGAGATACCGTATTTTTTTGTACTATAGGGCGCACTGGATTATAAGGCGCACTGTCAATGAATGGTCTATTTTCGACATTTTGATTTTGCGCAGTGAGCGAATCACACAAAAATCGCTTAGAGGTCAGTAAACAAAATAATGTATCCATATATAAGGCGCTTCGGATTATAAGGCGCAGTGTCGTTTTTTGAGAAAAATAAAGGCTTTTAAGTGCGCCCTATAGTCCGAAAAATACGGTAATACGTTCTTCTGGCACCAAGGAGAACAACACATCTGGTTTCTGAAACACTCCTGGTTCTCCGTCAGGTCCGGGGGAACATGCGACTCACCTGGTATGACAGAACGCCATGAGCTGACGTGTTTATAAATAAGGAGTTTTCTACGCTGCCTTCCTCTGTGGGGAGGAAGACCAGTTTAAAGAAGGCCTTCCCTCTGGGCGGAATCACCTGAGGAACAACACACGGAGGGGGTCAAAGGTTACACTCCCTGTTTCCACCAATCCGAAAGGTCTTATTGGAGGTGAGGAAAATGACTTGTTTTAAAACATGCATGTGTTCAATTGAGTGAGCAGTTACACCACATGTACAAAGAGGACGATCACAGGTGAAGACTCGGGTATTGTCACTGCTGGTTGCCCAATGAGGCTGGGATATAAATAAGTGAGTTCCAATGGAGTTTCAAAGTTGAACATGCTGGTCACACAAAGGTCAGAATGAGGGGGCAGAGTGGGAGGTGCGGGTGGGTGGGTGAGGGTTGGGGGGGTGTAGAGAGAGATAGAGAGAGAGAGAAAGCACAAATTACTGAGACACTCTGGTAAAACGAGGTTGTTACCGAGCAAGAGAGGGAGGGGAGGGAGTAATTGAGTTAGAAAGGCCAAGAACACACACTCACGCACACACACTCACGCACACACACACACACACACACACACTTACCCTTCTGTGGAAGGAAGGCATGTGAAAATGTCTGCTGGATGTAAACATTGCCAGCAGTGTGACTGGGAGTTCCTGACTGGGGTTGTGTATGTATATGGTTTCAGCTCTTGGCAACCCCAGAGGTCTACAAATACAGAAACACACACAGTCCATATTAGCACCAAACAATCCTCTCCCATTGTGGTTTACATCTTCAAGATTTTAATGCAGCACCATTCATTTAGGGTAACTTAATTATCTCACTAACAAAACTGAGCTGTATTGTGATTAACTGGTTTTGGAACTAACCAATACACTTTACTTGGGTTGAATTGGATTAAAAACCGATTTTAAATTCCTGTACTTGCTGTTTATTATTGTTACTTGCTTTCCGATAGGTGCACTCTTCCACGTTTGAGGTCCTTCGTATTTAATTATAACTTGTTGACCCGAATGCTCTTGTGGTTCTTCCCCTTGGCACTTGTTTAGTTTCCCACCGTGCAGGCTTCATGTTCTGGTTACCCGCAATGTTTGGGCTATCTGGTTCAGATCAGTGACCTATGGTCTTTTGTAAAGGTCTCTCTCGGAAGTCACTTTGGATACAAGCGTCTGCTAAATGAATCATTGTAAATGGAAGCGGAATGTTTTTATTATTTTACTCAACAAAAAAAAAACAACAGACTACATGCGTACGCCACAATCTAACTTCTACAGCCAACAAAGTGAGAGAAAAAAAAACAAGCATTTAGTTTGAAATGTTCTAGAACTCTCAATCCCAAATGGTTCCATGTTTGGACTTGGCAACCATCCTAGTTCTTATTGGGCAGTTCCATGGCCTTCGGAGAAGAGCAGAAAGGCTGGTGTTCTAGCAGTTATGGAACACAGGGGCAGAACCCTGCGGTCGTCATGGTGACCTTTAGTGGCATACCTAACCCTCCCACCCCATGCTGTCACACTGAGACGTTTGGAAACGTGAAAAGGTTTGAGATCAAAGTTCAATGTCACCTGAGGGCATGCAAAATGTCACCCTCCGTGAGATAATTCACAGAAAGAATTCATAGAAAGACACATTGGAGAAAAAAAAAATAGGGTGAGTTATTGCTGGCATTGGCCTCCCCCTCAATTTCAACGTGACGAACCTTAGTGATATTGCAACCATAAACAATTATCAGAGCAATAAAAACGACAAAAGTGTGGTTCTGTTGGATCAAACTCC
>CM059329.1:12815650-12817264 GCA_030340685.1 Protosalanx chinensis | reverse complement strand
GTTGGTTTTTGGCCCTGCAACAACAGTTGTGTGGTTTGACACAATTCTGTGGAATGCTTAGCTCAGGTGGTCAAGAGAGTGAGCTGTGGAATAACACTGCTTCTAAAAAAAGAGGTTGTTTAATCATATGATAGTAATAATGTAAGACTGTATAATTTCATGTTACATAAACATGTAAGGTGTTATTCCGCCTTTTTGTTATTCCAAAGGTAGAAATACGTAATGGAAACATGTTTAGACATTGATAAACATTCAGGATGAACCCAGACACGTAGTCCACCGTCGCTGAGAATTAGGAAATGACCCATGAGTTCATACCTACCTGCCATTGAAACTGGAGACTATTGGTGACTGACAGGTAAACTGGGGAGAGTGAGATGGACTGGGGAGATGACTCGGTCCTGTCAATCCCTCAACAAGGTTGTTGCAGCAAGATTTCACAAAAATTTCACAACCTGAATCTGACAAGACAGATCTATGTTTGACTAATGAACATTAACCAATACACCAGAACACAAAACATGTATTGGTTTACTACAGTCCAGCAACAACCCTTGTATACGTGTCAGTTTCTGCAGGAATTCAAAATAATTTCAAGTCAAGGGATGTGGGCATGTTTGTTGTTTGTCTGTATATAAACTACAAGACAAGCCAACACTTCAACATATTAATAACTACAATATTTTTTTAAAGAAACAGAACTTTATTGAAACGATTGTGAAGAAACAAGAACTCTTTGTCAACACAAACACCTTGTCAATAAAAGTAAATATCAATATTCTTCCCTCTAGATAACAAAAAAGAAAAAAAACACTAGGGCATGTTTGCCTCTAGTCATTATATCTTCCAGTGTATCTTGTTGCTTCAGACAACAGTATATAGATCGTTACATCAAACAAGAGCAGCCGACCCAGCTACTAGACCCAGACCTCACCTGCCCTACAGCCAGCTCTCTGGCTGCAAGTACAAAGGAAGAGGCCAAACAGAATCATCAGCATATGGATAAGCTTAATCAGATGAACCAATTAATTAATATTTAAGGGATTGTTCTGAAATTGGCAATTGCCACTGCTGTTTGATGTTCGCTTTACAAATGTTGAGTGTGATGAGAGCAACGTGAATGAGCGTCCTGTATGCTTGAGTGTGCCAATAAGTGTGAATGTGTGTGTTTGTGCGTGGGGGCGTTTGTTTGCTTACTTGTGTGTGTATGGCTGTGTGTGTGTCAAGTGGGCACCCTGTCTCACACACACACACACACACACACCATGGCTTGTTTCCATCAACAGCTCTGGCCTCTCGGTTTTCACATAAACAGGTGTCCCAAAAGTCAGGGAGTCCATGCCCCTCCCCCATCAGGGGTCAGAGGTTAGCACAGCGCCTTATCCAGTGTCACAGCAGCAGCATTTACACCTGTGGAAGCCTGAGCCCAGCTCCAAATGAGTCCTAAGCCAAGCACTACACACAGAAAGCTATACCTTGCCCAGAATAAGGGCCTCGCCGCTGACTGGCTGAAAATCCTAGACTCTTCATCACAACTTGAGTGGACGACACAACTGTTGAAAGTAAAATGATGCTTTTAGAGTTAATGGGGGTGTGTTTTGGATTGAACCATAC
>CM059329.1:12743150-12810650 GCA_030340685.1 Protosalanx chinensis | reverse complement strand
GCTAGTTAATTATCCAGATGTGGTCTCTGTGAAAGTGGCCCAGAACATCTGTGGCCATTATCCGTTTACACATGTGAGAGTGATGGCAATACAGTGATGGAGTCTGCTTTCTCCAAGGGTGTGTGTGTGTGTGTCTGTGGGTGGGTGTGTGTGTCTGTGTCTGTGGGTGTGGGTGTGTGTCTGTGTGTGTGTGTGTGTGTGTGTGTGTGACCTGGTGTCCCTCCAGAGGGATGGCGTTAAGAGGTGTCCTGTATCTAAAGCTAGCTGGGCCACAGTAATGTGATCCTCCCTCATGCATACCCAAGTCCCTGGACTGGACAAACTAATGGAGCTGTTCTGTTGTTGTTTGGGTCTGGTCTGGGATGTTGGGGGAAAACAGACACACACACACACACCCACACACACAGACACAGATACACACACACACACACACACCCACACACACACAGATACACACACACACACACCCACACACCCACACACCCACACACACAGACACACACAGACAGACAGACAGACACAGACACACACCCACACCCACAGACACACACACCCACCCACACACACCCACCCTGCAGAAAAACTGAGAAAATACAACTGAAGCACAGAGTGTGATTCTCTCTCTGGATTAGTCTGTCACCTTCTCCTCGCACGCCCTCCCCACCCTGCCTACATACTGGGGCGTGGGGGAGAGGGGGGGGTCTCCCAACATGTGCTTCCAATTGGTTCCCTAGGCAGCCAGATCCAGTCCCCAGTGTTGGGCCCGCTGTAAAGAGAGGTCCCTTTAGGGGGCGTCTCTGCAGAACGCTGGGTCTGGTCGTGAGCCCAGGACCCCGCATGCACTCCCCCCCCCCCTCCTCACACATCATGTAAGGGTTCATTGTGCGTTCAGGGGAATGTCATCTTGGTTACGGGAGTGCCTCGAGAGACCCAACCCTTTTTAACGATGACATGTCACCATGGCGAGCACACGCAAGCCCGGCCACGTGGAGTTTGAACCGCCGTCACGTCAACGGGAAAAACAATGCGGTGTTACTTCACGCATCCAAAAGGAGACCGAAAAAAGGAGAGAGGAAGGAGTGAGGAAGGAGAGAGGAAGGAGTGAGGAAGGAGTGAGGAAGGAGAGAGGAAGGAGTGAGGAAGGAGTGAGGAAGGAGTGAGGAAGGAGTGAGGAAGGAGTGAGGAAGGAGTGAGGAAGGGGTGAGGAAGGGGTGAGGAAGGGGTGAGGAAGGTGTGAGGAAGGAGTGAGGAAGGAGTGAGGAAGGAGTGAGGAAGGAGTGAGGAAGGAGTGAGGAAGGAGTGAGGAAGGGGTGAGGAAGGGGTGAGGAAGGAGTGAGGAAGGAGTGAGGAAGGAGTGAGGAAGGGGTGAGGAAGGGGTGAGGAAGGGGTGAGGAAGGAGTGAGAAAGGAGTGAGGAAGGAGTGAGGAAGGGGTGAGGAAGGGGTGAGGAAGGGGTGAGGAAGGAGTGAGGAAGGAGTGAGGAAGGGGTGAGGAAGGAGTGAGGAAGGAGAGAGGAAGGAGTGAGGAAGGAGTGAGGAAGGAGTGAGGAAGGGGTGAGGAAGGAGTGAGGAAGGAGTGAGGAAGGTGTGAGGAAGGAGTGAGGAAGGAGTGAGGAAGGAGTGAGGAAGGAGAGAGGAAGGAGAGAGGAAGGAGTGAGGAAGGAGTGAGGAAGGAGTGAGGAAGGGGTGAGGAAGGGGTGAGGAAGGAGTGAGGAAGGAGTGAGGAAGGAGTGAGGAAGGCTGGACTGAGGAATGCCTCCACCTGTATGGAATCAGACCAAATGTTGGTCATAAAAGATGAATAAAAAAACTAACAACAGCAACCGGACACATTTGGGATTTCTAAGAATAATCAAGGCCTCCAGCATCAATAGTTAACATGTGATTGAGGAACAGAAATGTCTTATTCTGCAGGTTTCACTCGTAAAACAATAACCTCACATCTGGTTCGTCTCAGTGAATCACCACTCACTTATTCCTTTTGTCTTGGGGGCGATTTTCTCGATGTCCTTCAGCTGGAACACGTCTTTCTGCCGGGGGGATTATCGAGGGGGGGAGGGTAAGAGGAAACAATTAAACTGCATCTGCAACACAACGCTAGGTCTAAAATAGAAATCCTGTTCTACACAGTTTGCTGTCATTTTCATTTAACCATAACATGCAGTGTACAGAGACATACAATGGATCAAGGTGATGCAGTGTACCCTGTGTTCCATGTAGCCTTGGACGGGGGGGGGGGGGGGGGGGGGTGGTGTGTGTGAGTGTGTGTGTGTGTGAGTGTGTGTGTGTGTGAGTGTCTCACGATGTTTTCTCTGGCTCTCTGGGGTCACAGCACACTCTAACATCTGTCACAGATTTCTACTGAAGGAATGGACACAAACATTTTAGAGATTCAAATTTACCGTTTCGAAGAAAATCTCCATCATCCGTGTCCTCTTCTCCTCCAAACTCAGACCCTTTTTTTTCGACTGACAAAAAGTAAAATAATTTAAGTGCAATATAGACATGGCTGTAGGCAGATAGCGTGTGTGTATGTGTGTGTGTGTGTGTACATATGCATCCCTACAAAATAGCTTTATGGTGAAATCTGCAGGTGTAAACTTGGTCTCTACTCCTAACCCTACTGCACTACAGGTACAAAGGCCAGTGCTCACATCTAGGCACCTTCCTCTCTCACCTTAACCCCACACAAGCTGCTGTGCTGTACAATATATGTAACTATTACTCTTTTGGTTTGGATGTACTCGTCAAGCTTATTCCAGCTAATGATATTTGAACACTTTACAATAGTGCATCAAATGAACTGCTGCATTGTGTTAAATAGTAAAACTCCCCGTGTTATACTGGGAATAAACTATGAGTTAAATAAACGGCGCTGTATAAAGTATTAAAGCTAACCGCTAGTCTAATGACTGTAGACTGGAATTAAAGCTAAAAACAGCTAATAGCAAACCAAACTAACAAAGACAAGACAACAATAACTTACCATTTTCAAGTCGTTAGGTGCAACACTTTAACTGGCTGGATATTTGCGACTGTTATTTAAGTCTGTATATTTATTTAAGGACGTGAAAAAATTACAAAGTTCCCGCGACTTCAGACTGAGCTGTCATCAGAAGGGGTGGCGCGAGCGAGACCCTTTATTTCCTGTTCTGGTCACGTGCCGCCCTCTTACGGCCAGGGCTAGAGCGGTAGATACCATGTCTATGGTAGAGACAGTATATCAATTAATATATATTATATATTGTATATATTATATATTAACAGTATTATAGTATTATATATTAATATTTAATCATAATAATAATAAGTAATAATGTATAATAATATTATATCATAATATTATATTATTATATATATTATATATATACATATATATATATATATATATATGAATATCTACCACTTTGGGCCAAACTACAACACAAAATCTATTTTTAGTTACCAATAACTTCATCTTCATGTTGAACTAACAGTACAATAATTTTCCCTATGGCTTGGTTATCATCATTGGAATCATGTTTTTGTCTGATATTCTTATCAATAATAAAGACCACAGTGCTGGACAACATAAAGTTTTTTTTTATTGAATGTTATACTGTACTTTTTTCCTCTTTTTTTAACAGTTATTATTTTCCCGGCAGATTTTTACATTCATCATCTCTTCCACGTTAAGACAGCAGACACTGTACCCATTCAAAGTACTGTTGCTGTAGCTATGTCCTCATGGGCACCTTAACTCTCTGATGTAGTATTGTCTATATCCTGTCTGTGTTTAGATCCTTACTGAGTCTAAACCTAAGCCATCTACTCCTCTTGGCATGGCAGACATTGCATTGATATCTGAGGTGATAAAGCATTGAACTGTGCTATCCCTCTGAATGCAAGTCTTACTGATATAAGACTTCATATAGAGGGCATATCAGGTAATATCTACAAAACCAGAATCATCTACAAATGGAAGAGTTAAGAGTCCAGTAGGATTACAGGAAAGCTTTGGAGCTAAACAGAAGATGTAGTGGTAGACATGAGTAGATATACATAATGTACGGGTGTTTATCTGTTGCAAAAACTGCTATCTCCTTCAAGGCTGAATTCCTAAATACAGTATATATCCTCTTACCATTCTTCCTGTGCTGAAATCAAATTGGTTGTGCATCCAGTTTCATAAAAACAATCCAACATAACATCTATAACATAGACAACATGTTACAAGCTGTACTGTGGCGAACGCTTCAATTACTTAACACAGGGTGTCACATTCCTCTGTAGAACTGAATGTGTGTGTGCAGTGGGCACTAAAAGCCTGAAGTAACAGATATGTCAAAACGCCTTAATGTGATATGTCATTACATCATTTACATCAGGAAATACTCAATCACTCATTGGCTATATAGATGGATGCCATGGTACTGATCACATGTACGATAAAGAACACAATATCACAGGAATGGACTAATAATGATTTTGCTGTCGCCACCATGTGCTGACTGCCACAATATAACGTTTTGTGCATATGTGTGCATGTGTTAGTGTGCATGTGTTAGTGTGCATGTGTTAGTGTGCGTGTGTGGGTGTGCATGTGTTAGTGTGCGTGTGTTAGAGTGCGTGTGTGGGTGTGCGTGTGTTAGTGTGCGTGTGTGGGTATTCGTGTGTTCAGGTTAGCCAACAGGCAGTACAAGATAAACCCATCACAATAACAACAATTAAAACCCATTAAATAATGATTAAAAAGAAAGCAGAAACAAATAAAGACATCATCTTTTTTTTTACAGTGGGTAGGCAGACACACAGAATGCAGAATATATTACACCAATAAATGGACGTTCGTATCAACCAATAGGAACAGTTAGAAGTTCAGTGTCTCTGACATCATCTTCCACCAGTCCATCAGCTCCTCTTTCTCCTCCTCCTTCCTCTCCACAAAGGACTCCAGCTCAAAATCCACCTGAGGGAGGAATGGACGGACAGACGAGGAAGAGAACAAGACAAATGAAGAACATTTTAGAGGGTCAGAAAGAAGGAGAAAGAAAGAAAAAGTGAGTTCATATCGTAAAATAAGGCTTATGTTTGGTTCCCATTAAGTTGTTATCCCCATTTCTATATAGGCCTACTGTAGACGGGACACAGGCTATTATGGGATGCTTACCCGTACTGCTGGGCTGAAGGGCACAGCCACTTTCTTGATGATGGTCAGGTAGCCTGGAGCTGAGGCAGATATCTTATAGTTTCCAGCTGCCAGCAGGCGCCAGTAATCTCCGTCTTTGGCTACATGAGTCAACAAGTCAGAAAAGATCGATTAAAGGTTTTGAAGACTTTAGTTGTACATGTAAATTGCATTGACATTGCATTAATATCACTAATAACAGCCCTATTAAGCCTGAACTCCTTATGCCAGCTCTTGACCCAAGAATGATTATTCAAGACTACCGGCTGCGGAGGAATTTGAATAATCATGGCATAATGAATACTTGACCACTATGTAACAAGTGGAAAGGAATGTGTGGGATGTTTTATTTTAAGCAACAATTTAGAAAACAGAAATATTGCATACTGTGACAGCTCGGACTAGCTATGAGGAGCAATGTAATACACAAATTGTCCAGGAGATGGTAGCATTGGCTACTTTTTGGTATATGAGGCAATGACATTCAGTCATTTAGCTGACGCTCTTATACAGAGCGATCATGACTGATGTGCGGTATTGTTTAAGTGAAAAGTTTGAATCAAGTCGGATTAAGTGGATGCGCACCTGTGGTGATGTCATGGTCGATGCCCTCCACAGAGATGGAGGCGTTGGAAATGGGGTTTCCCTGATGGTCACGTACGAAGCCCTTCACACCCCGGTGGACCTAAACACACACTTTCTTACTGAACTGTTGAACCGTATTGCTTTTCATTCATCGGCTGTGTTTTGTTGTAGAAATGTTTCTGGTTGGAAATACAGTAACGCTTGATGAAGATAGCATGGCGGTACCTGTTCGATGTAGTTCACCAGGGAGTTACGGTTTTGCTCCCAGTAGGTTTTCAAAGTGTCCTCAGCCGGGAACTTGTCACAGCTCAGCTCCAGAGTGATCTCGAAGCAGTTACTGCTCAGGTAGTTGAAATCCTGCATGCCTATTTCACGACAGAGAAACACTGCATCACCGCCATTGCATGTTTGTGTGCGTGGGTTTGTGTGTGTGTGTGTGTGTGTGTGTGTGTGTGTGTGTGTGTGTGGGGGGGGTGTTTATCCATGTATGTGTACAGTATGAGAGTGTTGTTACTGCCTCATGACAAGACCCAATCACAAAACACATGTGCCAGCCAGTGTGTGTGTGTGTGTGTGACTAACCCCCAGGCACGCTGTACCAGGCCCCTCCATTGGTGATGCCCTCGGTGAAGCTGGAGTCGTCGTCGTTCTTGCGGCAGGGCTCTCTCTGGGGGTTCGACATGACAGGGTTGAACATGGAGTAGGCCGACGCCAGGGACTTGAACGTCATGTCATCAGGACTGGCGCTGTACTCGTGGGTGGAGCCTGGAGGAGAGAGAGAGAGAGAGAAAAAAGGGAGATGAAGGGCGAGCGAGAGGAAGTGTGTGTGACTGCAGTGAGTCCTGAGAATGGGTGTATGTGTGTGGGGGTAACCAATCCTGGTCCTCGAGAGCCCCTATCCTGAAAGTTTTAGATGTTTCCCTGCTTCAGCACACCTGATTCTAATGAATGATCATTACGAGGCTTCCACAGAGCTTGATAACGACCCTTCGTTAGAATCAGGTGTGCTGGAGCAGGGAAACATCTCAAACTTTCAGGATAGGGGCTCTCGAGGACCAGGATTGGACACCAATGGCCTACGACCTAGGAGAGCATAGTCAGTGTGCGTGCGTGTGTGTGTGTGTACCGGTGCGGGTTTCGTCGTAGGGGTAGTTGGCCACCACGTCTCCTCCGTGCAGGTTGGCAGACAGGACGAAGGGAATGTCCATGATCCAGTGGATCACCGCTTTGGTTTCTGGAGCCAGCTGAGAGAGTGGGAAAAGTTTAACACAGGTTAACCTAGGCCCACCGCTGCTTATGGACAGGGGTTACGAGGGACACATGTGATTGGTTGTGAGGTGGGTTGCTGGACACCTTGGCGTTCTCATCCACGGCCTTCTTCATGTTCTGCAGCAGGTGGTTGTTGGCCCCGCCCTCCTTCTCGTTGATGTAGATGATGCGGTCGAGGTCGGGGAAGTTGCGGTTCAGATCCACTCCCTGAGCATTACTGCGGCCCACGAACCAGTCCTTTAGCTCGCCCGGCTACACGGCAGGGAAGTCAGGAGAGGAAAGAGGGGAACGCAGCTGTTCACTCAACATTATCATACTTTGTACTTATTTGCATGTTGAAATACAAACTGCAATACAAGGAGGAGAAAGATGAAAATAAAGGAGAGAGAGAGAGAGATGGTGAAGGTTACATTTATTCATTTAGCAAACGCTTTTATCCAAAGACACGATGGTAACGACACCATAAGCTAAGTAACGAGAGTAAACGACAGAGATGAGAGAGAAAGAGAAAGAGAGGAAGGGATACATGCTGCTACTAGGTCAGGGCTAAGAGGATACACCTACAGTGTAAGCTAAAAATAAACCCCCAGACAACCGTATTGCGTAACAACTTTCCTTAGCGGCCGGAATGTGTTTGTTGCGCTTTCGTATGTTTCATATGCAGGTGTGCTGTAGTGTACATGGCTGTACATGCACTTGTACTGGATGCGTGTGTGTGTCTGTGTGGTGTGCTCTACATGGGCTCATACCTGCGAGGCGGCCTTCTCAAAGCCGTCCGGGTTCATGGAGGGCATCAGGTGGATGCGCGTGCTGTGGATGAGGTTTTTGATGGTGTCGTTGCCTTGCTGGTACTGGTTACACAGGTACTCTGCCAGGTACACGATCAGCTCCCGCCCCACAGCCTCGTTCCCGTGCATGTTACCGATGTACTTGAACTCAGGCTCACCTGGAGAGAGAGGGAGAGACACACACCACACACACGCGTGTTAGGCATGACACGCTGTATTGATTTGTGTATGTGTTTCCTTTGTATTGAGAAAAGAGAGAGAATGACAGGGACACACTCTACGATACAAAAAAGCACCCACTAACCTCTTGTAAAGTGGTTTTGTGTGTGTAAATTGTATTTCTTTCCATGTGGGTCATTGGGTCATTTGCCCTGAGCCAATAGCGGCTGAGTAAACGGAAGGCCCTTTAAAAAGCCTGCTTCTTTTCTCTCTCAAAAGTTTCCTCCTGGTTTCTCTAAATATCTTGGATGGCCCCAGACATGAACAAACATCCCTCAGCTTTCACTCACGAGCTGCTGAAAGATACCTGACCTGGTCAACTACCACTAGTGAGAGCTGTTCTCCTTTCGTCATAAACAGCTGGAATTTTTAATGGAGATGACGAAGGTAAGGAACACGCAAGCAGCACACAAGACAAATGAAAAGGTCAGGCAGAGAGAAAGGTGTTCAAAATCACTGGCACTACCTTCACAACCACACGAACAGAACAAAAACTGGCATCAAATGATACACAATTCGATGGTGTTTTATAGAAGTGGCCCTCAACCCTGGTCCTCAGGGCCCACTGTCCTGCATGTTTTAATGTTTCCCTGTTGCTCCAACACACCTGATTCGAATCAAGAGTCGTTCAGCTTCATAATGACCTAATCGTTTAGAATCAGGTGTGCTGGAGCAGGGAAACATCTAAAACCTTCAGGACAGTGGCTTCCTGGGACCAGGGTTGCCAACCCCTGTCTTACAGAATAGTACATGTGATCCGATAGAAAGGGTGTTCAATGTAGGTAGACACTCATTTTTAGCAGGTTAAAACAAGATGGCGCAATAGATGTCTTAGAGCTTATGAAGTATTGTTAATTACTCTCTCCATGTCCCATCTGTTTCATATACTAATTAACCTATACTTCACTTTCTTCATTATTTTCTAGAAAACACAAACATACAGAGCAAAGCAATGGATGATAGTGGGCCAGATAGTTAGACCATTCAGTTGCCTGTTTGTTATATAATTATGTCCAGGATCCAAAGCGCTCTGTCACAAATGAATATTTTAATATCAAACACATTCACCGCTAATCGTCTTTGTGTGTGGGAGAGAGGCGAGTGTGTGTACATCTCTGGAACCATTTGATCTATCTTTGAAAAGACCACAGCAAGCTTTCATGTTTGGGACACACGCACACACACGCACGCACACACGCACGCACGCACACACACATCTGGAAAGCAGGTTATTTTCAAACACTAAAGTCTGGTTCCTCTCTCTTTGCTGCTGCTAACAACTTCAAGACTGTGTACAATTAAATCTCCTTGAATGGTTTTAACAGGGGAACAGACCACATGCCTCACAAACCTGATCTGTCAGCCACACACACACACACATGCACACACACACACACACAAAAAACACATGCACACACACGCATACATACACAATAAAATCAACACACTTTGATGTTACAGTATATTCGTTATTGCATGAACTCTTCTGCAGATGTTTAATGTCGAGGTAAGCTATTGTGTTAAAAGCACATGTGTAACTGACTAACTGTGTACGCGCGTGTGTGTGTGTGCGTATGGGTGTGTGTTAGGAGGAATGATAGGATACAAGCATGTGCTTCTTCTTAAAACGCAATAAAACATTTCAAGTTAAAAACTGTGATTCACGTGGACACACAAAAACACACAAACAGTTCATCCCTAAACACTTTGACACACACTTCTATATACCTCTTTACACACACACACATACACACAAGGAACGACAAGAGATGCGTAATCCATGTCAGTATTAATCGGTTTGTGCATGGCCACAGAGCAGTTCAGCCCATTTGGAGCCCCCATCTCCTGTGCTCTGATTAGTCAACAGCAGTCGGACACGGGGTAGATCAATACAGCTGCCTCTGACGCGGACGCTGCCATGGCAACGTCGGTGGAGAACACAAGCCAAATGTCTTGGGCACATTAGTGGTCTTCATGTGTCATGAATACAGTGACAGATGATACCAGCACAAACATAAAGGTAGTGCGTCATTACAGTGTAGTTACAACTACTGTTTACCCTGAGGTAACATATAAGAGGCCATTATTACCCTCCATCCTAATCCCCTGGCTATGGAGAACCTAGTCACAGCCATACTAATGACCTCACAAGAACAGCCAGGGTCCAAAATGTATTATTTATTTATTTATTATTTACGTTCACAATCGTTGTGTTATGCATTTATAGTTCTTCTCTTGGCACTTATTGGTTCTCATGATGTATGATTCACGATCTAAAAAACCCACTGTGTTCGGGGTCTATCACGTTGCTATGCTCAATGACTGATGCTCTTTGTAAAAGCTCTCTCTTGTAAGTGGCATTGGATAAAAGCGTCTGCTGAATGAATAAATGTAAATGTTAAATGGACACCTTAACCAGCCATTTATCTACTCTGTTGAAATCAAATGTATTTATATATCCCTTATTAAGAGCCAAGTCACAGTTGGGCTTCACATACATACACAGAACAGCACCTGAACCAATATAAACCAGTCCAACAAGGAACAAGTCTGTTTTGGTTGAAACAAGAGAGAGATGGAGAAAGTCAAATATTTGCATATGGAGGAAAGGAGAGTGCGATGAGGGTAGAGGAGGAGGGGAAAGGGAGGAAGGAAGGAAGGAAAGAAAGAGAGACTTAGCTTTCCTCTGATGTATAATAGATGATCTCTGGCTGGGACCTTAACAATTCTCTCTCTCTCCATCTTTCTCTTCCTCTGTCTCTCACTCTTCTCTCCCTATCTCCTTTTCTCTCTGTTCTTTTGTTTCTACACTCATTTTTTCTCTCTCTGTCTCCTCATCTAATCTCCCCCCTCTCTTTTCCACTCTCTCTCTGTTTCTGTGTATATACTGTATGAAATATTGCATCTTGTCTCCAATCATATCTTCTTTCTTCCTCTTCCTCTGGAGAACGGCTCACAGCTGCAGTGGAGCAACACATCATAAAACACTTTTCAGTGTTTTCTCTCCTCTGTCCTCCTCTCTCTGTCTCTGTCCAGTGATTTCCTAGATCTTCAGCACACTGCAGGAATATGAGCCACCAATACTTGTAACCCTCCTGCATGGTCCTTTCATACATGTAGAGACTGCTGTGCATACTTGAATGTGTGTGTGTGTGTGTGTTTTTGTGTGCGTGTGTGTGTCCATGAGTGTGTTGTTATATGCATGTGTATTAAAAGCAGGATTAGAAGCTCCCTCTTCTGATTAAATAATCTAGCGCTACATCACACACACACACACACATCGACAACAGGGTTTCCATATCAGTAGGTCATTTATGTATCACAGCACCTGATTAACATGAGCTGAGAGGATAAATGTGAAAACAACATCACAACTCACTAATTTTTGTAATTTTTTCATAAACCTATAGTGTTCTGTTGTATAAAGACCAGCACACTGCTTAGTGTCAGCTCCACCTACAAAGACCAGCACACTACTTAGTGTCAGCTCCACCTACAAAGACCAGCACACTACTTAGTGTCAGCTCCACCTGCAGGCATATCAGAGCTAAAAAATCAATCACTTAGACCTTTTCCCTCAGTTCTAACGAAGTCAGTGCCAGCATATCTGTACTAAAGTCAGGGGAGTTCATCAGTGTGTTTACGCACCCTGTACTAGCCGGCTAGTGTGTGACAGATGGCCGGTTAGCCAACAGATGCACAAGCTCCGAGGACGTCGGCGATCGCAGTACGAAGCGGTCAACTGCGCACTGCCGGGAGGCTCACCGCCCACTAAGCCGATCTGTTGTCACGGCAACCGCTATTTCAGCCTCACCTTAAACTTCTGACACCTTGGAGGTGATTGATTCATGTAGCAGGCTGTAGCCTGGACATACTATATCAACAAAGAGTGACAGCCTACCAATGGAATACCTTTCAAGCCAGGCTGACAAAGACCCTTGTTGGGCTCAATACAGAATCTTGCAATGCTGATAATGGTTCTGTCTGAAACCTAAAGGTTCTACTGTGTTCTTTCTATGTGTGTGGAGGAGGTTGGAAGAGAGGGGCTGAGGGGGGTTGATGGACTGTATGTTGCCCCGAGAGACCAAGCAGGGGCCGGGCTATGGAAACTCATCTGGTTGTGATCAGAAGCTTCCCTGCTGCTACCATGACTCACTCTGGCTGCAGCTCTATCCAGCTCTGATGTTACTGATGCTGCTCTATCCAGCTCTGATGTGACTGATGCTGCTCTATCCAGCTCTGATGTTACTGATGCAGCTCTATCCAGCTCTGATGTGACTGATGCAGGTCTATCCAGCTCTGATGTTACTGATGCAGCTCTATCCAGCTCTGATGTGACTGATGCAGGTCTTCCAGCTCTGATGTTACTGATGCTGCTCTATCCAGCTCTGATGTAACTGATGCTGCTCTATCCAGCTCTGATGTTACTGATGCTGCTCTATCCAGCTCTGATGTTACTGATGCTGCTCTATCCAGCTCTGATGTGACTGATGCAGGTCTATCCAGCTCTGATGTGACTGATGCTGCTCTATCCAGCTCTGATGTAACTGATGCTGCTCTATCCAGCTCTGATGTTACTGATGCTGCTCTATCCAGCTCTGATGTAACTGATGCTGCTCTATCCAGCTCTGATGTTACTGATGTTGCTCTATCCAGCTCTGATGTTACTGATGGTGCTCTATCCAGCTCTGATGTCACTGATGCTGCTCTATCCAGCTCTGATGTTACTGATGCAGCTCTATCCATCTCTGATGTGACTGATGCTGCTCTATCCAGCTCTGATGTTATTGATGCTGCTCTATCCAGCTCTGATGTGACTGATGCAGCTCTATCCAGCTCTGATGTTACTGATGCAGGTCTATCCAGCTCTGATGTGACTGATGCTGCTCTATCCAGCTTTGATGTGACTGATGTTGCTCTATCCAGCTCTGATGTTACTGATGCTGCTCTATCCAGCTCTGATGTGACTGATGCTGCTCTATCCAGCTCTGATGTTACAGATGCTGCTCTATCCAGCTCTGATGTGACTGATGCAGGTCTATCCAGCTCTGATGTGACTGATGCTGCTCTATCCAGCTCTGATGTAACTGATGCTGCTCTATCCAGCTCTGATGTTACTGATGCTGCTCTATCCAGCTCTGATGTAACTGATGCTGCTCTATCCAGCTCTGATGTTACTGATGTTGCTCTATCCAGCTCTGATGTTACTGATGGTGCTCTATCCAGCTCTGATGTCACTGATGCTGCTCTATCCAGCTCTGATGTTACTGATGCAGCTCTATCCATCTCTGATGTGACTGATGCTGCTCTATCCAGCTCTGATGTTATTGATGCTGCTCTATCCAGCTCTGATGTGACTGATGCAGCTCTATCCAGCTCTGATGTTACTGATGCAGGTCTATCCAGCTCTGATGTGACTGATGCTGCTCTATCCAGCTTTGATGTGACTGATGTTGCTCTATCCAGTTCTGATGTTACTGATGCTGCTCTATCCAGCTCTGATGTGACTGATGCTGCTCTATCCAGCTCTGATGTTACAGATGCTGCTCTATCCAGCTCTGATGTGACTGATGCAGGTCTATCCAGCTCTGATGTGACTGATGCTGCTCTATCCAGCTCTGATGTAACTGATGCTGCTCTATCCAGCTCTGATGTTACTGATGCTGCTCTATCCAGCTCTGATGTAACTGATGCTGCTCTATCCAGCTCTGATGTTACTGATGTTGCTCTATCCAGCTCTGATGTTACTGATGGTGCTCTATCCAGCTCTGATGTCCCTGATGCTGCTCTATCCAGCTCTGATGTTACAGATGCTGCTCTATCCAGCTCTGATGTGACTGATGCAGGTCTATCCAGCTCTGATGTGACTGATGCTGCTCTATCCAGCTCTGATGTAACTGATGCTGCTCTATCCAGCTCTGATGTTACTGATGCTGCTCTATCCAGCTCTGATGTAACTGATGCTGCTCTATCCAGCTCTGATGTTACTGATGTTGCTCTATCCAGCTCTGATGTTACTGATGGTGCTCTATCCAGCTCTGATGTCCCTGATGCTGCTCTATCCAGCTCTGATGTTACTGATGGTGCTCTATCCAGCTCTGATGTGACTGATGCTGCTCTATCCAGCTTTGATGTGACTGATGTTGCTCTATCCAGTTCTGATGTTACTGATGCTGCTCTATCCAGCTCTGATGTGACTGATGCTGCTCTATCCAGCTCTGATGTTACAGATGCTGCTCTATCCAGCTCTGATGTGACTGATGCAGGTCTATCCAGCTCTGATGTGACTGATGCTGCTCTATCCAGCTCTGATGTAACTGATGCTGCTCTATCCAGCTCTGATGTTACTGATGCTGCTCTATCCAGCTCTGATGTAACTGATGCTGCTCTATCCAGCTCTGATGTTACTGATGTTGCTCTATCCAGCTCTGATGTTACTGATGGTGCTCTATCCAGCTCTGATGTCCCTGATGCTGCTCTATCCAGCTCTGATGTTACTGATGCAGCTCTATCCATCTCTGATGTGACTGATGCTGCTCTATCCAGCTCTGATGTTATTGATGCTGCTCTATCCAGCTCTGATGTGACTGATGCAGCTCTATCCAGCTCTGATGTTACTGATGCAGGTCTATCCAGCTCTGATGTGACTGATGCTGCTCTATCCAGCTTTGATGTGACTGATGTTGCTCTATCCAGCTCTGATGTTACTGATGCTGCTCTATCCAGCTCTGATGTGACTGATGCTGCTCTATCCAGCTCTGATGTTACAGATGCTGCTCTATCCAGCTCTGATGTGACTGATGCAGCTCTATCCAGCTCTGATGTGACTGATGCAGCTCTATCCAGCTCTGATGTTACAGATGCTGCTCTATCCAGCTTTGATGTGACTGATGCTGCTCTATCCAGCTCTGATGTGACTGATGCTGCTCTATCCAGCTCTGATGTTACTGATGCAGCTCTATCCAGCTCTGATGTGACTGATGCTGCTCTATCCAGCTCTGATGTTACTGATGCTGCTCTATCCAGCTCTGATGTAACTGATGCTGCTCTATCCAGCTCTGATGTTACTGATGCTGCTCTATCCAGCTCTGATGTAACTGATGCTGCTCTATCCAGCTCTGATGTTACTGATGTTGCTCTATCCAGCTCTGATGTTACTGATGTTGCTCTATCCAGCTCTGATGTTACTGATGCTGCTCTATCCAGCTCTGATGTAACTGATGCTGCTCTATCCAGCTCTGATGTAACTGATGCTGCTCTATCCCGCTCTGATGTCACTGATGCTGCTCTATCCAGCTCTGATGTTACTGATGCAGCTCTATCCATCTCTGATGTGACTGATGCTGCTCTATCCAGCTCTGATGTGACTGATGCTGCTCTATCCAGCTCTGATGTAACTGATGCTGCTCTATCCCGCTCTGATGTCACTGATGCTGCTCTATCCAGCTCTGATGTTACTGATGCAGCTCTATCCATCTCTGATGTGACTGATGCTGCTCTATCCAGCTCTGATGTGACTGATGCAGCTCTATCCAGCTCTGATGTTACTGATGCAGCTCTATCCAGCTCTGATGTCACTGATGCTGCTCTATCCAGCTCTGATGTGACTGATGCTGCTCTATCCAGCTCTGATGTTACTGATGCAGCTCTATCCATCTCTGATGTGACTGATGCTGCTCTATCCAGCTCTGATGTGACTGATGCTGCTCTATCCAGCTCTGATGTGACTGATGCTGCTCTATCCAGCTCTGATGTGACTGATGCTGCTCTATCCAGCTCTGATGTGACTGATGCAGCTCTATCCAGCTCTGATGTTACTGATGCAGCTCTATCCAGCTCTGATGTCACTGATGCTGCTCTATCCAGCTCTGATGTGACTGATGCTGCTCTATCCAGCTCTGATGTTACTGATGCTGCTCTATCCAGCTCTGATGTAACTGATGCTGCTCTATCCAGCTCTGATGTCACTGATGCTGCTCTATCCAGCTCTGATGTGACTGATGCTGCTCTATCCAGCTTTGATGTGACTGATGTTGCTCTATCCAGCTCTGATGTTACTGATGCTGCTCTATCCAGCTCTGATGTGACTGATGCAGCTCTATCCAGCTCTGATGTTACAGATGCTGCTCTATCCAGCTTTGATGTGACTGATGCTGCTCTATCCAGCTCTGATGTGACTGATGCTGCTCTATCCAGCTCTGATGTGACTGATGCTGCTCTATCCAGCTCTGATGTGACTGATGCAGCTCTATCCAGCTATGATTTTACTGATGCAGCTCTATCCAGCTCTGATGTTACTGATGCTGCTCTATCCAGCTTTGATGTGACTGATGCAGCTCTATCCAGCTATGATTTTACTGATGCAGCTCTATCCATCTCTGATGTGACTGATGCTGCTCTATCCAGCTCTGATGTGACTGATGCTGCTCTATCCAGCGCTGATGCTGCTCTATCCAGCTCTGATGTTACAGATGCTGCTCTATCCAGCTCTGATGTTACAGATGCTGCTCTATCCAGCTCTGATGTTACAGATGCTGCTCTATCCAGCTCTGATGTTACTGATGCAGCTCTATCCAGCTTTGATGTGACTGGCCTGTTCAATGCATACTGTCATCTGGTGTACACACACTGTCCTCGCACAAACAAACACACACACACATACAGGGATAGTGATTTCCTTTTCTAAATGCTAGGACACAAACTTATATGTCATAAAATATGACATACATTCATAAAAAAACATTAAAACAATTGGGATTTATAAGGCCAAGTGTAAGAGAACACACACACACACACACAACCATCTGTCATATTCTCCATCCAAATGAGAATGTACGAGAACGTAAATTTTATATAGTATTTATTACACAGCAGAGGTACTGATGTCTGCAAGTCACCGTAGAGAGACAGGTTACTGAAGCCTTTGAGCCACAGGGGGCAAGTCATAAGGGACATCCAGGTTTAGTACCTGGGACTGTGCTCTGTGCCATTGTCACACCTTAACCATGCATAATCTGCTGTTGGCCTGCATTACAACCACAGACAAAAACATACTTCAACACAAGTGGCTAAAATGTTTCAATCAAGGCAGGGTACCAGGATTTATACAACTCTGGCCCATTGATGTCCATGCAGGTTCAGTGAAAGGCCTATAGAGGAAGGCTACACTGTACAATAACATTTAGATCACTTTCTGCTCAAACGATTACAGGTCCAAGGAGTCAGCCTTTTCTAATTATACTGACAAATGAGTTTGCCATTAAATCCGTTTTGTTTTCGATATGTCTGTGTTGCCAAACCACTTCTCTCTATATTTTACAGTGTGTCCTGTGGCAGGTCACATTTGACGTGCCAACATCGTTCTCAGCATCACGATCCGGTGAAAGCTTACTGAGATTCTCTTCATCCAGCAAAATGGCGGCGTCGCCTGGATGTTCCAACCATCTGCACCTTTAAATCGGTGAAAGGATACACTGTGCATCCGATGCGGCCCTTTTACGCACTAGGCAACATGACACACCTGGCTGCGCCCTTTTTCACAGCGTAAGATGAAAGGCATAAAAACACGTATTTCTCAGAAACACGGTTATTACTTCATTATTCAGATTTTTTTTCCTGTGTTTTAAATGCTTAACCGTCTGCGAGCTATCAAATACAACTAGATCACTGAGGGATTCAGTTAGCGCAACTGTGCGTGATGCGTGTGTTATTGACCGTGAAGGGCTATTGTGACCATTGGAAAGAGGGGAGGGAGGAAGAGGGGGAGGAAGAGAGGGGACGCAACTGACCAGGCTCGTGCGTTCCAGGGTTGTCGGACATCTCCAAAACCAGCAGCTCGCGGCCCTCGAAGCTCTTCCCGATGGTGTAGATGCGCGTGATGCTCGGGCACTGCAGCCACACCGCCAGCAAAGCCTTCCGCAGCTCCTCATAACGGTGATACTCGAACGAGATGTCTCCATCATCCGCTCGGTTCACCGCTGCCGAGGCAACCAGAGTCCCGAATAAAACTAGTGCAACGAGCGGCTTCATTTTGGTGCGCTGTCTTCTCTGCTCTCCTCTCTGTCCGTCTCTGTCCTGCAGACTTGGTATCAAGCCTTAATCTCTGCACCCTTGCCTCGCTCTGGACTATAAATACTTCTCTTTCTCCGGGATGTGCTGCTGTACAGTGCGCCACCTGAGCTCTCTCTCTCTCCTCTCTCTCTCCTCTCTCTCTCTCTCTCTCTCTCCCTCTCTCTCTCTCTCCCCTCTCTCTCTCTCTCCTCTCTCTCTCTCTCTCTCTCTCTCTCTCTCCTCTCTCTCCTCTCTCTCTCCTCTCCTCTCTGGTGCACGTCGCGCTAAAGTGCATTGACGCGCTGACTGCGCAAGGCAGACATGAGAGGCGTGGCCAAGCTTTACTAGCGCAAAGCAGAATATCACCATAACATTTAAGGATATTCATCCGTGGACACTGTAGTCTGGTACAGTTCTCATCGTCTCACCTATTTCATATGGGTGTGTCTGGATAAACACCTTAACCCTCCTGTTGTGTTCCGGTCAAAAGTGACCGATTTACATGTTTTCTCAAAAAAATAATGTAGTGAATTAATTCTGATTGCCATGAGATTCCATGACTTTGTTCACACAGGGTATCTAAACAGCCAAGAGATTTCTTTAAGAATTTCATAAAAATCTGGGTGTTTTATTCAACTTTGTTACACCCATGATGTTCCCGGTAAAAAATGACCGGTCATTCAAATGAATGGTTAAGACTAAAAAAAATATATATATTTTGTCCAGGCACACACCCATTCAACAGATGGACACACTTACACTCCCAGCCCCCAAAATACACAAACATACTACATACACACACATTACTCCCCTTCTTGGCTTCCATTGCTACCCCCACGAGACCCTTGCCCAAGTAGAATCTTTCACCCATGGGAACCACACCCAGATAGAATATTTCACCCATGGGAACCATGCCCCAATACAATCTTTCAGCCACGGGAACCAAACCTGTTGGATTTGCTCATAATTCATGCTATGGCAGCACGATGACCAAACGGTATTCTGTATGTGAGGCTATTGATCACATCTTTGACCCTGGCACTGATGAGTGTCAGTGGGGAGTAAAAAAATGGGAGTTTGTCCTGGGGTTCATCACCACCTGAGAGGAGAGGTCGACTGTCGACAGAAAATGTCATCCGGATGACCCCAGGGCCAACCAGATAGGCCATGGGTGTCCAATCCTGGTCCTCGAGGGCCACTGTCCTGAAGGTTTTCTATGTTTCCCTGATCCAGCACCTGATTCTAATGAATGGGCTGTTATCAAGCTATGTGGAAGCCTAGATAATGACCTTTCATTTGAATCAGGTGTGCTGGAGCAGGGAAACATCTAAAAACTTCAGGACAGTGGCCCTTGAGGACCAGGATTGGACACCCATGAGGTAGGCCATCTCCCGGGTTGATGAGATCAAATCCTGCTTGGAACTGTTCCCCACAGTCTCCCAGTCTCCTGCCTGCTATACTAACCTATACATCCATCTGCTGGACTCATTCTATCGTACAGTTATTGCCGTGACGCTTGTGCGTCTACTAAAGACACCGGGCTCGGCTTTGCTAACAGCCTCACCGTCCCAAAACAAGATGAATATTCATGGCTCCAGCACACCTGATTCTAATGAATTGGTTTATATCAAGCTATGTGGAAGCCTGGATAATGACCTTTCATTTGAATCAGGTGTGCTGGAGCAAGGAAATATCTAAAACCTTCAGGACAGTGGCCCTTGAGGACCAGGATTGGACACCCATGAGATAGGCCATCTCCCTGGTTGATGACATCAAATCCTGCTTGGAACAGTTCAGAGTCCATTGAAATGATAATCATGTCCTTGTAAGATCTTTATACAAAGTAGTCTATCATAAATAGAACAATATTTGTCATCTGGATACTTGTTATATTCAAAATAATCCATAATTCTGCTGTTTTCACTCAAAAACGAGTTGCATTTGCTTAGGTCAATGAGGCCTAGAGACCATAAAGGGCAAACAGAAGTTTAAAACGTGTAATATTAACAAGAACTTAAGTTGCTTAAAACATCTAACACAACATTAGTTGATAATATATGTATTATTATGGAATTATAATCAGCTATAATGAGGCGGTCACTTTTGACCGGGAACACAAAAGTAGTGACAACAAACGAACACAACAGGAGGGTTAAAGATCAAATAAATGCAACATAAATGGTGTGTTTTATTTCTAGATCAGATTTGTGGAGAGTATCATGAAAAATGAAAGATTAAATTTAAATGATTTTAAAAACACTTTAAGATTAAAGATTGTATGACACACTTTATTATTAGGAAAATCTAGCCAGAATATTGAATATTATACAACAAGCTTTAAAAAAAAAAAGTGGACAACCCCAATTTACACACTACGTTTTCTATGTATTTTGCTTGTACCACAGAGTCATGGATCAGGGAACATATAGATGGTCTAAAAACCACCAGTTTTAACATAATAAGGTGATAACACAAAACGACAAGTCCAAATTAAACATTGTAGGGGGCAATAAAGTGCTATAATCAAACATCTCTTAGAGAGTAAAAATTCTTAGAGGTAACACTTATGTATTTCTTAGAAGTAACTGTTATTTCAAATCGTTTCGAGAAGAACCAAACACACTTTAGCAACAAGGTTACCGTTCTCATTTATTCAGCTACAGGAAACCTCCAGATAAACTCTTCAAAAAGGCACACTGGTCAGCTCAGAGGCAGCTCCTCTCACACTCCCAAAGGTAAAACAATCTACTGCTCAGTCCCAGTTTCCTTGTGTGTTTAGGAAAGATTCTGATGTCCAGATAAAAACAGCAGCACCTACTATAGGCACTGTATGTGTGTTTGTGTCCCACATATGCAGTGTGTACATATGTACAGTAGTATGTAGTGTGTACATATGTACAGTAAGTGTGTGTCTGTATGTATGTACAGTATGTATGTGTGTGTGTCTGTAGGTAGAGTAGGTATGTGTGTGTGTGTGTGTGTGTGTGTCTGTATGTAGGTACAGTAGAGATGTGTGTGTGTGTGTATGTAGGTAGGTACAGTAGAGATGTGTGTGTGTGTGTATGTAGGTAGGTACAGTAGAGATGTGTGTGTGTGTGTATGTAGGTAGGTACAGTAGAGATGTGTGTGTGTGTGTATGTAGGTAGGTACAGTAGAGGTGTGTGTGTGTGTGTATGTAGGTAGGTACAGTAGAGATGTGTGTGTGTGTGTGTATGTAGGTAGGTACAGTAGAGGTGTGTGTGTGTGTCTGTATGTAGGTAGGTACAGTAGGTATGTGTGTGTGTGTGTGTGTGTATGTAGGTAGGTACAGTAGAGGTGTGTGTGTCTGTGTGTCTGTATGTAGGTAGGTACAGTAGGTGTGTGTGTGTGTGTGTGTGTCTGTATGTAGGTACAGTAGGTGTGTGTGTGTGTGTCTGTATGTAGGTAGGTACAGTAGAGATGTGTGTGTGTGTGTGTCTGTATGTAGGTAGGTACAGTAGGTATGTGTTTGTGTGTGTGTGTGTGTGTGTGTATGTAGGTAGGTACAGTAGGTATGTGTTTGTGTGTGTGTGTGTGTGTGTATGTAGGTAGGTACAGTAGAGGTGTGTGTGTGTGTGTTTCACTGCATCTTCTTGCCCTCCTGTTTGTGCTGGTGTTTGTTGTACTGGCTGTCGGTGCCCAGCAGCTTGTCCCACCAGGTGAAGGTGGAAGCGTAGTTCCCCACAAAATTCATGTGGTGGAAGTCATGGAAACGAGTGCCAGCGTAAAAGGGAATGAGGTGGAGTGGGTTCAGAGGGATGTCGTAGCCGCTGCGTAACAGACAGGACAGAGAGAGAGAAACAAGTCTAGAATGATGATATGAACTAGAAACACAGCTTGTAATATTTACATAGAGGCCTCACTGTTGATGACAGGTATACAGCATTTGCATTTCAGATCCTGTCTACTTAAGATGCAACTGGTGCTCTGTAGTTGAGAACTACAAATTTTTATTTTTATTATTATTATTATTGTTCCTGGTAATCACATACTGTTCTTTGATAAAACATCAAGTTGATGCTCTTTTACCTGCAGTATTCGTATGCTGTTTAGGATTAAAATCAGATGCTAAATAAAGACAACGTGATTGACAGTGTTCCTTTGCCCTTCCTTTTAACACGTAGAAGCTAATTGTGTGGATTTGTCACCACCTAGTGGTCAACATGCATGAAGCTCATTATTTCTGGCAGCATCACCAAACCTCACAGGTACAAAATCTTCCTCAGCTCTGCCACTCTGTGCGCGCCTGCGTGTGCACGTGTGCGTACCTGTGCACGTCGATGGTTTCCAGAAGACGGACGGCGACCCAGGCCCACAGCAAGACCACGTGGTTACAGAAGATCATGATGCCGATGAAGAAGCCGGCCCCCAGGATGACTGTCTCCAGGGGGTGAGCGTATTCTGCCTGCATGCCGAATGGAGACTGGGGAGGGGGAAGGGGGGGGGGGGGGGGTACACATACGTGTGTTATGTGTGTGTGCTAGAGAGAGCGCGCAAGTCTGTGCCCATACAAGAGTGCGCACCTATGTTGCTCACGTGAACTTGAGGGGGGACCTTATGAATGGGTTTATTGATCCGTTGAGGGAGTGTGTGTGCGGGGGGGGACATGTGAGTGTGTGTGTGCCAGGGAGAGGGTGTTTCTCACCGTGAACTCGTGGTGGACCTTGTGGATGTGTTTGTAGATGCGACGGTGGTGGAGGAGACGGTGGAGGAAGTAATGCCAAGCATCCTCAACCACGGCACAACCAAAACACTGAGCCACCATGTAGGACCTGAACACATTAGATGAGATTAAACCTTAATGTCATTACACACGTACAAGTACAGGGTAATGAAATATACACGTGTATATATATATATATATACATATATATACACACACAGGAGAGGGGATGAGTACAATACAAGGATGAAGCATACGTGTGTGTTTGTGTTGTGTTGTGTGTGTTGAGAGACATAGTTGTCTGCGGCAGAATATTTCCATAGCATTGATAATTCTATGCTAACGTGTGTGATGAAGCGCCGGTGTGTGTGTGCCCGGAATGTTCTACTGACCAGCGCGGCATGGAGTCCCAGTCATAGGGGATGCCGAAGTATTCAGTGAAGTGATAAGTTCCACATATCATGGGCAGCTGGATACAGAAGTGGTTAAACAGCAACATCTTAAAACACTTCCACTGTTTTTCCCATGTCTCTGGTTTATCCTGCACACACACACGCACACACACACACAGAACAAGATGGTTAAACGTTTCCATCACCTCCAAACAAAACAGCTCTAATTAATATTCAAGTCCCCCACACCCACATACCTGCTGGATCTTATACTTCTGCATGAAGGGCATGAACTGAAACAGGAAACCAGGCAGGCAGAAAAGGAAGTAGATGAACTCGTGGACGATGAGCGACCCCCAGGTGGCAATCTGGAACTTGGTGTAGTTGTCCATCATGTAGGTCCAGGCGTACTTGAAGGAGGGCTGTAGAGGGTTGTCTGGTAACGCTGCATCCACAAACTCCACCGCCAGGTAGGCAGAGCCCAAAATGTCTGCTGTGGCATTCACCTCCATGATGACGAGCTCTGCAGAGAGTGCTGGGCTGAGGAGAGGATGGGACAGACAGGAGCAGGAGAAAGACTGGAAATGAGGATTACTGCATAGACATACCTTCTTCTCTGTCCTCCTATGAGAAGGGAAGAGTATATATTGCTTTGTGCGCTACAAAAATATATATATAAAACAACTACAGAATGTGTGTATTAGATTACTCTATCAGGGTAATAATAAAAGTAATTGTATCAAAGTAAAAAATAATAACACCTAAACACAATGACATGTTACAGCCTATTTATTGAGTAAAGCTTCACGAACGTGCATCCCTTTTGGGACAATCGCGACAAGCAGACGAAAATAAAACAAGTCTTAAGTTCCAACCGGTTGTGTAAAAGGTGCCATTCTGATTAGGAAAGTACATGCATTCCAGATTTGTATATTTTATGTTTCTATATTACTGAACATCAGGCTCAAGTATAAGCACATCATGCAGATAACGTCGTGTTTTCCCACTGGAGAAAGGTTCTCTGACGCACTTGGCCTACATAAACCACACAGTCCTCCATCTGCTAATGCTCTAAAGTCTTTAAACCCACATGCACAATAATTAGATCTTAAAACTCTGTTTTTTTGTTAGTACTGTGCGGAAATGTCTCACCTTAGTTGAAATGTCCCGTTCACCTGAGCAAGAGGAAGCGGAGCCGGTGAAGCGCAGTAATATGCAGAAATATGATTGGCCGATGAGAAAGGAGACTGACGTTGGAGAGCATGACGAGCGCGCTGATTGGTCGCTTGTATGGAGTGATGATAGTGAGACGCACAGTTGCTTGAGTAACGTCCAATCAGAGGAGCGCTGGTGCTTTCATAACCTCAGAGCGTATTGTACTGTTATGGAGAAGGGATGGTGCGGGACATGGAGTTGAACTTTGAGTCACTGAGGAGTGTCCATAGTAGTTCTACCTTCTTTTACCTAAACCCATAGAAACAATAATGTTGGTTATTATTATTATTGAGGGTTTAGGTTAGTTGAGGGGCAGTTCTATGGGCATGTGTGAAGCCCTCTGTGACATTGCTTGTAAAAAGGGCTGTACAAATAAATTTTGATTTTAATGTAATTTAATCATAGGTGCACTGCAAATGCACGTATATAATTATTTTAGATTTTTTCCTCACATTTACAGGCTACGATGCAATGATCATCTGCAATAAAAAAAAGAGACAGAGCCTAATAAAGAATATATACCCACATTCATTTTATGTTAGATATAAATACAAGAAGCATATTTATTAATGAGAATATAAAATAAGTATTTTAACAAACAATTTCAAAGATCATTACACAACATTCCTTGATACACGGACTGGAGGCAGAGGCATCAGTACTACTAGCAATACTTAAAAAAAAGGGTCAGGCAGAAAGAAAGCTGAGAATACAAAAAGAAGAGAAGAGCAAAATACTTGAGAGAACAAAACGGGAGAAGTTTGGTCACTTTCCTGAAAGACAGCAAAGATAGATTGATAGAAAGACAGAAAAAGTATAGTGTTGAAAATAAATGGACAGAGAGAGACAGAGAGAGAGAGAGAGAAAGAAAGAGAGAGAGAAAGAAAGAAAGAGAGAGCTATAGAAACATTCATACAGGTCAGGGTGCAGTAGTAGTTTAACAGGATCCCTTCACAGATGTAGAGTGATAAGGAGTCAGGTTAGAGGTCGGAGGTCAGGACCATGCAGAAGTTCAGCCATGGTACGGTGCTACCAGACACTTTCAGCAACAGTCTCATCACAAAGGGGTTCAAAACATCCACCACTTCCTTTCCCTTCTTGTGTTTTGGCACCATGACACTTGGCACCTTTTCCTTGAAATCACAATTATTATATATTTTTTGTTTGTTTCAAAACAGTCAAGTTTATCTTCCACATTCCTCTCCTGGAAAAGTACATTTTCTACAATCACTTCCGTTACATTTGTTATAAACAATGTTTTAGCTTCAAAATGGCACCCTACTCACCAAGTTTATGACTTCCGATGGTAGCTACTTAGGGATAGCCTTACACTGTAAATCTATAGTAAACAATAAGCATTTTACTGGATAACAGGGTTGCCATGTTTTAAGCACTGTTAGAAATTAAGCTGTGAGTGAGACAAGTCGTCACCACAGATTCACTGGCTCACACTTAAGATATGTAGGCACGCAAACACACACTTACACAAGCACGTGCACACACACACCCACACCTCCACACACCATAGCAAGGATGGAAATGAACGTGGCCCAAAATCCGAACAAAACGATCAACAGTCCTTTGAGAAAGAACAAGATCGTCTGAGTGTCCCATCAAATAGTTTCCCACCTCCCAATAGTCTCCCTTTAAATAGTTCCAGCAACATTAAGACAATGTTACTTCTTGAGTGGCGTTGAGTGACTTGGCAATGTCGCAATGGCTTTCGAGAGGCAAATGAAACTCCTTCGGTCCAACCAAACTGGAATCCTGCTTCCAAACACGGAAAAAAAACAACCGCGGTCTGACTGAGCCGTTCCAAAGCGCTGCCTTCCTCCTGTTCTTAAGTGCAGTCATCTTCATCATCCTCCTCCACATCCTTGGTGCCTATGAAGGCATCTTCAGGTGGATGTGCACACAGACCCTGGGTTGGGTTTCTGCAGAGAGACACGTGCTCTCTTCAAAACAGCAGCTGCAGATCTCAGATCAGTCATAAAGGCTTGTCGATTACCGTCACTCCTGTGGACAGGAGTCAACGCACACACAAACCAATCAGGTTTTTACAATGGCGATAACACAGAGCAAAAAAAATAAAGTACAGTAGTTATTAATGTCATTCGTATTGCTTTTTGGGTTATTTTTCTGTATTTCTGGAAAGGTAATTAGTAAGAATCTGATCTGACTCAGTCCACTAGATGGCAGCATATCAGAATAATGTGTGTCACACCGTCATCTCTCCTTGTGTGTGTGTAAGAGTGTGTGTGTGTGTGTAAGTGTGTGTGTGTGTGTGTGCGTACCTGCGTAGCTCCGCCCCGTACTCATACAGGAAGGCAGTAGAGTCCACTTGTCTGAGCTGGGGTTGTAGAACTCAACAGAGGCCAGGTTACAGCTGCCATCGTCACCTCCGACCACATAAAGCAAGTCGTTCACCGCACACACACCTGCCACACACACGCACACACGCACACACAACACTGGTGATAGCGTTCAGCCCACATTTACATGGAGCGTGACCTTGGGTGTGTGCACGTGCACGCACAACCTTGGATGAGCGCGTACCTGCGTTGCGACGGCACATGTTCATATCTGCCACCTGCCTCCAGGTGTTGGAGCCGGGGTCGTACACCTCGCAGCTCTTCCTGACCAGCGGGCCGTCGTGACCCCCGGCTGCGTACAGGAGACCCTTCAGCACTCCCACACCTGCCACACACGGGAAAACAAACACTGAGCTCAACACAATAGGGGTTTCAATCTGAACGCACCTTGTTCATCCATCTCAAAGGTAGGCAACCTTAGATGTTTCCCTGCTCCAGCACACCTGATTCAAATGATGGGTCGTTATCAAGCTCTGTGGAAGCTTTGAAGGACCCATTCATTAGAATCAGGTGTGCTGGAGTAGGGAAACGTCAAAAATCTTCAGGACAGTGGCTCCTTAGGACCAGGGTTGCCTACCCCTGGTCTCTCTCACACACACACACACCTGCCCCGCTGCGTCTTGTGCCCATCTCGGATGTGTAGCTCCAGGTGTTGCTGTTAGGGTTGTAGGCCTCCACGGTGCTCAGACACTGTCTGGTGGCACCATCGTACCCTCCCACTGCATACAAGATGCCTGGAACACACAGGAGAACAGCTCGGTGCTACAGCAGCTAAGGTGGACATCTGAATCACTCTCTGCATGTCGCTTTTGGATAACAGCGTTAGCTCTTGTTAGCTAAACAAGCACATCCCATAGGCTGACTCACCGTTGACCACGCCCACTCCCACACTGCTCCGTCTGGTGTTCATGGGTAACACATGGAACCACTCGTTGGTTTTAGCGTTATACGTTTCCACAGTGGAAAGACCTGCGCGCGCACACACACACACAAACAAACAAACATAAACAAACAAACACACAAACAAATCCATTAAGGCACAAAGCAGGGTTTGTGGGCCCTAATAACCAGAGGCATCTTCACAATATGATTAACCACGAAACTAAAACACACCTGTGCTGCCGTCGAACCCCCCCACTGCATACAGTAGTCCGTTGAGTACAGCGGCTCCTAATGTTGACCTCCTGTCCTGCATACTGCTGACGCAGGACCAGCGGTCTGTCACCGGATCGTAGCAGTCCACCGTCCGCACGCGCAGGGATCCATTAAAACCACCGACCGCGTACACACAGCCACCCACACACACCACTCCTGTGAACCGAGAGGCAGGTTAGAAAGATGTGCACATAATAATAAATCTTCATTTAGCAGACGCTTTTATCCAAAGCAACTTTGGACAATCCCCCTGAGTAGGGTGAAGTGCCTTGCCCAAGGACACCACATCACATAGCCACAGCTGGGGTTCGAACTCACAACCTTCCGTTCACAAGGCCATGGCCTTAACCCGTTGAGCCACCTGACTCCTCCCCTGCACATACATGCTCTGAGAGGCAGACACACACACACACACACACACACAGCTTACCTGCTCTGCACCTCCTGGAGGGTAGCTCTGCTAACTGGAACCATCGCTGCTCCTTAAAGTCAAAACACTCCACACTCCGGATGGCCTTGGGAGCCTGGCCTCCCACCACCACCATCACCTAGAACACAACACAACAGTCACACACTACATACACAAACACACACTACAGTTGAACCCTAAACCCCCAATATAACCCAAATCACAGCCTCGCTGGCCTCACCTTGGGGCAGCTGGCCGGGGTCCTCATGCGCGTACGGACGGTCTTCATCAGGGCCCGCTGGTCGGCCGGCAGCAGGTGGTACTTCATGGCCTCGATCAGGAAGTCTTTACAAGCGCTGCTGTTCTTCACGAGGGCCTCTTCCTCCACGCGCTGCGAGCACCAATCACAGAAGCGCATGTGCAGCTGGATCAGGACACGCTGTCAACAGCTAAAGGATTATAGCTGGGACATTTTCATTTCTAATGAAGGTTGGCTGCTTTGCTGATGAAGTAGATGAGCACCAACACACACACACCTGCACCAGATATTCCCTGGAGAGTAGAGGCAGGCGGACATGTTCCATAAGGTGGGCCAGGTGCTCCTGACGAACATCTTTGTCGTGGTTTACCCAGGCTATGACCGCCTCAAACACCTACACACACACACACACACACACACACACACACAAAATAAAGTGTGTTTCTACTATCCTCTGATGATAATCAGCTTGACTGCTCCAGTGTGCGTACCTTCTCCTCTGAAGGGAGTGTGAGCTTGTCACTAGCGATGAGGCTGGACACCTGATCCATGCCCAGGTTGAGGAACTCCTCACTCCCGACTACATCGGCAAAGTGTTGCTCTGTGGACAAACAGAAGACAGGCACGTGTTCAGCTCCTGGGGAAGGATTACTGTTGTTGTTACAACAACAACCATAGAAACAACACACACATGCCTGACATGGACATGTTCCCACACACGTACAGACAGAGAGCTCTGACATACCAAACGCTCAGACACACACACACCCTCTGACCAAGACATGTTTGCAATTTGGAACTGAACCCACACACCCCCGCCCGCCCACACACACACAATATGATGAAAACAGAAATTAGGGAATCAAAGGTTTCTCAGAAATGTTTAATACGTTACTCGTTACACACACAAAACTCCGACGACACACACACACACACACGCCCCCTGACCGGAGTGAGTTTCCCCCCACCCCCACAAACCCTCCCTGACCTTGACATATTTTCTAGTTCAGTAAAGACATGCACGCACACACACAGACACACACGCTGACCTGCGTACGTGCTGGCCTGGGTGAGCAGCTGGCAGCAGGCGTGCAGGTCAGCGAAGGCCCTGATGCCCAGGCAGTTGGAGGGGTGGAGCTGAGAGCTGAGGAAGTCACAGCACGCCCTCCTGACCTCGGTCAGCTGCAGCAGACCGGCCGCCGGCAGCAACGCCTGAGGACGCAACGACACCCAGGGGAGCGATATCACAAGGATGGATACGTATTAGAAGCAGCCATGGTGGATATAACATGTGTGTGCATGTTTATATAGGGGGAGACAGATGGCTCAGCGGGTTAAGACGTTGGCCTCATGATCGGAAGTTTGTGAGTTCGAACCCCGGCTGTGGCTATGTGATGTTGTATCCTTGGGCAAGGCACTTCACCCTACTTGCCTTAGGGAGAATGTCCCTGTACTTACTGTAAGTCGCTTTGGATAAAAGTGTCTGCTAAATGAGGTACTATTATTATATGAATAGATAGGATTAATACGTGTTTATGCAGGTGTTTATTTAATTACTGATGCTCCATGTTTGTTTCTGAAGGGATCATGAAGTGAGATTCACACATGTAGGCGTGGGCAGTGGGTGAACTCTGTGTTGACTTTGTCTGCTGTGTGTTGACCGTGTTTACCTGTACATTGTCTTCCGTGACTTGTATCTCGGCTGTGTAAATGTAGTCTACCAGCAGTCCAAGAGTCCAACCATCCACCTCTTTGATCCGCACACGCTTGGCCCTGCTCTCTGCCATCTCGCCTACACACACAAAACACATGTGCCACACACACGATTGGCTTAAAGCTTTGATTGAACTTGATTGGCTTATCCTGTGATACAGGATCAAATGTGCTTATTTCACTGATGGCTAAGAACAGGGGTGGGCAATCCTGGTCCTCGAGGGCCACTGTCCTGAAGGTTTTATATCTTTCCCTGCTCTAGCACACCTGATTATAATTATCAGGCTTCCACAGAGGTTGATAACGACCTGTTCATTTGAATCAGGTGTGCTAGAGCAGGGAAAGATATAAAACCTTCAGGACAGTGGCCCTCGAGGACCAGCATTGCCCACCCCTGGCTAAGAAACACACACACACACACACACCTGTGAACATGGCATGGAAGTATGGACTTCCTGCAGCCAACACTACCCTGTGAGCAGCCAGCTCCACATCCTCAGCCACTATGGTCACATCACACAGGAGGCTCTGACTGGGAGACAGACAGGAAGAGGTCAAAGGTCGAGGTAAATCAATAAATAAGCGAGGGTGCAAGATTGAGTTTATTAAACCAATAAACCCTAAATCGTCCTTTGCTGGTCCTTGGCGAAATCTAAACAAGGAACCTTGGATTGTGTTACATGTGAAAACAGCATGGAAGAAAAACAAGGTGTTCAGGCACAGCTGGACCTCTTTATCCATGTGATTGAGGAGTTTAACGTTGGGCCATTCAGTGTGTTTATCAAAGCAGGGATATAACTTGACTGATTTAAGTTGAATGTGTCACGGGTGTGTGGGTGTGTGTGTGTGTGTGCATGATCAAGTTACCTGCGTAGCTCGTTCATAACCCTAAAGGCCTTCTTCATGTGGCGAGGGTTGAGAGTGACTGATCCCTGCTTCTCTCCCCCTTCCTCCTTACCATCCAGGACTGTGTGTGGGCACAGCTTGGTACATCTGAGACAGGCACACACACACACACACACATACACACACACACACTGAAATGGTTCCATTGCAAGACTAATAAATAATTTATCTTATTTGGTCTCCAATAGGTGAGCCAGTCCTTCTGAAGAGTTTAATACTCAGTCCGCTAAATAATAAGGATATATTAATGAGAACACAACAGCATCCTACCCTAAGTATTTCACACCATCTCATACTCACACACACACGCACGCACGCGCGCACCCCCGGAACTCAAGCACGAGATGTCACAACATAACTTGCTTAACATTCCTCCTGCACTATAAATGATATATCCTCAAACACACCCAATGTTATCTTGCATACCAGAACAATGAATTTATATTCCTTGGACACAACACGCAGAACAGGAAGTGTGGTTCGCTCTATCAATGCGGCATCATCATTCACAATGTTATTGTCAGCTGCTGTTACTGACCAGCCCCAACTCACAATCACACACACTTACAGCGGATGAATGTCCATGTTGACGGGGCTTTTCAGTGACTGAAAACTGGGGCCAGTGGTGTACACCATTCCATATCAAAGCGGATTTCTTGATTACGCGAACAAATCTCCGACAACGATTTTTTAAGGCAATGCAGCCGCACAAGCACAACAGCCGTCTTCTCCGCGGTGACACACCAACACACGTTACCTTCCAGATCCGCTGCTTTTCTGTTTTCACGCCGGTGGAAACTGGCGGACCGCACAGTCACCGCTAACAAACTAACCCTGTTTCCAGGTGTGAAGAAACACGGTGGCGTTAGACGGGTTACCTGTTATTTTTCCCTGTCGCTGATTAAAATGCACAAACAAGGATATGTCGGCAAAGACATTTTCTCAAATCAAACAAGGGCCTTGGGAAGAAGGCACTGTCTCCCTCTAGCTGTGGAAGACTGATGCTGCACTGGGATCAACATGAACTCAGATGGTTTTCATCCCATTGTGCATGATGACAGCTTTGATAACTCGAATGCAACTGTTTTCCGTTCTTCTGTTGATATAATTAATCGAATGAAACTCTTAAGTGGGCCTACTTACATTACAATACATGCTGGGAAATCAAGAATTTCTGAACTAGCCGTTGTAAATAAGGTTTTCTGGAAGAAAAGACAAATTTTGGTTTGAGAAAATATAACACAAAACAAACACACAATATACAAATGGCACATCCCATTTATTGTTAGTACACAAGAATTGTGGGTATAGATATCCCACTGGAAATATATACACAACTCAATAGAAAACAGTTAAGAATGTACATAATAACGAGTGCTTGAGTGTTCAGATCTGAACTTATGATCCTGAGTTTCACCACTGTGGAGCAGGTTCAAGCTGATGGTGTCCATGTTGTCCAGATGAACACGTGTGTGTGTGTGTGTTAGTTGGGCTTCATGGGGGCCGGCGGGAGGCTGGCAGAGGCCTGCTCCAGGAAAGCCAGGGGGCCTGGGGGAGGCAGATCGGTGGGTTTGCGGTGCTGAACGCTCACATCCTCCAGCACCTGCTGCCAGTGGTGCAGCTTGGACAGGTGCTTCTGAACCAACAGATCCTTCCTCTGCAGCTCGTTACGCAACTCAGATACATCCTGTTGGAGAGAAAGAGTCTTAGTTTTTAGGCACTGTTGTACAGCACTAGAGTACTATTAGAGAGCGTGAAGCTGTTATGTGTTAGCTCGCATCCTTGGTTTACCTCCTTGACAACCTGTTCGGGCCTCTGGACAGACAACTGGAGTCTTTTCTGAAGAAAGAAACATTCTGTCTGCCTGGCAACGTCCAGAAACTTCTGGATACATTGGTCAACCCCTGTGAAAACATCACACTTGCATTATTGTAGGTCGCATTAAGACTCTGCAGTTTAAAGCTTCAGGTGCTGTGAACTCACCCGTTCTTATCTCCTCCTGGTCGGTGCCGTTAACATAGTCTTGACTGACGAGGGAGGCAAAGCAAGCCTACACAGACCACAGCAAATTGTATTTATATATTTTTACCAACCTTGAATAGGCATCTGTAATAAAGTGTATTGGAATTATAGACCTTTCCCTACAGTATCCATTCATACAAGTGTGAGGATGAAATGAATGCAGCACATTTCCACACATAACAACGGCACAGTGAATAATAATAATAATGCTTCATTTAGCAGACGCTTTTATCCAAAGCGACTCACAATTTAAGTGAAGACTGCATAGCTGTTATTGCAGAGTGGCTAGCATACTGCTTCACCTGTTACATCCCATGTGTTCATTTTGTGCTTAGATACGGGCTTCAGTTGCGGTTCAAAACTATTTACTACTAGAGTAAGCGACCAAGCCGAATCAACTTGGCTAGAATCACGTAGCAAGAGATCAACAAATGATCTCCATCAGCTAGCCTAGCCTAGCCGTGAAGCTAATGACTGTGTTGCCTTTAGTAGTAGAACTAGCTTAGTTGCTAACCTTGCTAACACTAGTATCCGCCCCCTAGATTTGTTACCGTACCTCGAAAGATGCCTCTAAATCATCCACCAAAGTGTTGTTCCCCTGAACTCGACCTCCTGGTGGACCGGGCAGTAAACCCGGCTGTCCCGGCCCACCAGCACCTCCGACGGGGTGAGGACCAGTGGGTTGTTGGCCAGGAAACATTCCACCCATGGAAGAAGCCATCTTTGAATATGACTTACAGGAACACGCATGCGTACTGGATGGCAATAGTTCACAGGAGACACTCTGCACATGTCTTTGTTTATATCCAAAAGAACATTGTTATACAATACAATTACACTATACAATTAGATGTATTAGTATAAAACTGACACAACACCACTTTTAAAGTAACATGATTCAGTTCATTTTAAATAACACTATTCCGCTCAAACATCATTTCTGTATTGCTCAGAAAGTTGTGATAAAGGGGCATCATTGTCCTGTCAACTCAGTTGTATTTTAATCAAATATACAATACAAAGTGTTCTTTATGAAATATTTCTCTACAGTTGACACAAAATCTCAAAAGCTTTGCCCCTTGCATATGTGAGCTAGTTATTCTTTGACTCATTGTTTGCGTCCAGCTTTCTCAACGTGAGCGGGTGTTATGATTGGTTGGCCAGCCTGGCAGCAAACTCCACCAGCGTCCGAGTGGGTCGTCCTGACATTCCTTTAGTCAGGTAGGGAACCTCGTCCTTATTGTCCATCACCCCCGCAATGTCCAGATGAGCCCAATGAGCCAACGTTACAAACTCTCTCAGAAAAGCAGCCGCTGTGCAGGCTCCACCAGACCTAGAACACACACACACACACATACACACACACACACACACACAGGTTTCACCATCACTCACACATAAGCACTTAGCAAACACAAACACTTTGAGTTCTACAAACGTCAGATAACGTGATCTTACCGACTGTACTTCCCGACGTTGTTGAGGTCGGCCAGCTGGCTGTCGGTCACCTGACGAGTGTAGTGTTGGAACAAGGGCATCCGCCACACTCTGTCTCCTGTCACTATGCTGGCCTGGAAACATGCATCACCACACCAATCAACAGAGGGGGCTTGTCACTGAATGTCGACTCAAATTTAAGTCAAGTGTCAGCCAGTCAGTGTGTGTGTGTGTGTGTGTGTGTGTGTGTACCTTGTGGAGTTCACTCCAGAGCCAATCAGAGTTCGTAAACACGCCTGTTGCTGCTGAACCCAAAGCAACATCCATCGCCCCTGACAAAGGAAGAGAAACAAAGATAGAGCTGAGTATTGTTTCATTTTACAAACACGTCTAACTAGACTAGACGTCAATTAGCTTAGCATCATCAACCTACACATTCACAAACTTAGCATCATCAGCCTTTGGTAAGCCTACCGGTTAGTGTGGCAGCGTTGACGATAGCCCGCGGGTTGAAGCTGTGGGCGTAACAGAGAGCGTCAGCCAGAATGAGTCTGCCCTCAGCATCAGTGTTGTCCACCTGAATTGTCTTTCCGTTTTTGGCTCTGACCACATCGCCTGGCTTGTTGGCCTTCCCACTGGGCATGTTCTCACAAAGAGGGGCCAGGCCTAATGAAGAGAGAGAGAGAGAGAGAGAGAGAGAGGTGGAGGGAAGAAAGAAGAAAAATTTAGAGGGAAGCACACCAGAGTGAAAAAAAACAGAAGAGAATAGAGGTAAAAAAAGTAAGCAGAGAAGACGAAATGGCGGGTGTGTGATGTTAGACGTTTATTACACACGCATGTGCGTGGCAAAAATCCAAAACACTTTCCGTCTGTAACCACCCAGTTCATCAGCCAGCAGCCTCACCAATGATGTTGATTGGCAGCTTGAGAGCCGCTGCTGTGACAATGGATGCACACACGGTAGCAGCTCCTCCCATATCCGCTCTCATGGCATCCATACCAGAGGAGGGCTTCAGAGAAATACCACCACTATGGAGAAAAAGAAAGAGAGAGAGACAGAGAGAGAGAGAGAGAGAGAGAGAGAGAGAGAGAGAGCGAGAGAGAAAGAGAGTGAGAGAGAGAGCGAGGGGTGTAGATACAAGACAATAGGCAAGAGATACAGAACAAAAGGCAGAACGAGAGAGGGGAGAGTCCATAAAAGGTAAGGAAGGATATCCATCAAGTGTCTACGCTGCAGTGGGAAATGTGTGTGTTTACCTGTCAAACGTGATCCCTTTGCCAACCAGCAGCAGTGGGCTGTGTGTGTGGTCTGGGCAGCCATTATAGTGCAGCTCCAGGAAGACAGGAGGCTCCACTGAGCCTTTGGACACACTCAGGAAGGCCCCCATTTTCTGCTCTTCTATCCAGCTCTGATGCCTGAACACACACACATAAAAAGAAATACTGCATTTTGTACGGTATTTTTATAGTACCTAAAGTGACTGTATCATATACTAAGTAGTAAACACATAGAAACATTTCTGCAAAGCTTGGACAAATAACAACAAATCCTTTCAAGTATCTAAGGACGCAGTATTCACTCAGTGTACATCCACACCCACACCCTCCTACCTCTTGTGGACAGTGACTCGGTCAGCGTAGGGGGCCAGTTTCTGCTCGATGGTTTCTGCGAACACGGTAGGGGTGATGTAGTTAGCTGGCGCCTCCATGAGCAGACGGGCCAGATTCTGCCCTTCACCATACAGGATCCCCTTCTCCCACCCTGCCACATCTGCACTGGGAGGAACACACACGTGAGTGCGCAAGTGTGCGACAGCTTAATTATCCACCACAGAGCTTAACGTGTGCGTGTCCCAGGCTGAGTGTGTCAACCAAGCTGAGCTCTGATGGTTTTGTGTCTTACCTGCTGTGTGGTGCCGTGGTGACTCTGGTTTTTTTCTTGGTCTTGAGGTCGTCGTAATGAAACAGTCCCAGCACAGCGCCCTCTGCAGCCGACTGGGCGTCCCCACACCCATCCACCTCCACATGGCTCACCTCAAGGTCCTGCAGCAGCCTGCAACCCACTGCCAACACCAAGGAAAACTGAAGAGACCACACCCATTTCACGTGGACGCGCGCACACACACCTACTAAGACCTTTCTAAAACTATACTCCCATGTCCCCACAAATATGGCCGTGTGCACACACCTGTGACAGGTGAGTGTTCTTACCTGACACTGCTGCTCGGATGTTCTCCTTGCATGTGTCCCAGTATTCCGTCCCACACACACCTGCATTGTTCTGACCCAAACCCACCACCGCTACACATGGGAAATCCTGCAGTGGTGACACAGACACACAGGAACAAAATAAATAACACAGCAACATGTACTGGCTGTACTGTCTGGATATCTGTCTTAAGTCATAGTTACCTCATGGATACCATAGAAGAGCCTGTTTTTGCCCTTCTTAAGAGGTGGCCCTGATCTGCATGGATACATGAAAACAGTTTACATTAACCAAACAATGCGGATGCATGTAGGAAAATATTTATGCGGTTTTGGGATGTTTATCTTAACACAGGCATGTGTGTGGCTCACATTCTCAGCATGTCGGTGAGTTTGCCAGACAGGGCACGGTCAAAGGCTGTAGTTGCCTCTGTCAACTGGAAGCTGCTGCCATCCTTTCCTGCATCATACACGCCCAATACCAAACCCTATCAAGGCAAACATACAGCACAGAATTGGGTTTAACTCTGGTTTGTATCAGTTCAATCGTCCCTCTGTCAGTCATGATCTCTGCTTTCTGTCATACAAAGCTTTACTCTCCATTCAGTCAACCTTAGCTAGCCTGTAGCCACTTAGCTGAAAGCATTTTCCAACTTACTTTTCTGGCATTCCAGTTGTTTTGCGACGCCGAGAAATACCGGCAAGGCTGTCTCTGAACCGCCAACAGAACCCCTCTTCTCAACGAAAGCATTTTTATTTGATGATGACCTGTCTGTCTTCTGGGATGTTTTAATGTGAATTACATGTGTGGAAGGTTGCCCTCGATCTGTCGCAGGCTACACGTCAGTGGAAGGCGACGACATTTACAACTGCACCTAGTCGCCATCTGGCGACGACTATCATACATTTCTTCAATTGAGTGTCAAATACACGCTTTTGTATTAAAATGTGAAAAAATATCTATACTGAAATTCTGCAGATGTCGCGTGTGAAATGTACTATAGTTGGGATGCAAAATATTGATTTCAGGATGAGACCTCCCGTTCAGTCTGAGTCATTTTCAACAAATATGGTCCACTGTGTCAAGTCCCAAAGACACCATGCACTCCTCAAATCAGTCACACGGTTCATCAGCCCAGTTCATTATTTCCTAACGAATGCCCACGCCAAATGCTACATCAGCATTTGTGTCTGAGCCCTGTACTGCACATGCATGAGTGTGTGTGTGTGTGTTCGTTTGTATCCCTGACAGGAAGGTGTTAGTAAAGCAGGTCCAGGGCGGTGATGGTGGGCTCCTCTGGTTTCTTGTTCTGTGGTTTAGGCAGCTTGATCTTGCTCATGGCGACCACGCCACAGATGGCGGCATGCGTGCCGATGCTTCCGACGCCCAGCCAGAAGGACCAATCCAGGCTCTCGTCCAGGACGGCGAAGGTGAAGAGAGACTCCTTGTAGTTGGCCACACGTTCCGTCAGACTGTAGCACCTCATGGAGGCCAGGAAGCAGAGGACAGCTAATGCTGCAAACAAGGCTGGAAGAGGGAGGGAGGGTATGGTGGGTGGATGGGGGTGGGGGTGGGGGGGGGGGGGGGGGGGAGATGATGTGGGGGTGGGGGGGTGAGGGAGATGATGCAGGGGTGGAGGGGGTGAGTGGGGAGTGAGGGAGATGATGCAGGGGTGGAGGGGGTGGGGGTGTGTGGGAGATGATGCGGGGGGGGAGGAGGGAGATGATTCAGGGGTGGGGGTGAGTGGGGAGTGAGGGAGATGATGCAGGGGTGGAGGGTGTGGGGGGGTGGGGGGGTGAGGGAGATGATGCAGGGGTGGAGGGGGTGGGGGGGTGAGGGAGATGATGCAGGGGTGGAGGGGGTGGGGGGGTGGGGGAGATGATGCGGGGGGGGGGAAGGAGGGAGATGATTCAGGGGTGGGGGTGAGTGGGGAGTGAGGGAGATGATGCAGGGGTGGAGGGGGTGAGTGGGGAGTGAGGGAGATGATGCAGGGGTGGAGGGGGTGAGTGGGGAGTGAGGGAGATGATGCAGGGGTGGAGGGGGTGAGTGGGGAGTGAGGGAGATGATGCAGGGGTGGAGTCAGACGCTTAGTTTCCACAAGTGTTTCTGCATGTGTTTACGTGCCTGCTTGTGTGTGAGTCATACCAGAGATGCAGTTCCAGAGGTAGAGGCCCCGGGGACCTTTGATACTTTGGTAAGGAACCTTCCGAGCATTGTAAATGCAGAAGGACAGACTGACCAGGGCGAAGCCGACAGCTACCAGCAGGAACAGGATCACCATCACATGAAGACCACCGTTTAAAGTCCGAACCAGGTTCGGAAAAACTGCAGGATGGAACAGATTTGCATTACAGGTTGACCTCTTTGACGTCAGTTGAGGTATTTACCTCAATACAATCAGCGGATCTGGTTAAAGTCATTTGACGCAACGCATGCACCCACACTCACACACACAAACACACAAACACACACACACACATATGCCCATTGGGCCATAGACCTACGACACTTACTATAAATTTTGGAACGACGATTCCCAAGACCACACCTTCGGGTCTTCCCGCCCTGGAAGAGCCCGTAATAGATGTCTCCGGTGAATTGGGTCAGCTCAGGGTTCGATGCATTGACAAGGTCCACGCCGGTTTTACACAAAATCCTTCCGGACACCCACCGTTCCGATGCGAGGGCCACCACCAGCAAAGCCACCGACGCGATGCAGAGCACCGAAGCCACCGAAAACGTGATCCGCTTCCACAGCGCAGGCATTTTACTGCGGGTTGGCCCTGGAGCCCATCTCGCCCCTATAACATGACCCTGACGCCAGGGTGTGTGTGTGTGTCAATGCTGCTCCTTACAGTTGTGTAGGATGCACACATTCACCTTACGTATCCCAAGGCTTACTACTAGTTAAGACACATACGACTGGTGTTTTTGCAAGAAATTATCAACAAATAACAGCTGCTTACCGAGCCTGCGAGGCTGAGGCCGTCACCGTGTGGTCCCAGGAACAGAAACCGAATATACGGCGCTCAGACAGATCTCTTACCAAGAGAAACACAATCCCTGCCCTGCCTCCGCGCACTTAGGTTCCCAGCCAATCCCCCCCCCCCCCCCCACACCCCCCACCCCCGTCCTCCTCCTCAATCCCCTGAACGTGTCTTTTTAATCAATGAATTTAATGTACCGTTGCGTAAATTGGCCTTTGGAAAAACAATTTAGTCATAAATGTCACGCAGTTGATTGTCAAGGAAGGTCAGAATAGATGTGAGGCGTGACCCCAGGAAAGGTCACGTTAACAAAGACATGAAATACAAAGGCAAAAGATTGAACGTCAACATGATGTATACTGGGGGTTTGAAAATAGACAATGTGAGTAATGTGTTTAAAAAAAGAAGCTAATTTGGTCCACCATCCAGCAATCAACAACTAGTCCAAACCGTTACAAGTCAGTGGTCAGATATTGCTGACCATAGCCATCTTTTTCAGGAACTCAGGTGGGATGTATAAAAGGCAACACCAGAAGCCAAACTGTGCCACAGGCTAATGAGATTGTTGCAATAGGTCAGGCATAACCGTTTGTCAGCAGCATGAACACATAGGCCTAATCCCCCTTTGTTTTCTTTTTTCTTTTTGTATTTTTGAAATAATTTGTTGATATGTATGCTCTCTTCCCCCCTGTGTGTTTTTTTTTTGTGTATGTTGTTGTTTTGTTTTTGCAATAAATAAAATAGAAAATAAAACACGTAGGCCTGACATTAAAGACACTGGCGCCCACCTCTGGAGAGCTTGCGCCACTACACCATCAGAGCAACACCCGTGACGTCAGAGGGACGTCAGGGTGACGCGCTGTCCGTCCTCCAGCTGAGTTCGGGCGAAAGATGGCGGACTCGGTGGCATCGGGGCTGGGAGAGGAAAAAGACACCGAGAAGGAGGACAAGGAAAGGGGGAGGCGAGCGGCTAAGAGCGAGAAGAGGAGGGAGAGTTCTGAAGTGACGGAGACGTTGGGATTCTATGACAAAAACGGCAGCAAAAAGGGCAAGAAACGCAACTTGTCCGGTGAGCAGAACCCCGATAGCCGTTTGAAACCCAGCCAGCTAACTGTCACATTTACTGTTCACACCTCGGATGTCAGCTGGGCGCTCTCAACTATCCATGCAATGACATCCCACTAATCACATGAGCTGTCTGGTTACTCTTATTACTGTCAAATCTGCTCACAGTCTGCTGATGTTCCTCCGAATGTGGCCTAGCTAAGCAGCTAGCCCAGAAGTATTGTACCTAGTTCAAAATATGCTGGATTTAGCAAAACTGCTAACGTTGTTAGCTATCTAGTTACTTCATCTGATGTTGACATATTGTCGTCTGCATTCTGCACCTGTCTTATAAGGATCCAGTTTTCTAGTTGGTTAACACACTATTATGCATGGTATCTCGCTATGCACAAGCCGTAAGAAAGCACTTGTTCTTAAGATATGTATGAATTTATCACTTGGATGCTGGTTGTGTTGAGGTAGACTGGAACTGTAAGTGAGTCTAGCACAGATGGGATTGGATACTTACCCCGATTAAGTGTTTGTGTGCAGACATAAGCGATAGGTAGGATCTTTTAAGGACAAGTGATTGAGTTAAGCCAACAACAGCCTAGCAGAGCAGTCAAGCTGATATTTATCCAACCTGACGGAGATCACATTCGCATATTGGTCTCTTACATATAAAAGGGAAAAGATGGACGCAGAGGCCCAAGATGGGAAAACGTAACCAGCTTGCGTAGGAAGTTTTGAGCTCCCGAGACATGAAGTTGTTTTTAGCTTTAGCAACCTGACAACAAGAGGAACCATTGAGTTTAGATTAGATTAGATAAACTTTATTAATCCCACAACGGGGAAATTCACTTGCCACAGCAGCAGAACACAAGTAGAAAAGTCAAAACAAAAACAGATAATAAACAGAATAAACCAAAATACAAAAAAAAATTATATACAGATAAATGACATGGCATGAACAGAGACTACAACATGATCAGGTGGTGCAGGTGTTATAGAGTCTGACAGCAGCCGGGATGAAGGACCTGCTGAACCTCGCCGTCCTACACTGTGGGTGTAACAGTCTGCTGCTGAAGGAGCTGCTCAGGGACCCCACAGTGTCGTGTAGGGGGGTCACACTGAATCACAGTGTTGAGTTTAGTCAGATCTTGTTCTGTCACTCATCAGTTTGTAGTAACAGCTGTGTTTTCTCTCCACCTCCCATGCTTTTCCCCCTGTTTCTCTCTCCAGACCTGTCCCTGGTCAGGTTCATCAGTGCAGAGTTGACGAGAGGTTACTTCCTGGAACACAATGAGGCGAAATACACGGAGCGCAGAGAAAGGGTGTATACGTGCCTCCGCATCCCCAAAGAACTGGAGAAGGTAAACTTTCAAACGCTCTCTCTCTCTCTCACTCTCACTCTCTCTCACTCTCTCTCTCTCACTTCCTTCCTCTCTCCCTCTCTCCCTCGAACACACAGACCCTCACACAAATTCCCTAGGGTCATTCTGGGCCATACGAGCGTGATGCAGGTAAACCAATCTAGCGATGCTTCTGAATGCAGTGCTTTTGTCTCTCTATCTGTTTAGCTGATGACCTTTGGCTTCTTCCTGTGCCTGGATGCCTTCCTGTACGTGTTCACCCTCCTTCCCCTCAGGGTGCTGCTGGCCCTGCTCAGACTGCTCACGCTGCCCTGCTGCGGCCTGGGGTAACGCACGCATGCACCGGGGCACGCTCACACTTCTTCATGCAGAGCTACACGCTCGCACAAACTACCAGTTCAAACAAAGTTGCTGCCCGACTTATAGTTTGTTGGAGTGAAGTACTGTCGTCTGCCTGCAGAGGGCAGCATGGCTCTATCAGTTGAGGGTCACTTTTCACTTGAGGACAGAGCGTAAGCCATAGCATGGGTACACACAAGAAGATTATGTACTGTATTTAACATCTTACTCTCGCTCGTGTATGTCTGGATGGTGTGTGTGTGTGTGCGCGCGTGTGCGCAGCGGGGCGCGCCTGCTGCAGCCGGCCCAGGTGTGTGACGTGCTGAAGGGCTTCATCATGGTGCTGTGCTACTCCATGATGAGCTACGTCGATTACTCCATGATGTACCACCTGATCCGAGGCCAGTCTGTCATCAAGCTCTACATCATCTACAACATGCTGGAGGTTTGACACACACATCCTGCAGACACACTCGTGAACATACTCAGACACCTAAGCACACGCTGACTCCCTCCCTCCCCTCTCCTAGGTAGCAGACCGCTTGTTCTCCTCGTTTGGCCAGGACATCCTGGACGCTCTGTACTGGACGGCCACAGAGCCCAAGGAAAGGAAGAGAGCTCACATAGGGGTAATTCCCCACTTCCTCATGGCTGTGCTCTACGTCTGTATCCTTACCTGGTGACAGAGCTACGTTTGTGGACAGTGTGTGTGTGTGTGTCTGTGAGTTTTGGGGGATTGTGTGTGAGATGCTTTTCAGAGTTGTCGAGGTGTGTGTGTGTGTGTCTGTCTGTCTGTCTGTGTGTGTGAGTGGTTGAGATTGTGTGTGAGTGAGTGTGTGTGTGAGTGGTTGAGATTGTGTGTTTGCGTGTGTGTGTGTCAGTGTGTGAGATATGCTCTTCAGAGTTTTCCTGAGCCTGCCTCAGTCCTTCATGCCATCCTCATCATGGTTCAGGCCACCACTCTCAACGTGGCCTTCAACTCCCACAACAAGTCCCTGCTCACCATCATGATGTCCAACAACGTAAGTGAGCTCACACGCACACACATGTGTACACGCTGCACACGCAAGAAAGGAATACAGAAGCCTGCATTCACACACAAACACACACAAACACACATGGTGACTGATGCTGTGTTTCGGCAGTTTGTGGAGATCAAGGGGAGCGTTTTCAAAAAGTTTGAGAAGAACAACCTGTTCCAGATGTCCAACAGTGGTGAGGAACACTTCTGCTGGTGCACTTCAGTATTCTGTTCATACAACATGTTCTGTACAACTAATCATGTGTGTGTGTGTGTGTGTGTGTAGATATTAAAGAGAGATTTACCAACTACATCCTCCTACTGATTGTCTGTCTAAGGAACATGGAACAATTCTCTTGGAACCCAGGTGAAAAATCTGTGAATATTTCTGTCAGCATACCTATCCCTACAACCACCTGTCAATCAAGATCAGGTGTTTTAATGAAGAGGGTATCCAGCAGTCCCAGTGTGTGGCAGTGCTGATGATGTGCTTGTGTGTGATCCCAGACCACCTGTGGGTGCTGTTCCCTGACGTGATCATGGTGATCGCCTCCGAGGTTGCCGTGGACGTCGTCAAGCACGCCTTCATCACCAAGTTCAATGACATCACCGCCGATGTAAGTTTGTGTGTGTGTGTGTGTGTGTGTAGGGGTGAAGGCTAATTCAGATTACATGCAAAGTGGACAGCCATTTAAAATAGTAGTTTGTGTAGACTGATTATGTAAAGACCACAAGGCCTTGCGTTATGACTGGGCAACATTATCTGTGTGGTTGTGTGGGTGTGTGTGCGCACACTGGGGGGGTGACCCCTTTAACACCACAGGGGGGAACCCTTTCATTCTTGTCACTGAGGATAATACTGCTGTGACAATACTTCCACAGTACTGTCTCTAGGGTGGGAACACATGACAATGATCCATACTCCTGACCTACATGTGTTACCTGTCAACTTCCTGTTTGTTACCAAGACAGCCACTGGTGCTGATCACTGACAAACCCACAAGTGAAAGACAAGTATGGAAGACCTACATTCCTCAAGCTATTGTTTAAAAGTAGCCTGAGATAGGAAGCAGGAAAGCTGAAGCTGGTATTAGTGACATTGATGACACAATGAGGCCTTCAGACTCTCCTCCTCTCCTCCTCTCCCTCCTTTCATCGTCCCTTTTCTTTCCTTCTGTTACCTCATCACCTCTTTTGTCTCCCCCCTCTTTCTCCCACTCACCCCCTGATCTCCTTCAGGGGGGTAACTATGGTTACATAACCTTTCCCGCCCTCCCCCCTTCAGCCCCCCCCCCCCGGGAGAGCTTAACCCTTTTATCCCAGGTGTGTCAAACTCAATCCGGCAGACACGCTCCCACAAACCAGATTCCACTCGCCTGTTTTCTGTTTATTTAATCTGTCTCTCTCTTGCTCATCCTCGGACAGGATTTACTTCCTCTTGACTCCCATGCAGAATGGAGCTCTTGAAGTTGTGGAATCTCACGCCTCTGATTCTTATGTTGGCTTTCTGCTTAACATTAACCCATTAACCCGTACCCTGTTCAACTCTGAATGAACCTTTCCGGAGCGTGTAAAGATGCTTTCAGATCTGAGCCACAAGCAACAACTACCTAACGATGGGATGAAAGATATTTCAGTTTCGTAAAAGAAATGTGAAAGTTTGGGTTTTCAAGACATCTGTACGTTGCAGAAGACATTACAGAGATGTTAGGTTAGGCCTTTGAAGGACAAGTATAGTTCACTAAAATATTCAGTCACCTACACGGTAGGGCATTCTAGCTGCTTAAAGTCTACTCTGTGTCGCCAGGTGTACGGGGAATATCGAGCCAGCCTGGCCTTTGACCTCGTCAGCAGCCGACAGAAAAATGTGAGATTCAAACACACACAAAGTTGCGAACACACACACACACACACACAGGCCTACCATCTGTCTAAACTCCCTGTGTTCTTCCTGCAGGCGTACACAGACTACAGTGACACTGTGTCCAGACGAATGGGTTTCATCCCTCTACCTCTCGCCCTTCTGGTCGGTACCTCCTCATCTCTAATTGGCTATAAATCTACCTGAGGAACCCTAAGAATACTAAACTTCTAGAATGATGACTGTGTTGACCTTAATGTTGTTTTTTCCCCAGTTGATCCGAGTGGTGATCAGTTCAGTGAAGATCCAGGGCTCGCTGTCCCTGATGTGTGTGCTGCTCTTCTATCTGGGGTACGTGTGTGTGTGTGTGTGTGTGTGTGTGAGGAAAAGAACAGTTGTATTCCAGCCGATCAGACTTTAGTTGAAGATTCCTCTAAAACTGTGGTCCCCAATCCTGGTCCTCAGGGCCCACTGTCCTTCATGTTTTAGATGGTTCCCTGCTGCTCCTTGTGTGTCATAATTACATTTAAATCATGTCTATTGGAGCAGGGAAACATCTAAAACATGCAGGACCGTGGGCCTTGAGGACCATGATTGGGGACCACTGCTCTAAAAGGTTGTAATGGAGGTATTCCTCTTTGGGGCTTGGTGCCAGTATGTTGACACAGTGTGTGTGTGTGTGTGTGTGTGCGTGCGTGTGCAGGATGATCACGCTGAAGGTGTTGAACAGCATCGTTCTGCTGGGGACGTCCTGCACCTTCGTCAAACAGGCCAACATGGAGGAGAAGCTGTTCCAGAGTCCGCCCTCCGCTTCCTCCAGCCGCGTGTCCTCCCGGGCGCACCGTCCCAAACACACACACACCGCCCCGCCGCCAGGTAACGCACACACACACACATGCACACAATATGCATCCATTTTCCCCATTGCCGTCTTTTTCCGTAGCTACAGCAACACCACCTTCTGTGTTATTATGGGTTGTTCTTGATTTGTCTCTCCACGTCTGCCTCCTCCCTCTCAAGCTGCTTCTGCCTCTGTTCCCTTGCCTCCTTTGGGTTTGGGGGACGCTCCTCCACCCCTCCCTGTATCCCTCATGGACCTGCTAGCATCTGCCCTCCCCTCCCCTTGCCCCCCTCTCCCCCCCGACCCCCAACCCCTCCCTCGAGCAAGTCCAGGTATACGCCTCCTCTAGCCTCTTTTTAGTTTACTCTGCTCTTCCCTCCCTCCCTCCTGTGTTCTGCTCTGCATCTCTTCTTTTGTCACACTCACATGGTCAACGTTTCGCTGCTAGAGGTTTTGGGAAACCCGTTAACCTTTGACCCGTATTGCAAAACTGCTGCCCGCAGCATCATGCCCCTGGTAACAGTCGCTAACTGTCCCGCAGGTGAGCCAGCCGCAGAAAAGGGAGGCGTGTCTTCGCAGTCAATCATCTCTCAGCCCACCCACCTGCCAGAGAACCCCACCCCTACGCTACCCACCAGCGAATCAGACACCTTCTTGACCACGCCCGACGAAGAAGATGATGAAAAGGTCCTGGCGGCAGCCTCTGGAATTGAAGGGGAGGGGCTGAAGCATCGCACGCCCAAAAAAGACCTGCTGGAGATCGACCGTTTCACCATCTGTGGCAACCGCATCGACTGATGCTTCAGCAACACCATGGGGCTGGGAGAGGGGCGGGGTCATCCTGAGGTCACGGAGCATGCTCAGACTCTTTTTTTTTGGTGAAACCCTGAGTATTTATTTATATTTATTTATGACTGCGTACCCTCAGGGTATACCAGCCTTGTCTGGGGATCCACTCCAGATCCACTGACCCGCCCCTCCAGACCTGGCAGCCAATGAGAGAAGGTGATCCCATGTGTCCGTGGCAACCCTCACCAACCTTGGGTCAAACGGTGGTTTTCAGTTGAAACACAGCGGCAGAACTGCAAAAGAAACTTCCAGTCGATTGTGGAAACAAACACACGCTCACGCACATCCAGTTGTGTGAAGTGAACTTTACTTTCAAGTGTCTTGAACGTGACTGGCTCGTATCTCGTGTCCTCAACGCGCTCGCCTGAACGCGCTCGCCGTACCCGTTGCTGAAGCGCCCCAGCTGGCCTGTGGAAGCGTTCAGAAGCGCCACGCCACGTTGGCCACGCCCCCTGTGGACCTCCCCAGCATTTGATAAGTTTACCCTCAAAGACTGACTTTTACTCAATTTGTAAGGTTTTTAAAAGCTGGACACAAATGTATTTGAAATGTTTATAGGAATCCCAGTACTACGATAACATGTCAATATTGGTTTAATCACAGAAGCACATGTACACACAGGCATGTATAATATTTCTGTTATTTGAAGCCCCAGTTCTAACTCATGCACACATTTCCACTAAGGCTAAGCGATATTGGACTCTCTCCTTAGTTTAGTTCTTAGGTTAAGAATACGCCCCCGAGAACTGTGAATGTGCAAAGCTGTGACATTTGTTACTAGAAAATATGCTATTGAAATATTGTCGCTAAGAAAATGCTAACAAAGGGTTACTTCTAATAGGAGCTACTAACCAGTTTTCTTGTGAGAAAACACAAGTTATGATTTAGATATTGACAGCCTGGGAGGTAGATATATGCTAGATGTTTCATCCCCAAAATTCTGTTTTCACATAAGCTCCTTATCACTGCAGATCATTCCCCACCCCCCTTCATGTAGCCTACGACGACTAGGCACACACACACACACACACATTCATGATGCCAATACATGCACAAAACCTAATCGTGTGTGGATATCAACTTTGATTCTATAGTGTATCATTAGTTCTGGCATTGATTTAAAATTCAGTAACTAAGTGCATGTCAGAGTCGTCACACCATCCAGATCCCAGCTAGCTTGTGCTCCAGCCTCTCTGCTGTCTGTAGTTCATAGGTGTTCACTTCACTACATGCACTCAGAACCAGGTTCCTTTGCTTTGTCTCAGCATAAAGCCATCTGCACTGGACATCATCTCTGTGACTTATTTACATCATTCTGAACATGGCCAGCTTTCCCTCAGCCCTACAAGTGATTATGTGCACGTTTAGAACAGAACGTTTGGTCGATATTTTGGACATTATTACTGGCACACATTGTGTGTGTATGTGTGTGTTACGTGTGTGAGGAAGACATGTGTATGAGAAGGGCATCAGTTTTTTTCTCTGCACATGAATGGACTTCTAGCCTCTGTGCTCAGCTGATCCAGGATCAGATGGATTCCCAGACTCTGTTTCTCATCTCTAACCTTGCATCTTTGGAAGAGTCAAGTCCTATGACAGGAACGAGGAGGATAATAAAAACAACTTTGTTTTTTCTAAATGCAGTCTTCTGTAGATGTCACATACAAACACACACACACACACATACACACACACACACACACACACAGGCACACACACACACTGCCTGTTTCACACACATTGAAGACTATTCTATTCATTTGCCTACACTGTAGTGCTCTGTTCTGTCCAGTCTCAACAGTCATTGGGAGTGTCTGTCAACACGTGCACACACACAGTAGCCAAACACAATGAGTGGTATTATGGGTCCGGTCCTCGAATATTCCAGGAGGCTTTAAGATGACCTGATGATGAGGTAACACTGATAAGATACATAACCACGGTGATTAGTGAATATTTCACTACTACTTTATATTCTACTACATATTAAAATGGCATTCAAATCACAGTGAATGTTGGTTTTAGAATTGTAAAAATGACAAATGTAAGGGATTAGAGATAACCTGTCAAGTCGCTCCCTTTTTCCAAGCGACTGGAAATAATTGGACAGTTGATTTGACAATGGCTTAGAACAGCTCGTGATCTGAAGCAGAATAGTATCATGGCACGCATGGCCAACGGCTCTGTTGCGCGTCTGTTGATGTGACAGGGGCAAACAGATTACTTAGAAAAATACCTAAAGGACATCCCAGCTGCTTAGATTCAGCAAAATTCAGCCATGTTGAGCAGCAAAACATTACAAAGCATAGAAACCCAGCATTTGGTGACGTCTAAGGGATCTGGACCTCAGGCAGTCATTGCCAGCATAATCACGATTATGTAAATCTTTCCAAATTAAGTACATTTCAGTCTGAGAATTAAATGGATGCTGTCCAAAACGATTTGTATTATATGTTTAGTTAAACCCCTTGAATTTAAATGAAAGTCAGTCATGCACTTCACTTGCACCTGGATGGTCTCACCATGGTGGCGTACAGGCAGGGCCAAAATGATGACTTAGTGTCATTCTCCATACAACTTAACTCTAACTCTCTCTTCCTCTCTTTCCTTGTCAGTCTTTTAGTGTATTTCTCTCTCAGACATCTGCAAATAACCGTGCGTAGCCTGCTGGGCTAAGGGGGTAGAAGCATCACATCTGTATCTGGTCCAAGGATGGAACAAGTGGCGCTCACACACTTCTCAGTGATGAACACACACACTGTACTGTCACACACTTCTCAGTGATGAACACACACACTGTACTGTCACACACTTCTCAGTGAACACACACGCTGTGCTGTCACACACTTCTCAGTGATGAACACACACACTGTACTGTCACACACTTCTCAGTGATGAACACACACTACTGAGCAGTCACACACTTCTCAGCTGAATGTGAGCGCGTGCCTCTCACCGTTCCCGTGAACCGTCGAATGCACGCGCTAATAGAGACTTCGGGACGCGCGCGACAGTTAACGGGAGGACACCCGGGATTGCAAATCCCATTCGGTTTGGTGGAGGACGGTGAATCTTTGCAGAGATGTGCAGCATGCATTCTTCTCGATTAAATGAGTTGACGGAGACATAGAACTTCTGACGAATCGGGGATTTGTATTTATATTTATTTTTTAACCAGTTTATTTATTTTTAGGGGACTTCACGTCGTTTTGCGCTGCGGAGGAGACAGATAAGCCGCTGAAGGAGAACAGGTGTTCTCCCCTGCGTCATCAAGACATTTCTCCCCCTCCAGGCTTCCTTCCATTTCTCTTCGGAAGCGGTTGATAACTTTTTTTAGTCGTTGTTATTTTTCAAACGGGACTGCTTCGAGTCATGCGGTGGACAGCCGGGCTCTTATTGCTTCTCTGCTGGGGATCATCGCACAGTCAGCCGCCGCGGGATCCACTGGAGGATGAGTCGCTCCGGAGCCAGGGGGACACCTCCAGGCAGCGCTCCCCTCCACCTGTGCAGCCCCTGGACTTTGGCTTCGTGCCGTCAGCGGTGTATGACACGCACGCTTATTATGAGCCTGGTCCCATTGGGATTCTGTTCCACATGGTCCACGCGTTCCTCTACGTGGTCCAACCTAACCCCTTTCCTAAAGGTGAGCTGTTGGAGCTGACCTGCCTTGATGGCTGTGTATTTGAAGCTGTTTTTTTTTATTTATTTTTTTTATTTTAATTAGTTTATGTTTTCAGTTGATGGGACATACCCAACATTAGTAGTTCCAGGCAAGATACACCTGTCCCAGTATCCACATAGTAAGATTTCTGGGATCCAGGGAGTAGGCCCCATGTTAGTTTACACCACAGATCTGGTGGTGTTACTGCAGCTGTAGTTGGCTGTGTAAAGTGTTCCTTGTCTTCTATTTAAACAGGCTGCCTTAACCATCTTTATGAGATTTGGGGCCTTGTGACTTCCATCTCCAGGCCAAATCTGCACGCGTGTTTGTCAGTGCGTTAGAGTGGCAGAAGGGATGTGTTGATACCTTCTAGATCCATGTGCCAAATTAATGTGCTACCTTTGATAAATACCTTATATTCCATGACTATATTGTGTTGAAACTATGTTGTGCCACATAGGCCTTTAGATAGGTCAGAGCAACAGTTACATCCCGACTATATCAGTGGTGTACAGGTCACTGTTTGTTGTGGACTATTTTCTTAGGAGTAGTCACGTTGGAGGATGATTTCGGCATCAATCGGATTGATGGTTTTAAGTCTGTGCCATTTTGTGTCCACGAGTTAGGGCCATAGGCTAGGTAATCAATTAGCAGAGCAGCTATTAGTGCAGGCTTTCTCAGTCACCTGCCTTAGAAGATAATACCTTAATCCGCAAGACCATATGTCGTTAGTAGGTTCGAGGGACTTTCCAGAATGAGACACTCTCCCAAAAGGTATGGCCCACCTGTGAGTGTTGATCATACCAGCACGCCCTAACTCAGGGATGGACCAGGATGGACAACACCCCGGTGCTGTGGCTCTGAACCAAACTGTAATTACTGATAGGAGAAGGAGGATGTTGAGGATTCTGGGTAACAGGTCCCAGGTACTAAAGTCAAAGAGAAAAGGTCTGACCTGAGACTGTTTTGCTCACAAGTATGAAAGTATTCTGGGAGGGTTTTCATCAAAAAACCTATATTACTAGGATGTTTGTGTTAAACCATCAACAACATCTCATTTGTTTTTAGCTCATTCATCTTCCAGGAACTGGGAAGTACCAAGCTGATTGGTTAAATGAGGTTAGGGAAGGACAGGATACACACAAGAACACATCTTAAAGGCAGGTTAGGTCATGTTGATGAGTTGTGGTATTTGGTCCTATCACTGTGCGACAGCTGTCCTGGTTCTATCAAGTCTCTCCTCTCTATCTCTCTCCTCTCTATCTCTCTCCTCTCTAGCTCTCTCCTCTCTATCTCTCTCCTCTCTAGCTCTCTCCTCTCTATCTCTCTTCTCTCTAGCTCTCTCCTCTCTATCTCTCTCCTCTCTATCTCTCTCCTCTCTATTTCTCTCCTCTCTAGCGCTCTCCTCTCTATCTCTCTCCTCTCTAGCTCTCTCCTCTCTATCTCTCTCCTCTCTAGCTCTCTCCTCTCTATCTCTCTCCTCTCTAGCTCTCTCCTCTCTATCTCTCTCCTCTCTAGCTCTCTCCTCTCTATCTCTCTCCTCTCTAGCGCTCTCCTCTCTATCTCTCTCCTCTCTAGCGCTCTCCTCTCTATCTCTCTCTCTCTAATTCCTCATGCCTCCTCCTTTCTCTTCCTGATCCCTTCCCCCTTTCTCTCCTGTTTCAGGGTGAGGGAATGAGTGTTACATCTCACCCAGACGTCTCACTGTGACTCACACCTATCCTGCACAGTCTTAACCTCTCCAGGGCTTCCCTGTAATGGTGCTGGAAGATGGGTCTTGCTGCTGTGCCGACGTTGCCTGGTTGGCGGCTGGCAACCTAGCTGTGACTCTGTGCCCGAAGGCTGAATCTTATCTTCCTGAGGCACTGAGTTAGAGAGATTAGAGGATTAACGATAGTAGGGCTGATGCTAAAAGCTATGCTAGCGTTTGCTACAGATGGCATTGTCTCACACACACACACACACACACACACATTCACCCTCAGGTCCACACACAGATCCCCAAAGGCACACATTGAAAGTGGGTCAAAGCTCCGGTGTTGTGTTAATGTTGTGTTGTGTTAATTAGTGTGACGGCCTTGCAATCAGGTGTTTCTCAGTTAGGTGTGGGATTTAGACAGAATACATGGCTCCAGAACAAAGCATATTTATGATGCTTATTACGATAATTAAACCCCCCAAAACAAAACAACATTTGTATTCAGTCTCTTGCATGATCAGATGATTTTTTTAAATGTAAACATATAAAAGGAAGATACAAGTATTTGGAATAAGCAGGTTGTGTGTGTATGTTCAGGGTTGATGGTGTGGGTTAATAATTGTAATCCCTGAGTCATCCATGTCAGTTGATTCAGGATAAATCAACATGTTTACAAGTTGACCAGGTAAGCTTCCCGTGACAGCACCCACCAGCCGATTTAGGGCCTCAGCGTTCAGAAGGAGCAATTTTTTAGCCTAGGATGTATAAATATATATGTTATTTCTTGTACTTTCGTCATGAACTAAAGGAACACAAAGTACCAATCTACAAGATCATGTCATTGATGATAATGCACACTATAGCTTTGTAGGTCATATTGAATTATACACCTGGGTGGATCATGAGGGTATGATGGAAATGTGTTTTGGTGTTTTAAAGGGTAGTATACAGTATGTTTGTGTGCTTTTGTGCATTTTTGTGTGTATCCTTGTGCGTGTGTGGCAGGAAAATGAATGCGTGTTAGGTTGTGTACGAGTCTTAACACAACCTCTTCATAATCCTAATGAACAGTTCAGTGTGGAGAAGAGGATTGGGTTATATTTACCCAGTAAGAAGGCTGGACTTACACATCACTACACAACATGTCCCTTGCCCACAGTCAACCAAGTAGTATAGCCTAGCTAGCAGAAGTCCATATACAGTAGCTCTCCTACAGTACAGTATATACATGAGTGTTTACATGGGTGTAGGACGTAAGCATAGTTATGATCAAATATTATATTTGGAAATACTTTATTCGAACTCTTAAGGTTATAAACAGTTTTTACTTCTTACATTGTGCACTGTAGGACCAGAAACCACTGAGAAACTATTCTGGGTTTATAAAAAATAGGACCCATCAAGTATGAACTAGGGCTGTACCATGTTTAAGCAAAAACTCAGGATACTGTATCTTCTTATGCCCCAACCCAAAGTCATAGTAGTTATCTATGAAGCTTATGGTCAAGGATCCCAGGTCTGGGGGGGCGGTGGAGGGGGGTTGGGGGTTCGTCCAGCTATCCCATCTGTTCTCAGGGTTTTCCCCCTTTGTATCCTTTCACTTGGCTAGCTAGCTGTTGGGTCTCTGATCTAAGTCATTCTAGGTTAGGCTAAGATAAGTTTCCGAGGGAGTTGAATGCAAGCACACGTTTCCAGGAAAGTGCAGGTGGCAGAGGACAGTGGCCTAATACTCTGTGATGTTTGTGATGCATGCTTTAAAATGTTTGATTTGACTTCTTGGGCCACTCTAGAAATACAGAGATTTAAAATCCAGTTTTGTGCATCTGTGTGGCCCATCTTAATCTCACAGTACAGTTTGGCCTTTTAAATCCAACACAATTTAACTGTCCTCCTGTCACCTGTGCCCTGTGTGTGTGTGTGTGTGTGTGGAGTTCTTGGAAAGTGACAAGAACCATGCGGCGGTTCAGGGAAAACACTTGTGACCGTCAATGGTTTGTGTTGATGTGTGTGCGCGTACAGGACAGCATGGGTGTGTATCTGCAACACAGTCCCAGCCTACACTGCTGTCCATCTGCTTGTCTCATGCGATGAGTTTGTGTTCAGATCCAGTTTGTGTGAGATTACAAGATGGAAATAAATCGCTCTCTGTCTGTTGTAGTCATGCACACGTGCACACAAACAAACAAAGACCCAAACACTGACTTCTAAACAAGCAAGAAATCACAACAAACACAACTGCTGTCTTATCCCATTCAAAGACCTATTGTGGCTCATGACCAGACCAGCTATTAGAAATATAGTATTTGTGTGTGTGTGTTGATGAGGTAGGCCTATATTTAGACAGCAGGGACGTGTGTCTGAAGGGTCCAATATGTGTGTGTTTGTGTCCGGTTCTTAGTGTTGTCATGCTGAGTAACATGTGACTCATAGTCTGAACCAGGGAGGTATTCCTGGACATTTAGGCTTATTACTGGGTCTGCTGACCCATATAAGCAACGAATGAGCACCCCTATAGATAGGACGGACTTTGACACCCACCCACACACGTACGCATCCTGCACACACAAATATAGTTCGGACAACACACACACACGTGTTCACCTGGATCCAAAGTATATTTTGGGGTTTGTTCCACCAGTGGAAGTGATATGAACATGCGTTCATAGCAAACCAACTGTTGGACTGAAATACCTGATGCTTCTCATAACAAACCCTCCCTATATTCCACTGGAATGGCTTTCAACTTAAAAACAGCCAGTCAAGGTCCTTCTGTAATGTCTGTTCCTGCAGTGGCTGCGTGACTGTTTGTGTTTGTGCTATTTGTCAGCCTGTTTTGGTCATGCTAGCCAGTTAGCGATAACAATTCCTCTGTTGAAGAACTTGTAATGTGTTACAGATCTGATTGTTCGAGTCATTCAACAGAACATGGGAGGAATCAAAATGGACGAGTGGAGGAAGGTTGGTCCATGTCTCTTCTGCTCCTCACTCACCTCCCTTCAATGTCTAAACTGTAACACTAACCTCCATGTGTTTGTCTCTGTCTCTCTCTCGTGTGTGTGTGTGTGTGCGTGTGTGTGTGCGTGCGTTCTGTTGTGCAGCCAGAGAACGTGGTCCTGTTACTCCAGGTATGGTTGCATTTACACACTCCTTACACACCTCACAGAGAAAATAACAGGATGGATGGATGATGGGTGGATGGATGATGGATGGATGAAGGATGGATGATGGATGGATGAGGGATGGATGATGGATGGATGAGGAATGGGTGATGGATGGATGAGGGTCTGGTTGATGGATGAGCTGAACAATGGCTGCATGAAAGGACAACAAAGTTAACATGACTGATAATCTCCCCCTCCTCTTCTCACTTCTCCACCTCCTCCTCCTTCTTCTCGTCATCCATCTATTCCACCACCTCCTTCTCCCCCTCCACCACCTCCTTCTCCTGCTTCTCCTCATCCCTCTCCTCCACCTCCTTTTTCTTCTCTTCCTCCACCTCCTCTTCCTCCTTCTCCTCCTCCAGGCCATTTATTATGAGACGGGCTTCATCGTGTGTGTGTTTGTGGGCGTGGTGTTCGTGCTGCTCGTTCCCATCGTGGGGATGTGCTTCTGCGTGTGTCGCTGCTGCGAGAACTGCGGTGGCGAGATGCATCAACGCCAGAGGAAGAACCTCGACTGCCAGCGAACGTTCTTCACCGGCGCACTCATCACAACGTCCGTCTTCATCACGTCAGTACCTCCCCATCATCATAACCCACACTATCATCATCATTATTCTTCCCCCCCCCCCCAGTACTGACATGGATTACTTCAAGAGGTTCACTAACTTATAATGATAAAAATATTTCAGTTTTTTTCCCCTCACTGTTATCTGCAATCATTTGCTTATTATATTTGACTACTACTTATTCAGTTGAGATGTGTACAGTTCCCTGTTATGACACATGAACTCTCCATGGTAACCTTGTAGGTAAATGGATCCACTGTGAACAGTGTGATAAAGGAACACAGGACAGACACACAAAGTCTGAACAGCACAGGGCAGTTAAGTGTCATTGATACTGCTGGGCAGTGACACAGCTTTCTCTCTGTCTGAATGGGTGGCTGTTGGATGCCTCCTCACCCCTCACAGAGAGAGAGAGAGAGGGAGGGGGAAAGAGAGAGGTGGAAGGTTGTCAGAGTAACAGGATTAACATCTTTGTAGAGGGAAAGGTTAAGCAGGCAGTGGTTACATTGCGCCCTCTCCTGGCCAACATCTTCTACTGCTACTATTTCCATCAGCATGTGAGGTTGCTGAGTTTTGTGATGCGATTTATTAACACCGGTGTGTGTGTGTGTGTGTGTGTTTGCATGTGTTGCAGGGTGGGGGTTCTGTTTGCGTACGCTGCAAATCAAAACATCAGCTCCCAGATCAAGAACACCAGACGTCTTATCAACACCAACATGAGAGACCTGAAGACCTTTGCCAACAACACCCCTGCAGTGAGTAAACACACACACACACACACACACAGTCACACAGTCACACACTCGCTCATGCAGTGACACTTGTGTTTTCTAATGTGTCTTTGGTTTTGTCTTGCAGCAAATTGACTACTTGACCTCCCAGTATTCTACTGCCAAGAACAAAGTCCTTTCAGACATGGACAGTGAGTCTCCGACCTCTGACCTCACTTCCTCTTTACTGCGCTGAAAACACTTTTAGAACATCAACAGACGTATGCTTAATACAGCTGAAGAGTAAAAAAGTATTTTCCCAGGCTGTCAGCATTTCATTCTGTACTATCAGACAAAGCCAGCACAGAGTGTACATCTAGAGCAAGGGTGGGCCCTTCCCCTCCTCGAGGGCCGCTGTCCTGAAGCTTTTAAAATGTTCCCTGCTCCAGCACTCCTGATTGGTTGTTATAAAGCTCTTTGGAAGCCTGATAATGACCATTCATTTGAATCAGGTGTGCTGGAGCAGGGAAACATCTAAAACCTTCAGGACAGCGGCCCTCGAGGACTGGAATTGCCCAGTGTCGTCATGGTGACAGCTGAGTGGACTGTCAGGTGGCGTTGTTGTCATGGTAACGACAGTGCGGATTGGCAGGCAGAGGCGTTGTTGTGGTAACGGCTGTGTCTCCCCCGTGCTGACAGACATCGGGCCGTTGCTGGGAGGGAGGATCCAATCACAGCTGGAGAAAGAGGTGGTGCCATCTCTGGACTCCGCCCTCCGCATGGCTGGAGGTAACGCCCACCCCGTCTCACTGCACACAGGAACACACACACACACGCACACACACACACACACATCACTCACAAGTCTTCAGTGAACTAGTTCAGTTAGTGTTTCAGGCAGTTCTCATCATATTCTGGTTGTTTTCCTCTTCTTAAAGTGAAAGTGGAGAGTGCAATCAAAGGTAACAGGAACTGACCCTGAGTCAGCGTTGTGTCTCTGTGAACCCATACCGTCCTTGTTTCTGTGTGGAAAAAGACTGATTCTGAGTCAGTGCTGTGGTCCCAGTGATAGATGTGGATGTGCATAGCCAGTGTGGTTTCGTCCGTGGAGCCCAGTGTCTTCTAAGAAATTCTTCCAGTTAAGACGACAACAGTTCCTAACTCACCCACACCCCCCACTCCCGCCCCAGCCATGCGGGAGACCAAGGAGGGCCTGGAAACGGTCAGCTCCTCTTTGGAGGTGCTCCAGGAGGGGACGACCCGCCTGCAGGCCAGCCTGGCCGGGGAGCGCTCCTCCCTGTCCAACACCCTGTCGGACCCGGCCTGCACCAACGGAGCCGTGTCTCACACCTGCAACACCATCCGCTCCACACTCACACAGCTGGGGGTCAACTCTGACTTCAATGGGGTAGGGACCAGGGGGCAGGGGCGATGGACACACACATACACACGTACCACCAAGATGAGCCCCTGCAGAAAAGCTTCAGGCAGCCCAGCCACTCATCCCACCTCCTGCCTTACAGCTTCCTGATGTGACCGATCAGCTGGACAATCTGGACGTCTTACTGAAGACAGACCTCAGCAACATCGTCCAGAGGGTCTGTATGCTGGTCCTGTCTTCCCAGAACTCCACAGGAAACACTGCGTACTGGTCTGGAATGTTTCTGTCTTTCTTTTGTCCACAGGGCTACTCTTCCTTCAACGATACTCCTAGACTGGTCAAGGAGCAAACCAAGGACGTAGTGGCAGGTGTGTGTGTGTGTGTGTGTGTGTGCAGCAAACAAAATTGAACTGCGTGTCTGTGTGTCTGTGGAACACACCTAATTTGATCAAATTGCATTTATTTCAAATACCTTTGAAAGACTATTTATATCAGGCGTGCCACATTTCTATCCTCTTTCACTCTTCCCCCCCCCCCCCCCTCTCCCCATCTACTCCGTGCTTGCGGATAACACAGCATTGCCTCGTAAGTGCAATCTACACACGAAATCTCAGAAGTTAAACCACGTGTACAGAGATAATGAATGTTAGCCAAAATGGCCCGATGCATTCCAAAGATAAACGGGTGTATTTTGTGTGTGTGCGTGTCTTGTGCAGGGGTAAAGGGAATGCTGGATAAGATCGGAGGAGAGATTATTGGCTTTTCCAAGATGTTCCCAGTGGAACCATCGCTGGCTAACTTTACCATCTTCCTAAGTCAGGGCCAAAAGAACATTGAGTCCTACTACGCCCAGATCGACCAGCTAGATTTCTACAGGTGTGTGTGTTTGACTGTATTTACCATGGGACAGCACTCTATTACAGTGTGTACACATCCAGTAACCATGTATGCGTGTCACAGGTGGATCGCCTGCGTGACTGTGCTGTGTACAGTGGTTCTGATCCTGGCTTTCAACTTCCTGGGTCTGCTGTGTGGCACCTGTGGCTACGACAAACAGGCCACGCCCACCACCCGCGGCTGCCTCTCCAACACCGGGGGCAACCTGCTCATGGCGTGAGTAGGAGGGACACGGGCTGTAACTATAGAGACAGACAGGCAAGGAACAGAGAGACAGACAGGGAACAAACAGAGAGACAGACAGGGAACAAACAGAGAGACAGACAGGGAACAAACAGACAGACAGACAGGGAACAAACAGAGAGACAGACAGGGAACAAACAGAGAGACAGACAGGGAACAAACAGAGAGACAGACAGGGAACAAACAGAGAGACAGACAGGGAACAAACAGAGAGACAGACAGGGAACAAACAGACAGACAGACAGGGAACAAACAGAGAGACAGACAGGGAACAAACAGAGAGACAGACAGGGAACAAACAGAGAGACAGACAGGGAACAAACAGAGAGACAGACAGGGAACAAACAGAGAGACAGACAGGGAACAAACAGACAGACAGACAGGGAACAAACAGAGAGACAGACAGGGAACAAACAGAGAGACAGACAGGGAACAAACAGAGAGACAGACAGGGAACAAACAGAGAGACAGACAGGGAACAAACAGAGAGACAGACAGGGAACAAACAGAGAGACAGACAGGGAACAAACAGACAGACAGACAGGGAACAAACAGAGAGAGAAATTCTTCTGAAAGGCAGAAAGATCTCTGTTTGGTACAATGTTAAATCGTGTGTCTCTCTCTCTTTGTCGTCTCTCTCTCAGAGGGGTGGGTTTCACCTTCATCTTCTCCTGGGTGTTGATGGCAGTTGTAGCCGCTGGCTTCCTGGTCGGGGGCAACGTGGAGAAGTTGGTGTGTGAGCCTCTGGCTAACAAGCAGCTGTTCCAGGTGACGCTCCTCTTCCTCCTCATCCCTCGCTTCCTGTTTCCGTCTCGCTAGTCTCACCAGCTCACCCATTTTCTTTCTCTGCCCCATGCTCTCTCCCTCTCTCTCTTTCTCTCACTAGCGCTCTCTCTCTCTCTCTCTCTCTCTCTCTTCCTCACTCTCTCTCTCTCTCTCTCTTCCTCACTCTCTCTCTCTGTCTCTCATTTCTTCACTCCTGTGAATTTATGTATGTGCTGTATGTACATGTCTGAATATTCCCAAGTAATAATCTGTGTGTGTGTGTGTGTGTGTGTGTGTGTGTGTGTAGATCATAGACACTCCTTACATGGTTCACCCAGCCAAGAAGAACTTCCTACCTGGTATGCTGTTCCAGAATCCCAACATCGACCTTACTGTAGGAAGCATGTACCGGTAAGACATGACACACACACACACACACTCAACCAACCCCCTCCACACACACGCACACACACACACAGGATGGTGTTCATGTGAGTGTGTCCTTTCTCCTAGGGAGTGTGAGAAAAACAACGGTCTGTATCATGCTCTGCAGCTGGAAACCATGTTTAACATCAACAGCTTCCTGAACAGGACCGTGGTCAGTAGCACTGCGTCTCTGCATGCGAGCGCTCGTGTGCATATTCACTGTACTCGTGTCTTACCGTGTACTGCTCGTGTGACGCGCGTGCGTGTGTGTGTGTTACGCAGTACAACAAGGACCTGTACAAAGTATTTGAGGGTGTGAAGATCGACCTGCAGGGTATTCAGCTGCTCGATCAGGAAGGAAGAGAAAACCTCATCAACTTTGCCAACTCTGGATTGGGAGAGATCAACTTTTCAGCCTACCTGGCTGAGGTAACCTGTCAAAGAAGGGGGGAGAGAGAGAATGAGAGAGAGAGAGAGACTGAGAGAGAGACTGAGAGAGAGACTGAGAGAGAGAGACTGAGAGAGAGAGACTGAGAGAGAGAGACTGAGAGAGAGAGACTGAGAGAGAGAGACTGAGAGAGAGAGACTGAGAGAGAGAGAGAGACTGAGAGAGAGACTGAGAGAGAGACTGAGAGAGAGACTGAGAGAGAGAGACTGAGAGAGAGAGACTGAGAGAGAGACTGAGAGAGAGAGACTGAGAGAGAGAGAGACTGAGAGAGAGAGAGACTGAGAGAGAGACTGAGAGAGAGAGAGACTGAGAGAGAGACTGAGAGAGAGAGACTGAGAGAGAGAGAGACTGAGAGAGAGACTGAGAGAGAGACTGAGAGAGAGACTGAGAGAGAGACTGAGAGAGAGACTGAGAGAGAGACTGAGAGAGAGAGACTGAGAGAGAGAGACTGAGAGAGAGAGAGACTGAGAGAGAGGGAGACTGAGAGAGAGACTGAGAGAGAGACTGAGAGAGACCGAGTGAGAGTGAGAGAGGGAAGAGAGATAGAATGAGAGCTGGTGAGAGAGAGACTTCCTTTTTTTCCTGACGTATGTCTTCCTGTGTTCCAGGTGAATAAGGGCGTGACTCTGGTGGATCTCCTGTCCTTCTGCAGTGAGCTGGAGGCTCAGGCTGACCAGATGGTGAATCCTGTTCCACTTCACACATCCTAGACGCTCCCCCAAATCTCACAGTCAGATGGGGCTACCCCAGTTCTATTCCGTCAGATAAGAGTCAATACTTTAAGATGCTTGTGAGCTTTAAAAGAGTGTGTACGTGTGTCCCTGCAGAGTACAAATCCACATTCAGACACACTCCCCCAGAACGTTATTTTCCTTTTTGTGGTCAGCCAATGGGCCTCGGAGGTTTAAACAAGCTACCCATTCACCACGAGCGCACACGCACTCACGTACATCACACACATGCACACAAACAAACACACAAATGTGCACTCATGGGACGGGACCGGTGGGATGACAGTGGACCATTTAAAGATTGTGGTCAGATTTAGGGTTCATATAGAACATGTAATGAGTGTGTGTGTGTGTGTGTGTGTGTGTGTGTGTGTGGGGGGGGGGGGGGGGGGTCATGCAGTCTGGGTGTGGGGAAGTGTACGATCTGAGCGCAGCATTGAATGGTTAGGTTCAGAGTCTGGATCTTGGCGACATCAGTACAATGGAGACCAGCTTCGTCATACAAGCAGGCATGAGATGCATTTGTATAAAACTGTTAACTAAGCGTCTTTCTCTCTCTCTCTCTGTCTCTCTGTCTCTCTGTCTCTCTGTCTCTCTCTCTCTCTGTCTCTCTGTCTCTCTCTCTCTGTCTCTCTCTCTCTCTGTCTCTCTGTCTCTCTCTCTCTCTGTCTCTCTGTCTCTCTCTCTCTGTCTCTCTCTCTCTCTTCCTCTCTGTCTCTCTCTCTCTCTCTGTCTCTCTCTCTCTTCCTCTCTGTCTCTCTCTCTCTGTCTCTGTCACTCTCTCCGTCTCTCTGTCTCTCTCTCTCTCTCTGTCTCTCTCTCTCTCTGTCTCTCTCTGTCTCTCTCTCTCTCTGTCTCTCTCTCTCTCTGTGTGTTTCCGCAGCCACGAGGAGCCCTGGAGAACGCACTGAGGGGTCATGCCAGCAACATCAGACAGATTCACAAAGAACAGGTTGTCCCAATGGAGCAAGCAATGGTAATTACACAAACACAGACACCTTCACACAGGCATGTGTAAATCAATAGACACGCATAAACCAGCATCCTAACATGTATGCACGCATACACACACACACAAAACACGCAGGTGCACGCTCACAAGCCTTCATGTGTATATAGACACACACACACACACACTCACGTACACCCCTCAAACCCCCTTCTGTCCCCTGGATCTCCTCCTTGGTCAGGAGAGGACGCACCTCAGCAGAGTTCTCTGTTTTCTGCTCTCTCACCTTGTTCTCTCCCTTCTTCTCTCTCCTGTAATTGTGGCTAAGAAATATGTGAGAGCGCGGGTAAGCGGGTGACTGTGCCATGCTGCTGTTTAGAACCTGTGTTGTGAATCGTGAAGTATTGTGTTTTTGTGAGGTGAAATTGCATTAAGAGTGCTCGTTTACAGCGTGCATGTGTGTGTGTTTGTATTAATGTGTGTGTGTTTGCATGCATGTGTGTGTGTATTTGTGTGTGTGTGTGTGTTTGTATGCATGTGTGTGTGTATTTGTGTGTGTGTGTTTGTATGTCTGTGTATGTGTTTCTATTCATGTGTCTGTGTTCGTATTCATCTGTGTGTGTGTGTATGTGTGTGTTTGTATTAGTGTGTGTGTGTGTGTATTCATCCGTGTGTGGGTGTGTGTGTGTATTCATCCGTGTGTGGGTGGGTGTGTGTATTCATCCGTGTGTGGGTGTGTGTGTGTATTCATCCGTGTGTGGGTGGGTGTGTGTATTCATCCGTGTGTGGGTGGGTGTGGGGGTGTGTGTGTGTGTATTCATGTGTCGTTTTTCTCAATTACAGAGCAGCCTCAGCTCAAGCATCCGCTTACTGCAGAAAACATTTCATGAACTACCAGTAAGGAAACACACAAACAGCCATACACACACACACACACACACACACACAGCCACACACACACAGCCACACACACACACCCATGAACCCACCCCTCAGCACTCACACACACTGACTACCCTCTCTTATTTCCCCTCTCTCAGACCAAAGTCACAAATATCCTGAGTGCCATCGACGCAGCCGAATACCTCATAACCCACAATGCATCACACGTGGTCAAGCAGGTAAATATTTTCGGCAGAACACACACACACTCACAGCTCCTGTCCTAATGCCCCATGCGCCTTTACATGCGATCTTATCGCTAAGCTAACACTGCTTTTCAAGCCCCTCGCACACACGCACGTAACAGCATCCATCCCCTCCCTGCTTCACAGGAAACAGATGCCTACATCAAGACTCTGGTGGGCTACTTCAAACAGTACACCACATGGGTGAAGAACTCTGTAAGTACAGAACAGAAACCCGCACACACAACATCCTGCATCATGTTGGATCATCTTATATAAACGTGTGTGTGTGTGTGTGTGTGTGTGTTTCTCTCTCGTAGCTGACGGGAGAAGTGGCTCAGTGTAAACCCATCAGTAACCTGGTGGACTCCATGGAGATAGTGGCCTGCAGCTTTATAGTGGACTCACTGGTGAGATACACTTGATTGCATGTCTGTGTGTGTGTGTGTCAGTGTGTGTTTTCATTTGCGGTTGGGCTGACTGCATTAAACTGGATATAAATGGCTCTTTTGACTCGGAGAGGGATCTTGGGGTATTTAGGTGGAGGAAGTGGTGTGTGATGCTCTTGGGGAGGGACAAGGTTTGGAGCCAGTCACATGTACAGTATGTTCAAACACACTTACACACACACACACACACACACACATGCACACCTTCTACAGACAGGCTGTGTATACCAGACAGGTTCCTCTCTGTTCATACTCAGACCTCCAGGGGTTCGGAGGGGTTAGAACGTGTGTGTGTATGTCTGTGTGTGTGTGTGTCTGTGTGTGTGTATGTCTGTGTGTGTGTGTTTATGTCTGTGTGTATGTGTCTGTGTCTGTATGTGTGTGTGTAGTAAAAAATGTTCAAACTGTGGTTTCTCTATAGATTTTAAATATACTCTACAGTGTGGTTTGCATACGTACAGAATGTTCTAGATTTCAGCCTGTCTCTCTGTATACGTTTCATGTAGCGCATGTGTGTGTCGGAAAGAAGTCTAGCCTGTTATTAGCTGTTATTTCCCAGATGTTCCTTTGAACAAAATATTTTGTGTATGTGCGTGTGTGTGTGTGTGTGTGTGTGTGCGTGTGTGTGCGCGCGTGTGTTTGCGCTTCAGAACACGTTCTGGTTTGGTCTGGGCTCCTGCTGTTTCTTCCTCATCCCCAGCACCATCCTCTCTGTAAAACTGGCTAAGTACTACCGGAGAATGGACACAGAGGATGTGTTTGATGAGTAAGTACACACAAACACACACAGACACACACACAAACGCACGTTAATATCTACCTTCCTTTGCCTCTGTAGTTATAGAGTAACACCTAACTCTCTTCCTCACTCTCTTTGTTTATCTGTCTCCTCTTCCTTTTATTATCCTCCCCTATCTTTGACTTGTTGTCCCTACCTCACCTCCTGTCCCTACCTCACCTCCTGTCCCTACCTCACCTCCTGTCCCTACCTCACCTCCTGTCCCTACCTCACCTCCTGTCCCTACCTCACCTCCTGTCCCTACCTCACCTCCTGTCCCTACCTCACCTCCTGTCCCTACCTCACCTCCTGTCCCTACCTCACCTCCTGTCCCTACCTCACCTCCTGTCCCTACCTCACCTCCTCCTGTTTCCCTCTGTTCCCTCTGTCAGTTCCTCTTACCCCTGGCTGGTGGCCCTTTGACACCTCAGTCCTTCATGTTTCGGAGTTGTACTCGTCTTTTTAAGTCCCCCTCACACTCCATTTTTTCGGGAGTCTCTTCCAGTCCATCGCTGCCTCCATGCTGTCACGCTTCCTCATTCTTCTTCTCTCGCTTCATCGACTCGCTTTCGTCGGTTTTCCGAACCCATCTGAGGATCTTTCATGTCGTTCACAAACGAAGATCTCGCCTTCTGTCTTTCCCACTTGACCTCCTGTGCCACCTTCATTGTTTGTGTTGCAGTCTGGTTATAACAGGTTACCATGGAGAGCAGGTATTTGGTATCCATGGCAACCCAGCTATGTTCAGGTACGCACCAGAAATCTCTCGACCCTGCATGCCTTCCTGAACGCTAGCGAGTGGTGAAGGGGTAGAGAACGTGTCGGCCATTTTGTGTCTTTGGGACTATTTTACTAGTCACTAAGTTTTGATGAACACAAGACGCATGATGTAGTCATTGCTGCATGAGAAGAATTCAAGATAAGAAGACTGGAGATATAATCAGAAGTCCCTGTTTGTGTGTGTGTGCGGTAGTTGCTCATCCTACGACACCTTGACTCGCTTCCCTCGAGCCTCTGCTCCTCCACAGTATCCTGACTGGTGACGCTGAGGAGAGCTGTACCCACCAGAGAGGTACAGCCATAAAACTGCTGAACTACCATCAACAACTGCTGAACTACCATCAACTAACCCCAATACTTCCATCAACCAACTACGAATTCACCTTCAGCCAACCATAAAACTTTCAACATCCCCTAAACATGAACTAATAAAAACTTTACGTACATGTCAAATAAACTAACAGGATTTGACCGATATTGCAATCTCTCTTCAGATCCCACTGTTTGAGGTTCTTACCGTCTCACCATAACCCTCTCACCTTCTCTCATTTTCCATTCATCATCCTCTCTCTAACCACTCCCCTCCCATCCCACCATTCCCAAATCACCCGCTGAAACAATCCCAGACCCAAAACCACGGTGATGACCATTGTTGTGTTGGTCATGAAAAATATCATGACCTTTACATTGTTCTTCTCTCCAAAGCGGCCAAGAGACCTGGAACTGACGTTGCTCTGACGGTAAGTACCGGTCGATCTGACCCAGCCTTTCACTCCCTCACTCCCTTGTTCTCTCGCTCCCTCGCTCCCTCACTCCCTCACTCCCTTGTTCTCTCGCTCCCTTGCTCCCTCACTCCCTTGTTCTCTCGCTCCCTTGCTCCCTCACTCCCTTGTTCTCTCGCTCCCTCACTCCCTTGTTCTCTCGCTCCCTCACTCCCTTGTTCTCTCGCTCCCTCACTCCCTCGCTCCCTCACTCCCTCGCTCCCTCGCTCCTTCACTCCCTTGTTCCCTCGCTCCCTCACTCCCTCACTCCCTCACTCCCTCGCTCCCTCGCTCCTTCACTCCCTTGTTCTCTCGCTCCCTCGCTCCCTCACTCCCTTGTTCTCTCGCTCCCTCACTCCCTCACTCCCTCGCTCCCTCGCTCCCTCACTCCCTTGTTCTCTCGCTCCCTCACTCCCTCGCTCCCTCGCTCCCTCACTCCCTCACTCCCTCGCTCCCTCACTCCCTCACTCCCTTGTTCTCTCGCTCCCTCGCTCCCTCACTCCCTTGTTCTCTCGCTCCCTCGCTCCCTCACTCCCTCGCTCCCTCGCTCCCTCACTCCCTTGTTCTCTCACTCCCTCGCTCCCTCACTCCCTTGTTCTCTCGCTCCCTCACTCCCTCACTCCCTCACTCCCTTGTTCTCTCGCTCCCTCACTCCCTTGTTCTCTCGCTCCCTCACTCCCTTGTTCTCTCGCTCCCTCACTCCCTTGTTCTCTCGCTCCCTCACTCCCTTGTTCTCTCGCTCCCTCACTCCCTCACTCCCTCACTCCCTTGTTCTCTCGCTCCCTCACTCCCTTGTTCTCTCGCTCC